>CM075812.1:30035401-30635401 GCA_037975025.1 Excoecaria agallocha
TTGGACGCAACTGTTTCGTCAAATGATCTGCTACATTGTCTTCACTTGCTATCTTGCTAACCTTGACATCCCCACGATTAATGATCTCTCTGATCAGGTGGTACCTCCTGAGTATGTGTTTGGATTTCTGGTGTGACCGGGGCTCCTTAGCCTGTGCGATGGCCCTGTTGTTGTCACATAAAATTTCTAATGGATCTAGGATGCTTGGGACCACTCCTAATCCAGAAATGAAATTTTTAATCCAAACAGCCTCTTTTGCAGCCTCACTTGCTGCAATATACTTAGATTCTGTAGTTGAGTCGGCAACGGTCTCTTGCTTCGAGCTTCTCCAGCTGAGAGCACCACCGTTCAAAACAAAAACAAACCCAGATTGCGATCTAGAATCCTAAGTGCTGGTCTGAAAAGCAGCATCGGCATAACCTTGTATGACGAGCTCTTCTTGACCACCATACACCAAAAAGTGATCCTTAGTCCTTCGCAGGTACTTCGGAATCCCTTTTACAGCAGACCAGTGCTTCTTACCAGGGTCTTGCTGAAACCTATTGGTTATACTCAGTGCATGAGCAACATCCAATCTAGTACATAACATAGCGTATATGATAGATCCAATAGCAGATGCATATGGGATTCTACTCATGTTGTCCCTTTCCTCTTTGGTTTTAGGGCACTATTCTTTAGTCAAAGGAACTCCCAAAGCCAAAGGTATGTACCCTTTCTTTGAGTCTCCCATACTAAAATGCTTTAGTACTTTGTCTATGTACTTTTCTTGACTTAGTCCCAAAAGCCGATGTGATCTATCTCTATAGATTCGAATACCAAGTATTGTCTCAGCTTCACCTAAGTCTTTCATTGAGAAACATTTTCCCAACCATTGCTTAACCTTTTGCAATGTTGGAATGTCATTCCCAATGATAAGGATGTCATCCACATATAGGACCAGAAATACTACTATGCTCCCACTAACCTTCTTGTACACACAAGGCTCATCTTCGTTCTTGGTGAAGTCAAATTCTTTGACTGCCTCATCAAAACGAAGGTTCCAACTTCGGGATGCTTGCTTTAATCCATAAATGGATTTTTGAAACTTGCAAACCTTCTTAGGATGCTTGGAATTGACAAAACCCTTAGGCTGTGTCATATACACATCCTCAAGTAAATTTCCGTTGAGGAAAGCAGTTTTGACATCCATTTGCCATATCTCATAATCATGATATGCAGCTATGGCAAGGAAGATCCTAATGGATTTGAGCATGACTACAGGCGAAAAGGTCTCATCATAGTCTACACCATGAGTTTGTCGAAAACCTTTTGCTACTAGTCTACCTTTGTAGGACTTATCAGCTTTGAGTTTGAATAGCCACTTGCATTCAATTACCTTCGCATCTTCCGGTGGATCAACCAAGGTCCAAACCTGGTTATCGTACATTGATTGCATCTCGGATTTCATGGCTTCAAGCCAATTTTCCGAGTCTGGGCTTCCAATAGCTTCTCGATAGGTAGTAGGATCCTCACGATCTACTAACTCAATAGTGTCACTGTCAGTGATTAGAAATCCATATCTCTCAATCTCCTGACGTACCCTACCGGACCTTCTAGGTACTTGTTTAATGGGTTCTTGTTCCACAACTGGTTGTGAACTTGATCCCACTTCCAACTCATCCTCTATAGGAGCTTGTGGAACTTGAATTTCTCCAAGTTCTACTTTACTCCCACTGTCTTTCTTGAGAAGGAACTCCTTTTCCAAGAAAACAGCCTTGCGAGCAACAAATACTTTGTTCTCGGCTTGTGAGTAAAAGTAGTATCCCTTTGTTTCTTTGGGATAACCCACAAACAAGCAGACAGTGGATTTGGACTCTAGTTTGTCAGATGTTAATTTCTTAACATGTGCTTCACATCCCCAAATCCTAAGAAAAGACATATTGGGTTCTTTCCCAGTCCATACCTCATATGGTGTCTTCTCAACTGCTTTAGTTGGAGTACGGTATAGTAGAAACGTAGTAGTTTCTAATGCATAACCCCAAAAAGAGACCGGAAGATTAGCTTGACTCATCATAGATCGAAACATGTCCAACAGAGTTTGATTTCTCCTTTTGGACACACCATTCCATTGCGTTGTTCAAGGAGGAGTGAGCTGTGAAATAATACCACACTCTTTTAGATGATTGTCAAACTCTTGGTTTAAGTATTCGCCACCTTGATCTGATCGAATGGCTTTTATACTTTTGCCAAGTTGGTTTTCTACTTTGTTCTTAAACTCTTTGAATTTCTCAAAAGTTTCAGATTTGTACTTCATTAGACAGACATAGCCATATCTACTGAAGTCATCTGTGAACGTCACGAAGTAGCTAAAACCACCTCTAGCTTGTGTGCTTAATGACCACATACATCGGTATGTATTAGTTCCAATAAGTTATTAGTCCTCTCACCTTTCTTGTTAAAAGGACTTTTGTCATTTTTCCATGCAAACATGGCTCGCATGTATCATAAAACTCTAAGTCGAATGACCCAAGCACTCCAGTTTTGTGGAGTCTTGAAATGCGTTTTTCGTTTGCATGTCCTAAAAGACAATGCCAGAAGTAAGTAGGGTTCAATTCGTTTGATTTAACCCTCTTCGTATTAATGTTGTATACTGACTCTTTATTTTGCAAATCAAGGATATAAAGGTCATTTTGTACTATGGCATTGCCATAAGAAATGCCTTGGCGACGAATATGAGCATTGCCATTTTTAATAACAAAATCAAATTCATCATTATCCAAACATGAAACTGAAATAATGTTTTTACTCATAGCAGGTACATAATAACAATTATTCAAAACAATACAAAGTCCGGAAGGTAAAGTGAGGTGATAGTCGCCTATCTCCATAGCAGTAACTCGTGCTCCATTCCCCACACGGAGGTCCACTTCATTCTTCCCAAGTAATCGTCAATTTCTTAGCCTCTGCACATTTGAACAAATGTGAGAACCATAACCGGTATCCAATACCCAAGTGGTAGAAATAGAAAGGTTAATTTCAACAACAAAAATACCAGAACTGGACGCCTTGGCTCCATTCTTCTTTTGTTCTTCCTTGAAGAGAGTGCAATTCTTCCTCCAATGCCCTATCTTGTTGCAATGGAAGCAACTGCTCTCACTCTCTCTGAGCTTCTGTGCCTTGGGCTTGGATTGGGCCTGAGGTGTACTCCCACTTGACTTGAACCTAGCCAGGTCATTCTTGGGTTTTGCCTTTCCCTTTCCCTTTCCCTTAGCGGGTCCCTTTTTAATGCCCCCTTGAACCATCAATACGGGATTGGTCTTTCGAATGTTCTCTTCAGCATTCTTAAGCATCCCATGAAGCTCAGTGACTGACTTGTTCATTGCATGCATGTTATAATTCATCACAAATGGATCATAATCATTAGTCAATGATCCTAAGATCAAGTCAGTGGCCAATTCCTTTGGCACTTGTACCTCAAGCTTCTCAAGAGTATCAAGATACCCTTTCATCTTGAGTACATGGGTACTAACAGGAGTACTCGCAGCCATCTTACAAGAAATCAAGGCCTTTGTTGTCACGAACCTCTCGTGACGAGCTTGCTCTTGGAACATCTCCTTGAGGTGCACCATGATCGCATAAGCCTCTTGGTCCATAAATTGCTTTTGCAAGTCAGGCACCATAGTGGCACTCTGTTACGAGCACGTTAGGTGTATGTCAAAGCACACAGTAATTCATAAAGAGTTTCATAGAGATTTACGTCTAAGAACTTCAATACAAAACTTGCATATGAGAAACACTTATGACTTGTACCATGTAGTGTTCTCATGAGTGGATCGAATCCAAATACCATGTTCTAAACATGTATCTATGATCTCTAATTGACACTCTTGTCCTTATGATAGGGGTGAGCATTTGGTCGGTTCGGTTCGGTTTTGGACCGAACCGATCAAACCGAAAACCGAACTTCAGGAATTTTAGGAACCGAACCGAAACCGAAGTATATAGAACCGAGAACCGAATGGACCGAAATAATTTCGGTCGGTTCGGTTCGGTTCTTCCGGTTCTGGGCCATATTTGGGCCTCTCTTTTTTTTTGTTTTTAACCTAAATAGGCCCATAAATCCAACAAATACACTATGCAAAACGGTGAGTTTTGATGGAAGTTCGGTCGGTTCGGTTCCTTCGGTTTTTCAATTTTAAAAACCGAACCGAACCGATAAAACCGAAGTTTTTTTCCGGTTCTGGACCGAACAAACCGAAAACCGATGAAACCGAACCGAACAGACCAAAACCAATTCGGTTCGGTTCGGTTTTCGGTTCCGGTTCGGTTCTGCACACCCCTACCTTATGATCCGTAAGATAGAACTCAACTTATCAGAGAGAGCATACTAATCTTAATTCATTGTTATTCCCATAACAATGACTGACTAGGGATATTTAGAATGAAGTCTCATTTGTTTCAAGGTCTTACAACCATGTGCCTCACATATGATAACTTAAACTAAAACAACATTTTTTGATAGTTATATCTATTGATATGAACAGGAATACAATAGATAAAATAAATGCCTCATTTATTAACCAAAGTGGCTTATTACAATGTATTGGGGATAGGGCTTACACTAACAAGTTCTTCCTCCAATGCCCTAACTTTTTGCAATGGAAGCATGTGCTCTCACTCTCTTGAAGCACGTGCTCTCACTCTCTTTGAGATTTTGTGCCTTGGGCTTGGGTTTGGCCTGAGGTGCACTCCTACTAGACTTAGGCAGTGCTTGGTCATTCTTGGGTTTTGCCTTACCTTTCCCCTTTCCCTTAGCGGGTCCCTTCTTAATGCCCCTTTGAACCATAAGTACGGGATTAGTCTTTCGAATGTTCTCTTCAGCATTCTTAAGCACCCCATGAAGCTCGGTGACTGTCTTATTCATTGCATGCATGTTATAATTCATAACAAATGGATCATAATCATCAGTCAATGAACCTAAGATCAATTTAGTTGCTAATTCCTTTAGCACTTGTACCTCAAGCTTTTCAAAAGTATCAAGATACCCTTTCATCTTGAGTACATGGGTACTAAAGGGAGTACCCACAACAATCTTACAAGAAATCAAGGCCTTTGTTGTTACGAACCTCTCGTGATGAGCTTGTTCTTGGAACATCTCCTTGAGGTGCACCATGATCGCATAGGCCTCTTGGTCCATGAATTGCTTTTGCAAATTAGGCACCATAGTGTCCAGTATCAGACATGTCACATCATTGGAGTCGTTATTCTTAGTCTCCAAAGTTTCCTTTTGAACTGTAGAGGCATTCCTAGCAGGTTTTTTGGGCAAGGATGCATCCAAAACATACGACTTCTCTTGCTTAAGAATAATTCTCAAGTTTCGAGACCAGTCTATGAAATTGGTGCCATTCAGTTTGTCCTTTTCCAGGACCGATCGCAATGAAAAGTTATTGTTTGAAGAAGCCATTTTTCAATCTACAATAAAACTTAGCAAGATTAAATGAGGTCTTATTATAATCCCACAAACCGAATTAATATCCCTTTAAATAATTTGCATTAGTGATTTAATGTGGGCCAAGATCCACTTTTCACAACAACTTATTAGTCAAGCTGAGCTTGTACACCTAACAAGTTAAGTAACTTCGAAAAACTCCAATCATGTCTCGTACATGACTCTTGGATCAAATGGACTAACATCTTAAGATGTTATAGCACAAACCCATTTATTAGTTGCCTAGGTCCGGGCATCCCTTTCCATGTTAAGTCCAACCTACATTCACAACCCATACCTCACAAAGATAATCGGGTGCATCTAGGACTCCTAGTCTCCGTGACTGATGATCGATGCCTTGACATGTTTCAAATTAGGAAGGCAACTTTGTGACTTACTATTTTAGGGATTTATTTTATTACGGCTTACATGGAATACTCTTTGTCATCCATTCATAGCATGCATATATAAAAGTGCATAAAGTAAAGCGTGAAAAACATGGGCCCAAAAACCTACAACTAAGATTCTATACTATTACATAAGAATCTTCAAGTTGGGCTTCTCCAATCCGGTGGGCTTCGTCTTGATTTACAAAGTCTTCAAATAAATTCTATACTAAGAAATAAATGAAACTTTTACAATAATCCAGAATAGCACGCAAGCCATATTTAATTACATAACCCAGGGCCCATGAATGTACCATGCATATTCATTCATCACACAAAACAAGCAAACAAATATATATAACATTCATGGATAAAAGCAAAGTCCAATTTTAATAAATTAAGCCAAGCCCATTAATGGAAATTATGTAATTGGAATTTTAAGAGAAGACCCCATGATGGGCCTGGGCTGAAGCCAATTGGACTAAATCCTCTTATTGAATAAGTTCTCTTAAAAGCCCAAAACACAAACTAGTTAGATTTGTGCCATAAATCAACTTTAGTATAATTTTCAATTTTGCCATTTATATTATGTATTATAGCCTATAAACATTAAAAATACATAAATATGAACCAATATGAATTAAAACATAAAAATTCATGAAGAACATATATTATACACGGCATACATACTAAAACAAACAAACAACGTGAAACTAGTTGTTTAATGCTCATATAATTCCACAAACAATGCACAAACACTTAAAACAATTTTATGAGCCATTTAATAATTTAAATAAGATCATAAACATTGAGTTAAGGTTTTGTTCAGATCTGATATAAATATGTTTTTTCCATTTTAATCAAAACAAAACAAGCAATGTTGATTAAACGTGCAACAAACACAAACTAGTCATTATTTTAAGTGATTTTAAAATTAACCAATTAAATTGTCATGGACCAGAAATAAAACCATTTTAAAACATGTCCAGACCTGTTATTAATATTTAAAAATCACTTACAAACATTCCAAACACGTTTTTACATTTAATTTTGAGAAACTAGTTGTTTACAAACACATATCATGCAAACTAGCACCTAGTTTCAAGATTAAAATGTACGATCAGGTATATGTAATTAAATCCGACCATGAACAGCTCTAAGAACATCTTATAACAGTATATTAACATGTCATAATAATTATAATACCTAACTATTCATTTAAAATCGTTTTTAAACTAAAACAATGCAAAAAACTCAAAACAAAAAAATTCAGCATTGCGGTTTTATGCAACGAACGATTTTGATTCAAGTTGTAATGCATCCAAAGCACTAAATAAGCATGAACCAGCTCTGATACCACTGAAGGGATATCACATGGCATAAACATGAAGATCATACAGTGGAAAAATAAAAATTTGATCATTCATGCCATGCGATACAACATAGAATCGAAACATGCAATTTTAGGGTTTTTGAAAATCTTAGAACCTTGGATGCTCTTAAAACTTGATTTTTCTATGGCCAATATATAAGATAGACTTATATACTTATGATCTTGAACACCAATGCCAAAGGAACAACCTTTACGCCCCACCACTCTATGCTCACACACACACTTGCAAAGATGGCTTAAAAACGAGAGTGCTAGCTCTATAGTTTGTATTCGGCAATGGGTATGGTATGAAGACACAAGATCTGATCTCGTTCTTCTTTTAGGTTTCAATTGCTACCCAAAAACACAAGAGAGGAAGAAACAACTCTTTCACTTGTTGAAATTGGCAATGAGAGAGTGAAAGAGCAAAAAATGACAAGCCCTTAATTTCCTTTTAATACATTAATATATATTGCTTGTTTAGGTCAAGTGTGAATGCCAAAATCTACTATAATTAAGTAGTAATTTTAGCCTCCATCACTTCCTAATTAAGGGATATAACTTAATTCAAATTCTATTAGAATTCAAATTCAAATGGCATTAGTCATTTAATCAAAATGCATCACTTGTTTAGGATTTAACATGTGCCGAATTCAACTAGGAAACTAGCTTGAATTTCGGCCACAACAACCCCTATTTAAGTGTTGCTAATTGATTCAAATACTATTTAGGATTCAAACTCAATTATACATAGATAATTAATTAATTGAAATAAACCTAGTACATGCCGAAAATCTCTCTCTCATGGACCAAGGTCCATATAGCAATTTTAATGCCCATTACATACATTAATTTGACTTTAATTAAAAGCCCAAATTAATGCCCAATACTCTATTTTAAATATTTTAAATCCAATGCTTTGTGTTTGATCCGATAGGTCCATTTAATATTGGCAATGAATTAATAAATAATCCAAAGGCTATATATATTCTCTAGCAAGATATTATAACATTCCAAATTAAATGAAAATGCAAATGGCATTTAGTGACCTAATGTAATTTTGCATAGTCCCTTACCCATAAATATCAGAATTAATATAAGACATGGGACTAGTCATCCTTATATATACTAATTCCTTTCTTGATATTCCAGTGACACTAAACTCTCAGATAAATAATGATTACTCATTATTTCATCTCGGTATGGCCATACCGATGATATTTTCTCTCTTATCGAGAGGGGTAATCCCTTTACTTGTCTCATGTTCTCTAACATGAATTAGTGCATACCCAAGCATACCCATATTTGTCACTCTATTATGAGTACATTAGGTGTATATCAAAGTACATAGTAATTCATAAAGAGTTTCATAGATATTTTAGGTCTAAGAACTCCGATGTAAAACTTGCACATGAGAAACACTTATGACTTGTACCATGTAGTGCTCTCATGAACGGATCGAATCCAAATATCATGTTCTAAACATATATCTATGATCTCTGATTGACACTTTAGTCCATATGATTCGTAAGACAGAACTCAACTTATTAGAGAGAGCATACTAGTCTTAATTCATTTGTTATTCCCATAACAATGACCGACTAGGGATATTTAGAATGAAGTCTCAATTTGTTTCAAGGTCATATAACCATATGCCTCACACATGATAACTTAAACTGGAACAACATTCTTGGATAGTTCTATCATTTGATATGCAGAGGAATACAATAGATAAAACAAATGCCTCATTTATTAACTTAAATTCTTTATAACAATGTATTGGGGCTAGGGCTTACACTAATATTAAGCATAAATAATCAAGATAACATAACCAATAATGTTTATCCAACTATACATGTCATTCCCATTCATATAAGTCCATACTATATTAATATCTATACATACTTATATACAACACTGTAATTATTTATAATCATACTATAACCATATGATAAAAACATACATGTATATATATACTATTTTAAGTTAAATATCAAAGTTATGTTCATTTATGTACATATTATATGAACATGATACTTTAAGTTCATTAGTGGTTTTCAATATGATGCCATCAAACTTCCATGTATTTATGGAAATTTATATGTCCAACTTCCATTATTAAATTACAATAAAATCATTTGGAGGATACACTAAAATCATCTCAATATCAAAAGGTCAGGCATACTAGGTTTTGTGTAGTTAACAGGAAGCTATTTAAGGGAAATAAACATCAAACCGATTATTTCTCCTCGGTGGAGGGAGTTTCCCCTCGGTAGAAGGAGTGCTCACCTCAGTGGAGGGAGACATTTTCTCTACTAAGGAGCTCACTCTTGCCAAGCAAAATGAGTCACCTTGGTGGAGAGCGAATCCTCCTCTACCGAGGAGCTCATCCCTGAAAGATGACACTCAATAATTCAACCTAGAATTTCCTCTTGCATGCAATCTATAAATCAATGAACTTAATTTCTAAAACAACATCTTCCAATTTAAGAATCTTCTTGCTCTAAATATCACTTAATCTTAAATCATTTTTGTTTAATCATTTAAATCAAGAATTTATCTATAATAGAGCATTATGCTGTTATAGAAAGATGAGAACAATGCTATGAATTGAACATGGTTTCTTTCATTTCATTAAGATCATAAATTTAGCTTAAACTTCTTAACTAAGTGAACTTAATTTCCTTTCAATTAGAATTACCTATAATAGTGTTCTAAAGCTCTATTTTTGAGCAATCTATACACATTAATCAAATAAACCTTAAAATGAACACATGCAGAGATTTTATGAGCCAATATTCCTATTCTCTCTATATTATCATCTTAATCTTCATAGAATCAAGTATATGCAAAACATTAATCATAATTCTCATACCTATAATCCTTGTTTATGTCCTATTAACACATCTATTACACATGATCATCTAATTCATTACACTAATCAATCACATGCAAACTGGTAGAAGTTCCCAAACCTGACATGCAACTCGAACATCACCTTCTTCAATCACTTTTACTTCTATTCAACTATCTTGGTTTGCTTCTCTCTCTTAACAAAACCCAACCATTAGATCCTCTATTACAAATTTAGATACATGAAGATAGGGATTTAAATGGAGATGGAGAGGTCGGTTTCTATTAGAGAGAAAAACGAAAAATGACATTTAGAAAGAGAGATGAGTAATTCTTTCTTTCTCTTTTAGAATGGTTGCATCTCATAACCTATTTATACTCAGGTTTCCTTCACCCTACCCATCCTTACGTGAGAGTCTTTAAAAGATAGAGTTGAGTAGAAAGTGATCTCACCCTTTGGCCCACAAGACAAATTTCACTTAACTCCCTTTTTTTTATCTTATTTTTTATTTCCACCTCAACCTTTTTTCCATTATTGCAATGACCACTAAACTCTACCTTTGTTCAATTAAACACAATGTAAAATGAATATTTTATCGTCTTACATAAAACAATTAATCCCCTAGGTCTTAACTTATAATACATTAAATAATTAAGCATAAATGAATCTTATTATCATAATAACACTCATGGATTTTACTAGGGCCTTTGTTGGGTCCTAACAATTCTCTTCACTTTTAAGAATTTCGAGACCTGTATCATTTATCCAAATTCATCACTAGGATTCCTATAACTCTTTATTTATCACAACCAATCTTTGTCTGATACTATCTCTCCCAACTTCTTTTGTTCTTTACTTTATCTCGCTTAAATTCTTATTTAACTTTATCTCTTTTTAATGACAATCTTTTCTTGCTATCATCATTATTATGCTTGTAACACCCTACTATCATTCATGATTTCCGTACATGATATAAATTTAATAGTGACATCGCATGGTTACTATTCATTTGGTATAAATTCCGATAGCACAATGGCTTATAAGTTGTGCTACCCAAACCTACAAATTGACAAAATACACCCCCAAAAGGCAACCTCTACCTCCAATACTCCAGTAACATTCATAGCAATTCTAAAATCATCCATCTCATCATCCCAACACAGTTATTAATTCATCATTCAAATATACTTTAATGCATATATATGTGAGCACATTTAAATTAGCATCCACAATACATCACGCCGTAATAAATTTTACATGTTAATTGTCCCAAGTCTATTACACAAAATGTCTAAGTTCCATAGTCCCAAGAGCAACTCATGTACATGCCATTTCACTGCTTCTCTCGCATCCTTAGTTACATGTCCCTACGCGCAGTCAATAAATCTCGCGCTAAGCAACATTGTTGCCTAGTGGTGGATACAACTACACAAAATTTCATCTACATAAATTATTTTAAGTGATTTACCGGTTAGTCATTGTCAAATTTATTTCCTTACGTTTTCACCTTTTTACCATTTTACTTTTCTTAATTATAATTTTCATATTAATTTAAATTTATGCCCCTAAGTTCTTACTTAGTTACATAATGGTATTTGTTTATTTCTTAATTTATTTATTTATTGTATCGTAGCTCTTAAATTTCGTTCTAATCTCATTATGCTTTATAAATTTAATCTTAACTATGCATACTAATTATATTAATTCCAATCTCATTATTACTAAAATTTTCTCCCTTATTTAACTAAATATAATTTTATCTTTCTTAATTCCCTAATTACTCTTATTCATTTTAATTTTCTATTCTTCTTTATTTACTTATTTTATCTATAAGAATTCCTATTTAATACAACTCTAACCATTAACCTTAATTTAGAGTAGGACTTCACTTTTACCCTCTAATGCTCCCATCTTTTTTTTTTCAAAAATTATATTTAAATCTCCATATTCTGTCAAAATCTCATTTAGGTCCTTAACTCTTTTTGAATTAACATTTAAATCTTGTCTTTTCTCAATTTGTCATCTAGATTCCGTATTTCACCAAATTTTACATCTAAGTCCCTTGTCTAACTAATTTAACATTTATGTCATCCCTTTTTTCCATAATTACTATTCTACCTTTATTTCATTTTTTTTAAGGATTTTTCATCTTACTCTTTATATTTTTAACCTACAAATTTCATTTACTCTTGTTTTCGTCCTTAAATTCAATTTTTTTTTGCCAATGTTCAGTTTTGTCCTTATTTTCTCAACTTTCTCACTAAATTATGATTTTATCCTTCATTTATCAAATTTCTTATAAATTCCCTTTTTTTCCCTTCCTAACTACAATTTCATCATCTTTGACCATTTTACTTTTATTTACCCTTTATACTCCTTTTATTTCATTTTTACTCCTTAACCTGTATTTAGTTTTCAACATTTCTTTGTGTAATAGTAAATTACCATTTTACTCTTTTATGTTACTTTTTTGTTAACACAATTTGGTCCCTTATTATCTTAACTTTAGTATTTAATCCTTTTATACTTATTTTTCTTATTAATTCTCACATGATTCTTATTTGAATGTAAAATTAAAATTTAGTCCTAGATTTCCTTTTTATCATATTTTTCCTCATTTAACTCCAATATTGGTTCTTTTTGTTTCTTTTATCTTCTATTCTATCTTAAGTGGAAAATTTACATTTTAGTCCCTATGTGTATCCATGAGGTGGCAAATTATATTTTGGCCCTTAAACTTTTATTCATCATGTTTGACCTTATTTGACTTTAATTTTGACTCTTTTTGCTTTCTTTGACTTTTATTTTCTTCTAAATGTAAAATTTACTTATTGGTCCTCATGTTTACCGAAAAAGTGATAAATTACATTTTGATCCCTGAAGTTTCCATTAATTATAGTTTTTTCCTTTGTCACTTGACTATTTTAATCTTTTTAATCACCCTTTTTATGCTAAATTATGATTTTGCCCTTAGTTTATCGCGTAGTTATATTTTTACCCTTTTTGAATATATTAATCATGTTCTTCACTTTATTTCATATTTAATGACATTTATGACATCTTTTATGCATAAATTATCATTTGATCCCTATATTCTTGCATAATTATAATTTAATCCTTTCTAAAAATTTAACCACCTACTTTACATTATTCTTCATTTAATCACCTATATGACATCTTTCATGCATAATTTATCATTTAATTCTCATTTCTCATATATTTACTATTTTACCCATAATGATATCTAGTGAAAATTCTCGAATTAGATATGCAAAATGACAACTCCAATGATGCTAATAGACTAGATGGACCACTTATCGTGATCCTGCTACTCCAGTATGATGGAGGGACCACAACTTAATGCAATCCAGCTAGCCCACTGTACGTTATATGTTGGCTACTCCTTAATGTGTGCAATAAATCAAATCTTATAGTGATCTCATTGTGGTACCACAGTATATGTGTCCCTATGGCTAGCCATTATATCCTAGGATTCTGGATTACCCGCTGTACACTAAGGGCAATTAATTATTTCCCATTATGTTGTATTTTTACATCTTTCTTCATATCATTTATATTATGTATCATACCATACCTTCTTATTCTTTATGCATTCATCAACATCATATGTGAAACCATAAGGTACATGATAAATAATATCCAAATATGATGAAAATACAGAATTTTCATAAGGGGTATCATTCGGCCTTATTGTGTTTTCATACATACAATATGATTCTCTCTTCATCCACATGCCATATATGTCTCTAAGTTCATTTTAAACATACTTATGATAATATACATCTAATTTACATTATAATTCTTAAGTTGCCTTTAATTACATCATTATATTTACTTGTCCTTCAATATGTCTACTTGTTATTTCTAATTCTAAAAAATTCTATTGCATTCTTTATGCATTATATTAAGTATTTCATATCAATTATGCTATTAATTATCAAATTATCTCATATTATCCTTTAGTACATAATTTGTCCATTATGAGATTTCTCATTCCTAAATTATTTTCTTTACTAATTTACATTCACATCATATTAATTTATCATTTTATCAAGTTATCATAATTTATTTCACATTTTAAATCAAATTTGTATAGTTACATAATAAAACTTAAACTCAAATCAATCAAATTATGTTTATTCAACCTAGTATTATATATTTTATGCTTAATATACCAAATAAAATAACATCAAATTATCATAATATACAACATAATGTATAATTTATCCCCAATATAATTCTTCATCTAAGCTTTATTAAAAATATCATTTTATAATGTTATCTTAATCTATTTCCCATTTTCCTTTAATTTCATAAGGTTACATAATAAAATTTTCATGAAAAATTCAAGAAATAAATGAAATTAAGTGTAGTTTTTATATCCACTAACCCTTAACTAGCTTGAAATCACCTAATTCTCCTCTCCCTTACCTTTCTCCTTTTTTACTCTTCTATCTTTCATAAAATTCCTCTTTAGGCCGAAATTTTATAGGAGAAATTAGTGAGCTTATGCTCTAAATTTAAACATCTAATTGCTACTAAATAATCCTACTATGGATGCTCTAATAACCTATAAAAATCCCCAATTAGTTCTATCAAAAACTCAAGAATTTACCTTTTTAGTGTTACTTTCTCTTATTAGAAATTCTCCACTTCCAAGCTTATTCTTGATTTAATTAAATTTCCAGGATGAAGAGATAATTTCTAGTGTATTTGGATGAAGTTAGGGTTTGAGATATGATGAGAGGTGAGAGAAATGAAGAAAAATGGTGGAAAGCTAAGAAAAATGGTGGTTTGGATTTTTTAAAGAGAAGGGGTGAAATCTATAGATTTTGGATGAGATTTGGAGAGTTTTCTCCACTTATCTATTTTTTCCTCTAGTGTGTAAAATGGATGGCCAAGATTTGATCATTTATTATTTGATCCAATGGCTTATTTTTAAGCCACTTGTCATCACCATATTAATTCCTACACACATTCAAGCCCACCATATGATTTCAATTGCTTTGGACCCACTTTATAATGACATATGCCCTTAGATAAATTAAATATGACATTTAAGCTGTGTAAATAATTTAACCTTGATTTTTTGCCATTTTTCTAAAACTAATGTTTCACTAGCCAGAATGCTCTAAAATTTTTTGCCATGTGTAATATCATATGAAGAAGCTTATGTTTCAAGTTTCAAGTCATTTTGACATCTTTTCAATAAATTGTCAGCTCTGGAGGTAAAATCTACCGCTTCGAAATTCAAAAATTCAAAACTATCGAAAAAATTAATTTCACTACCAATAGCTCTTTTATGCTATTTCTAATGGATCTATATGATCAAACTAATTTTTAGAGGTTTTTAGAATATTTTAAGGCCCAATCAAACTTTCGGTCAACCCTTTTTACGGTACAGAGTAAAATCTTCGTTGTCTATTTTAAGGGCCTATTTAAGCTCAATTTCTTCTCAAATTATACCACCGGACTCCATTCAATTCCTATTGTATTTTTTGGTAGTTAACGTAAACTTTTCACTAGTTCAACCATCCTTGGATTTTTCTGGCCTGAGCATGTTTAATCCTTATGCACTTTTACATTTCTTTGTGCTATTATACTGTAATTACCTCGAAAATTATCCTAAGGTTACTATTCATTCTCTAGAATGTACCATGTATGTCAGATATAAATTTTGGGGTATTATAATGTTCAATGCACATCCTATCAGTTTTTTTTAGTTGGGGCCTATACATATGATATGATGCTTTTCATGTCTTGTCAAATAATGTTTAATGCTATGCGATGAGAGAATGATGATTTCATGAATGCAATAAAATGCAAATGTGTATTCTCATCTAATGTACATGTTTTACCCCATCCCATACTATGAAATATTTAGTCAACTATCCACACTTGTTAAAGAATTATTGACAGGTTTACAAAGCATCATAATTAACCTAAACTTATCATCACAACAACCTTAAATATGGAAAATATTATCAATTTTACATAAACTCTTTCTCATATGTCATATTGATATAATCTCTATATAATCTATTTACAAACTTATACTATAATCTAAATGCTAGTCATATGTACATATCGTATACTATTCGATTTGGAGTTAGGGTCTAAATAAAAGTACTATCCTTACATACATACGGGCCAACATCAAAACTTTCACCTTATCTAATGCTCCAAAAATACATATATGCATTTTTATTATCAGAATCTATTAATACACATAAATAAATATTATAAGAGGAGAGGATAAATACCATAAATTTCTTCGATGATATCTTGCTTCATTAGAACTTTAGTCCTACCGATTTGTATCGATATGGTTAAATCTATAGACCTGTCCCTTTCGCTATGGTCTACCTCCTCTTTTTGAGGTACCTAAAAAACATTAAACTTCTTTTCACTCATTAGTGATGTATTACTTTTCTTTTGCAATTTCGAGCAATTCGTAACAAAATGATCTGTACACCCACAATTAAAATAAGCCCTTTTTCATAACTCTACACACACCCTAATGATTTTTTAAAGCAATACAAGCATTTAGGAGCTACCTTTGTCTTTTCTCACTATAATCTACCTCTTCTTCTGAGATACGTTTGAAACCTTTACTGCATTTTCATTTCTATTTCCTTTAGTCTCCCATCTCCTTTCGACATCTCCCAATATCTTATAATTAAATAACTATTGTAAAATCCAAGTTAAGTTGTGGTTCATATCTAAAAGACTTTCTACTTTTGAAACCATGATCTCATCTCAAAATACAATAATGACATTTGGGACAATTGAATTCAAAAAGGTTAATTAAGTTAAAAAAGTATTTAGACGTTAAGTTAGTGTTACACAAAATGTTATTCTGTCAACAAGCAGGGGAATCTATAATAATAATAAAATCGAATTGCATAAAAAGTAGGCTTGAAACACCCTAATCTAATTCCTTTATCATGTATCATATTATATCTTTCAATCACATAATAGTAGGTTATTAACCCAAAGTTGTATAAATTTATTATATGAAATAGCCTATTTATATAGGTATCCTACGCATCAATTAGATATTTCCCATAACTTCAGTCTCTTAATTATGTATGCATAATGGCTTATTCTATAACATACTCATCATTTTCATGTTAGTCATAACTATGTTAACTTCATATCTTATCATGCATAACATTTATCCATTAATCTAGCATATTTATGACTAAGCATTCTAGCTACTATATGCATGCATGCTTTAGCATTCTTTCACTGAACTTATTACATCACTTACTATATATATATATATATATGATAGCCCTTTTTATACATATTAAACGTGTAAATGAAATTGCACCAAAATAAAAAAGAACCCTACATCAACTTCTATGACCTAGGTGTTGGCATGTCCTGATGCAGAGATCGTTCCTAAGCAAAAGCTTTCATAATAGTACCTACACGGATTAAATAACCCGTGCTAAGCTATAAAGCTTAGTGGGGATGCTAATTTTGAAAGACAACCACTCACAACAATTGTCGAAAAAAATATAACATACAAGAGTTGATAATAACAAGAATGGCATATTTATAATAAATAAAGGACAGAATAAAATGTCATCATCAACAATCAAATCTCATATTTATATTAATATGCTTGAAATTAAAGCATAACGTAGGAGGATCAGTATCAAAAAAATCCAACTATCACTTATGCAATGGAATATACAGTTAAATATATTATCTTATGTATCACGCTTTATTTATCTAAAATTAACTGTAACGCAATAACACAACCGTTTAGCCTGCTTAAGTTCTAAAGGTGGATAACGGGATCGGTGGATACCCGAAGGTATCTAAATGGTGGATATCCGAAGATATCAAAACTATGGACCCAATCAGGGCCAACTGTATGGTGGACCGGTCAAGGACCCAAACGGGGTCAAGAAACAACCTAAATGGGCTATGCAAGATCCAGCAGGATCAACTATACTGTGGACCTAAAAAGGTCGACTGTGGCAGCTGCAATATCCTTATAGGCGCCTATATATCCACAATTAAACTATAACTGCAGGCAAACTCTATTTAATCTTTCTTTTCATATATCATGCTTACACTTATGGTGTTCATTTTGCACATGTATAATCATATGATAGCTATATTGTTACGATGACATAACTGCATATGTAAGTTCATTTAATGATACAATTACTTTTTACCTACCATCATTAGATATCTCATATTAGCATAATCATGATATGTTAATCAAGTAATGCATCATACCTATTCAAGTGCTCATCATTAATACTTTACAATATAGCATATTGTATATATATGTGATCATGTATACAAATACATAATCCCTAGTGAATAGGAATATATAACATCATAATAATATACTTTATTATGTTATCATTCAAGCATCACACATGAACAGTCATATATCATATATCTTGTTTCACAGTATAAGTGCACGTTCAAATATAATGCACTCTATCATTAGAGTATGAATATGTAAGATTAATTGCATAAAACAATCATATACGCAAATTTCATCACAAATATATGTGAGATATTTTCATCACAAGTCCTTACCCATGTACAAGTGTGAATGTATATGTATACATATAATCTTGTATTAATAGTCATATTATCTGCTCTATCCAATTCATTTTGTAACCACATAAACACATATTTAGTTCAATTAGTTGAAAACCATAAGATTTAGTACATTAAAAATCTGCACAGGGCAGCATTCTGGACTCAAATTATGAGCCACAAATGAATTTGAAAATGTCATTTTTAGGCTAAATGATCTTCTACAATATTATTCCCCTATTTTTATAGTTTCCAGAGCATCAAATTTCACCTTAATATCTTAGCTATAACTCAAGATATTTGAGAAATACTATAGACTGTTCATAAAACCGAAATAGTGTTTACTGTCACTTATAAAAATTCATAGCATAAAATTAAGAGGGATTTAGACCAACATTTCTTCATCAAAAACGTACTCCTAGATATCTAGTTTACCCATAATTTTACAGAATAAGATTTTGACTTCTTTACTAATACTTATGCCCAAATTACCAACATCTGTACCTTAACAGTCCAAACAGATTCAATGAATTTCATGCTAATTATTTGACATACTTAGAAATAAAATTAGACATTACTTCCTTCATATAAAATGTTTATTTATAAGTCTATTTTGCATAGGAATTAATTTCATGTCATTATGATCATTGTACATACAGATATCTCAATTTTCCCCCAACCTGGTCCAGAATCCGAATTTAAAAGTTCTCCTAAATTCAATAAATCATAAAAAATATCTAGAGACAGAATTGAAGGTAGGTTCCTTCTTCAATCTTTTAGGCAAATGTCTTATGTAACTACAGAAATTTGATTTGTTACAATTAGAGGTCTCTATTACAACTTACACTAAATTTTCAGTCACTAGGTCATCCCTTCATGCACATTTCATACATTGAACTCTCTTTAATTACTACAAATTCAATTTAATCACAACAAGTTCCAGCAACCATATTCACATGCAACCAAATTCACATGAATTAAGGTAGCTCTAATCCCATACCTTGGCCTGACTTCCCTTTAGCCAATTAATCTCTAGCAAGACCTTTGCCTTTATCTTTTCTATCTTCTCCTTATTTGACTACAACACAAAATCCATCATTTCCAGCAGCCAATCCCAACCAATATCCACATAAAGAATGAAGAAGGAGAAGATGATGATGAAGATAACCAAAATTAAACCATACCTTATTAATCTATATCAATATTTTCTTGAATAATCCAACATGCATGCAATTGTCTTCCTAAATTTATGAGTGAATTGAGAGATGAACATGGAAATTGAAAGAGATGAAAGATAGTGAATTCTCTCCTTTAGGTGCCGTCCCACTCTCTCTCACCTTCTCTTTCATCCCACTAAAAACCAACATATATATAGTGCTTTGGTAAATGTCTTTCTTGGTCCTTCAAAGTTTTGCATGTCACACAAAAGACACACACTTCTTTGCATGCTATAAATTGTCCCCACCAAATAGTCTATTTCATAAATCAACCCCAACATTTAACCCTTTCCTTAAATTGGCCTCTCTATTATTCTTTTATTCATATTTTCCCCAAAAGATGCCGAAATTATAAATTGACCCCAAATTAATACTTTTTACTTCGATTATACCCATAATTAATATTAAACCACACTATTAAATTTTTATTTTCATGCAATTAAAATAATAAAAACATAATTTATCCCTTGTCCCATACTTATATGAAATTCTCATTTAATTTTAATCTTAATCAAATAAAAATCCTACTACAAACATGAAATTTCAATTAGGGTCATGTTAGGGGCCTTACAATTCTCTCCCCCTTAAAGAATTTCGTCCTCGAAATTCATACCTGATTCAAATAATTGAGCATATTGCTCCCTCATGGCTGCCTCTGGTTCCCAAGTCACTTTCTGCAAACCATAATGTTGCCAGAGTACTTTGACCAGAGGAATCTGCTTGCTCCTCAATTGCCTGATTTCCTTAGCCAGGATTTCCTTCGGTTCCTCATCATACGTGAAATCCGGCTGTAATTGAATATCTTGAACTTGTAACTTATGAGATTCATCAGAGCGATATCTTCAAAGCATAGACACATGAAACACATCATGAAGCTTGGCTAATTCCATAGGAAGAGCCAACCTATAAGCTACTGGTCCGATTCTTTGAAGAATTTCATACGGACCTATGAATCTCGGACTGAGTTTTCCCTTTTTTTCCAAATCTAAGCACTTTTCTCCAGGGAGATACCTTAAAAAATACTTTGTCACCCATCTGGTACTCGATATCTTTTCTTTTCAAGTCAGCATATGATTTTTGTCTGTCACTAGCTTCTTTCAGCCTCTGCTTGATAACTTGAACTTTTTTCTCTGTATCTCTAACAAGGTCAGGACCAATTAACTTACATTCAGTCAACTTAGTCCAGCAGACTAGATTTCTACATTTCCTGCCATACAAAGCCTCATATGGTGCCATTTGAATACTCTTCTGATAGCTGTTATTATAAGCAAATTCCATTAAGGCTACGTATTTATCCCAACTTCCAGAAAACTCTAAAGCACATCCCCTCATCATATCTTCGAGAATCTGAATAACCCTTTCAGATTGCCCATCCGTTTGAGGATGAAAAGCTGTACTGTACTTGAGCTGTGTTCCAAAAGCTTGCTGTAGAATCTACCAAAATCTCGATGTAAACCTTGGATCTCGATCCGAAATTATAGACACAGGTATACCATGTAATCATACAATCTCATTCACATATAATTTTGCAAGCCTATCCATGGAATAATCTGTTCGAACTGGTAAAAAGTGAGCTACTTTTGTTAACTTATCCACTATTACCCAAACAACATCAAATTTTCTTTGAGATAGAGGTAAACCAGTAACAAAATCCATGGTAATGTCTTCCCACTTTCACTATGGAATCGAAATGGGATTCAAGAGACCTGAAGAAAACTGATGTTATGCTTTCATTTGCTGACATATTAGACATTTAGAAACATAATCAACAATATCCTTCTTCATGCCAGGCCACCACTAAAACTGTTTCAACTCTTGATACATCTTGTTCCCACCTGGATGCATAGTAAATGCAGTATTATGTGCTTCATGCAACAATATTCTTTTCACTTCTTTGTCGTCAGGAATACACAACCTATTATGGTAGTATACACCACCATCTTCTTTCACTGAAAAATCTGATTGATCTCCTTCACAAACTATTTTGACAATCTGTTGTAACTTTTCATCACCCTTCTGAGCATCTATCACTGTCTGCCTAACCATGGGCCTAACTTTAAGCTGTGCTAGTAAGGCACCATCCGAAGCAAATTTCCATCTGCATTGTTTTAACATCAATGCTGCCATGGACTTATGACTCAAGGCATCAGCAACCACATTCGCTTTTCCTGGGTGGTAGTCAACTATACAATCATAATCTTTAAAAAGTTCCAACCATCTTCTCTGCCTTAAATTAAGTTCCTTCTGAGTAAGCAAGTACTTGAGGCTTTTATGATCAGTATAAATCCTGCATTTTTCCCCATACAAGTAATGTCGCCAAATCTTTAAAGCAAATACCACAGCTGCCAGTTCTAGATCATGAGTCGGGTAGTTCTGTTCATGTGTTTTCAACTGCCTAGATGCATAAGCTACAACTTTACCATCTTGCATTAATACACAACCCAAACCAACCTTAGAAGCATCACTGTACATCGCATACTCTTTCCCTGACATAGGTTGAGTCAACACTGGAGCTTCAGTCAACATCTTCTTCAACCTTTCAAAGCTTGCTTAATAACGATCAGACCATTCAAACTTAGTATTCTTTCTTAACAGCTTAGTGAGGGGTGAAGCAATGAAAGAAAAACCCTTCACAAAACGATGATAGTAACCTGCCAACCTGAGAAAACTTCTAATTTCATATACATTCCTGGGTGGTCTCCAGTTAACAATAGCTTCAATTTTACTTGGATCAACCCTAACACCCTCAGTAGATACAACATGACCTAGGAAGGAAACTTCCTTAAGCAAGAAGTCACATTTACTCAATTTGGCATACAATTGATTTTCTTTCAAAGTTTGCAATACAATTCTCAGATGTTCAGCATGCTCAGCTTCATTTCTGGAGTAAACTAATATGTCATCAATAAACACTACAACAAATCGATCTAAGTAGGGTCTGAATACCCTATTCATGAGATCCATGAATGCAGCAGGTGCATTAGTCAACCCAAATGGCATCACTAAGAATTCATAATGCCCATAACGAGTTCTAAATGCAATCTTAGGAACATCCCCATCTTTAACTCTGAGCTGATAATATCCTGATCGCAAATCTATCTTTGAAAACACACCAGCACCACTTAACTGATCAAATAAATCCTCAATTCGAGGCAAAGGATACTTGTTCTTCACTGTCACTTTGTTTAACTGTATATAATCGATACACATTCTCATAGACCCGTCCATCTTCTTAACAAATAAAATTGGAGCACCCCAAGGTGACACACTAGGTCTGATGAAGCCTTTGTCTAACAATTCCTGTAATTGAACCTTTAACTCTTTTAATTTAGATGGAGCCATTCTGTATGGTGCCCTGGAAATTGGGGCAGTACCAGGTAATAAATCAATAGATAACTCAACATCTCTTTCTGGAGGAAGACCAGGTAATTCCTCAGGAAATACTTCTGGAAATTCTTTCACAATCGGTATATTCTCAAGCTTCACTGTATCCCTTTTTGAGTCAAGAACTAAAGCTAAAAATGCTTCACATCCTTTTCTAAGACAATGCCTAGCTTGCATTGCTGATATAACATTAGTTGATAGCTTAGAACAATTGCCTTCTACTACCACTTCCTTTCCTTCATCATCCCTGAAAGTTACTGTTTTCATTTCACAATTTACCATTGCATGATGCTTGGATAACCAATCCATTCCCAGAATTATATCAAACTTATGAAAAGGAAACACAATCAAATCTGCTGGAAACTCTCTCCCTTGAACTACTATAGAATAGTTTTTACACACTTTATTAACAATTATACTATGTCCCAATGGACTAGTTACACATACATCAAAATCTAACTGTTGTGTTTTAATCCTATCCCTACCTGAAACCCAATACAAACATATGAGTGAGTAGAGCCAAGATCAATGAGTGTATGTATGTTACAATTATAAAGAGAAAAAGTACCAGCTATAACTTCTGGAGCATCCTGTTCCTCTTGAGCCTTCATGGCATAAGCCCGTCTAGCAACCATTTGAGTAGAAGGTCTATTAACTGTTTCTGACATATTCTGGGACTAAGATCCATGATGAGCTAATCCAAACCTTCCTCAGCCCCTACCTCTTCCATATGGGGGTGCATTAGAAGCTCCCCTGCTATTATGTTGCTTAAAACCTTGATCCAATTTCAAAGGACAATTTGCCATAAAATGTTCAGCACTACCACATCTAAAGCATTCTCCAGCCAGTTTCCTGCAATTACTCATAAACAAGTTGTGCATTTAGATAGTAACAAAGTATATCAACACACGTTCGCAAGCTGGAGCTAAACATCACAGTGGCGCAGCGGAAGAAGGGACTAGATCTATCCTCTAATGAAAAGCCACTAGGGATTCTGATCAAAAGGATAATTAGTTAAGTAGCAAACAAATACCATTGATTAGGGTACCTTAAACATGCCATAATGTGAAGGAAATGACTTGAAAACTTGAGTAAACTATGAGATAATAGTATTTGCTGTGTTGCCATTTAAGTAAATTTCGAGAATGAAATTTTTATTAGAGGGAGAGAACTGTAACACCATAAAATTTGCATTTGACATGCATGGCATGTTTTAGAGCATGATCAGTAAGCCTAGGGTAAGTTTTGGAATGGCTATAGCAGTATAGTATAGAAAAACCGAAAAGCATATAAGGGTTAAATATGCTCAGGGCAGAAAAATCTGAGGATGAGTGACCTAGCGGGTAGTTTGAGATAACACTAAAATGAGAAAATAAGTGTTAAATGGAGTCTAATGGTACAATTTGAGATGAAAATGAGTTTAAATGGGGTCTTAAATTAGACAGAAAATATTTTACTTGGAACCGTAAAAGGGTTGATCGAAAGCTTGATCAGACTTAGAAATATGTTACAAGCCTCCAAAAATTATTTCAATCACATAGATCTATTAGAAATAATATATAGAAGCTATTGGAACTGAAAAATAATTTTTCTAACAGTTTCAGAATTTTGAGTTTCGGACCAGCTGATTATGCCTCCGAAGCTGAAAGTATATCAAAACGATTCTAGAATGACTTAAAATTTTAAACATCAGCTTCTGCATATGTTAGTTTACGTGAAGAAAAATTTTATAGCATTCTGACAAGCAAAACATAAATTTGAGAAAAAGGGCAAAAATTCGAGGTTAAATTAATTAGTGGGCTTAAAGGCTATATTTAAATCATCTAAGGGCATAATTGTCATTAGTAAATGGACCATAATCAGGTACAAGCATCAGCATGGCACTAAGATGTGTAGGGAGCCATGGGAGCTTAACAAGTGGCTTAAAAATAAGCCATTGGATTAAATAGTAAATGGAGGAATTTGGGCCCTTAGATTGGTGGAATTATGGGCAGCATGGAGAGGACTAGAATCCTTTACATTTCTACCCAAAATTATGTAAATTTCCTTAATTTCTCTTGTAAAAATAGAATTCACCATGCCTAAGCTCCCTTCACCTTTTTTCTTCTTCATTTCTCTCTCCTCCAACCATCTCTCATGCCCTAATTTCACCTATATACAGTATATGGTCTCCTCTTTAACATGGAAATCTGTATGAAACTCAAAGAAGCTTGGAGATATATAATTTCTAGTGAGAGAAGTGACCTAATTAGAGAAAATCAAAGGAAAAGAGAGAAGCAAGGAGGAGGGTGGAAGGAAAATGAAAGAATAAGGGATTTTAAGCTACTAAGAGGTTAGTGGATACAAACTATACTCTATTTCATTTAATTTTTGAATTTTTGTGTGAAATTTACATTATGTAACTACACAAAACTTGAGTAGAAATGTGAAATAAATTCAGAAAACATGATAGAATGATGAAATAAGGTATTTTGAATATGAATTAATAGAGAAATCACTTTGGAAATTGGACATCCAATGTTGGCCGAATTTAATGCTAAGAAAAAATGTAAGTTAAATTGATAATTTATGGCATACTTAATATGATATATATAATATGGCAAATAAAGAATACAATAGAATTAGGAGAATTAAAAATAGCAAATAGACATGAAAATGTACAATTGAACATAATGATGCACATAAGAGAAATAATATGGTAATGGTGAAATTTAAATATATATCAATACCTAAAGGCTTAAAATAATTATTAAAGCATGTTAAATATGATAATATAAGGAAAACCATGTTGGAAGTATGGAAAGATGTCATGGCTGAAATATGTTACATGATGATCATTGTGAAAATTGAATTATATTTGGCATGTTAGCCATAAAATATGGATTATTAATTAGAATAAGTATTATACAAATGAATTGAGCACAAAATAATGTATGGACATAATGGTCATCAAGTAAACATAATGGTGTATATATGTATAACTAAGAAATAATAAGGTACCGTGGATGAATGATAGCATAAAATCACATAAAGCAATTGAAGAAACATGTAAAGTATGAAATGGAAGAAGAAATTATATGGCATATTGGATTCTTCAATGTGGACGAATGGTATCCCTTATAAAGATGTTATATTTCTATCATTTTTAGGTGTTATTTGTTATGTATATTATGATGCCATACATAATGTTGATGAATGCATGAAGAATGAGAATGTATTATGTGATATATAATGAAAATATAATAAAGTTTACCATAAAATATAACATCAAGTAAAATAATTAGTTGCCTTTAGTGAACAGTGGGTAATCTAAGATCCTAGGATATAATCGTTAGCCATGGGGACACATATACCGCGGTACCACTATGAGATTTGATTTACTGTACATCTTGATAGGTAATCGGCATATAATACACGATGGGCTAGCTGGATCACATTAAGTTGTGGTCCTTTCACCCATACTGGAGTATTGGCATCGCATTAAGTTGTGGTCCCTTCAGTATGTTAACATACAGTCATACAATATATTCATATAGTCCTTATCCCACATATTTGGTTTGAGAATTTTCACTGGTCATCACTAAGGGCAAAATTGTAATTATATAAGAAAATAGGAATTAAATAATAAGTTAGGTAAAAAGAATGTCATAAAGTTGGCATAATAAGAAATAAAGTGAAAAATACAATTAATAATTTAAAAGGGGAAAATTATAATTACAAAAGAAAATATGAACCAAAAAGTAAATTAGGCATAAAAAAGTCATAAACATAAAGCAAAGTGATAAACATGATTAATAGGCTCAAAAATGATAAAAATGTAATTACGTGATAAATTAGGAGCTTAACCATAATTTGGCATCAATAAGGTTATTAGAGAAGTTAAAATGGTTAAATAGGTGAAAAAGGGCAAAATTGTAATTTGGCATCAATAAATTTATTTAAACGAAATTTTGTGTAGTTGTATCTACCACTAGGCAACAACGTTGCTTAGTGCGTGGTTTGTTGACTGTGTGTAGGGATGGGTAATCAAGGACAAAAGGACGAAGGATTGAATTGGCATGTACTTTTGACGTGACTATGGACATGAAGATTAAATCATTCATACATTAGAGTTTAGATAATTAGCATGTAGTAAGCAAAGTGTATCCTGGACATAAATTGTGGTAAATCTATGTATATATATATGAATGTTTTTTTAGCAGGAGTATGTAGAAATTTTATGGCTGTATTGTGTGATGAGATGGATGATTTTAAAAATTCCATGTACGTTAATGGTGTTTTAGAGGTGGAGGTTACATTTTGTGAGTGCTATTTTGTCAATTTGCAGGTTTTGGTAGCACGGTTTATAGGCCATTATGCTGCCAAAATTTATACCTAATGAATAGTAACCACGTGATGCCATTAGTAATAACATACAATGTATGGAAAATATGAATGAATTTAGGGTGTTACACTATTGCATTGGCACACTAATACTTTCATATCGTGCATATATTATATAACCTTGCTTATGAATCCATGATCCATTTATTTTAACATGTATGAAGTCATACTTATAATTACAAGGTTAAACTAGAATCAAGTAGCTAAAAGAATGCACATTAACCAATACAACTATGGTAAGTCATCACATTGTTCAAGTACAACTACATTTATCTTGGATTTCATTCATACAATCATTAAATTACTCTTTCTCCCTAAATCATGCTTTTCCCATATTATACAATGATACATATAGTATATAAGTGAAAACAAATAAAACATATGACAATAAGATCGTGTATTCACCAATATAACTAGTATTAAAAACATGCATGAGGTACTAGTTTGTATGCATAGTCTATAGGTATAGTAGGCTCATGTGACACTAAAATACCAATTACATAATTATAATGAAACCACCTTTTCACTACATGTTTTCCATATACAATATAGAAACAGTATGAAGATCAATTTAAGAACTATCATTTTCCTTTATCTTTTAATTTAATATGATACTTTTCTTTACTTTGAATTAGGCTTGCACTTTTCTAAAGAAGTGGATAACGGGTTATACGATAGTACCCAAAGGTAGGAAACAGATATCCAAAGGTATTAAATGGTAGCCCTTATAGGGATGAAACTGTATGATGGATCGGTCAAGCGGACTCGAACGGAGTCGGCTAATGACTCAAATGGGGTCAAACTGTATTATATAAAGACTAAAATGGGGTCGAAGGTAGCCCCATTTGGGTTAAATGGTAGTAGCTGCAAAATTGCCCTTATAGGCATGCTTATCTATCCATAAACTAGACACAGACATAAGCAAATAATTTTCTTTGCTTTAACTTTCTTTAATGTACTTTACTATGTTCAATCATATACATATATGTACATGTATACTTTTGTGCAACTATGTACAAGGTAATCATATATATGCCCATATGTAGCTTTCTGTAAATATGTGATCATGTGCACTACTGAGTATTGCTATTTTGTAGTTTGCTCTTTTCTCATCATATACATATAGATGTTCATTCATATATATGACATGTATATGACACCATGCTCATAGATATACATGAATATGTTGTTCATGTTTAAATTTTTTTATAACATGCTATCATGTACACAATTTAATATAAATATTATGTACTTGTAATTATAAGAACTTAGATTGCATGGAAACATCATATGTGCATAGCATTATGATTTTCTATATCTTTGCCTCATGCATCTTTATGCTTTAACACATCATCACATATTCATAATACTTAAACATGTTTAGCATATATGATTAAGATATTATAGCCAATAAAGTTGTTCCAATGTATAATTTATTCCTTTTCCAAGTTTGGATCCTAATCATGTATGCACACACACTTTACTATCATTTTCATAGGATACTTTCATCCTAAATATATCTGTACAAAAACATTGCATATGCACCTTATCATTTATTGATTACACTTCTATTCCTTTATAAGCTTACACACACACACACACACACACACACACAAACACACACACACACACATTTATTTGCAGCAAGCAATCACATGAATATACAAAGTTTGTAAACATGTAAATCTTTAACATTACACATCATAATATAATGATTCATAATGGCATATGCTTCTAGTATCATTTCATTTGAATAATCAAGGTTATAACTATACATTTACCTATATACAAGTCATATACACATTATTTTCATTTTCATGAATGCCTTTACCTTTACACTTTAATGCCAGTATCCTTCTTTTAG
Organism: Excoecaria agallocha; assembly: GCA_037975025.1. NCBI lineage: Eukaryota > Viridiplantae > Streptophyta > Magnoliopsida > Malpighiales > Euphorbiaceae > Excoecaria > Excoecaria agallocha. The sequence goes on from CM075812.1 coordinate 30,064,924, forward strand.
ATTTATATGACATTGATCATTATATAGTTCATACTTGCTTAGCTATTCCTCTTTATACCATATTTCTTTATTGTGAAATGCTCTAAAGATGTTTAAGGAGGCTTAGGTAGACTTTGGTAACAATTCAGAACCTTTAAATCAATTATAAATGAAATAGGGAAGGATCACGGTCATTACCAAAAGGTACTGATTATGACATAAGTGCACTTTAGGTTCTGTACTGACCTTATGGTTAGCAGTTAAAAGCTACTGACTATGACATAGGTTTAATTTCGATTCTGAATTGACCTCACGATTAGCAGGTAAAAAGCTATTGATTGTGACATAGGTTCTGTCAAAAGGCAAATTCACTAGTTCATCTTGTCTAGGATTTTGACCTATCAAACATCATTTTTAGGCAAAGTTTCCTTTTACAAACTTATTACTATATTTTCTAGTTTTTGAAAAATTAAAAATCACCACAATAGCATCTCTAAATCTTGAGATATAAGAAAAATATTGAGGACCGTTCCTAATGATAGGATTACAGGCAGTTCCAGTTTCAAAGCTAAATTTGACATGTTTAGAGGCAGATTTAAATTTTTAGTTCTTCATAAATTTTGTATCATAGAATTTATAATTCTCTACTAAAAGTTATATGCAAAATACAAACATATGCTTATAGAATCTAGACAGTAGCTCACATCCGATTTCAACTTAAAATTAAGCAAACTTAAAGGCAGAATCAAACAAATGTTTATTCAACAAAGTTATAGGCCTATCTCTTAGGTGTATTTACCAACTAGAATTACTAAAATTAGAGTTATGAAACTCGAGATATACTTAAAATACAAAAATTGGTTCCTAATGAACCAACCTAGATTTCTACTTCTTAAATCTTCAACAAATGAAAACATGCAAGGCATAGTCCTTTAGATTTCAACTTATAACTATATTTTCAACTCAAAATACAATACGTTACACATTTTATCCACATTTACTCAAATTAAAACCACATGCAAGATGAGTAAAAATCCCTAACCTTTTATGGAACACCAATCTTCCATCAAGACCTCTTCCTCTTGTCTTTTTCTTCTTCCTTTTCATAAGACATGTAGTCATAAATTGCCAATAATTCTCCACATGCAAATTTTTAACCTTAAAAAGAAGATGATGATAATGAAGTATGGAGAAGAACACATTACCTTTAAAATCTCCACTCAAAACTCTTTGAATCTAAACTCATAAATAGAAATCTTGAGAGGTGTTAAGAGAGAGAGCATGTAAAGGTTTAGAGAGAGATGTAAGAAGAGAAAAATCCTTTATTGATTTGAATTTCTAACCTTCTAGCATATAAGACCATTAATGCACAAGGTCTTAACTTATAATAATTCCTCTAACTAAGCTTGATTTGACATTAATAATATAATAATGCCATTGAATTCTACTAAGGCTTATTTTGGGTCCTTACATCAGGGATACACATGTTCATTATACATTTAACTTACGGTTTAATATATATTTTGGGTCCTTACATTAGGGATACACATGTTCATTATACATTTAACTTACGGTTTAATATATATTTTGGGTCCTTACATTAGGGATACACACTACAAAAAAACTGTAGATTAGCGATGAAAAATTCCGTCGCTAAATACCATTTTTTCGTCGCTAATTAAAATTAGGGACGCCGCGACGAACAGTCGCTAATAGGCCAGTCGCTAATATATTAGCGACGGAATTAAAATTCAGTCGCTAATTTAGCGACGAAAAATTTCACTGCAAATTTTTTTTTCTGTCACTAATTTATATTCCTAATTAGTAGCTAGTATTTTAATAATAATATTTGGCGACTACAATATCCGTCGCTAATTTCGTAGCTAATTATAAATTTACTTCGAAATTTAGCGACCAAATGTTAGTCGCTAAAACGGATTTCGTCAACTTTTAATTTATTGCATATTAGCAACACATTGTTTGTTGCAAATCCGTCGCGAAATTATAACATAATTTAATTTTTTATTTTGTATTTACCAATTTACTGCCATTATAATCAACAAAATAATTTATTGTATGCAGAATCATAATTTATATAATTTAATTTCTGTAAATAAAAAATCTCCAATACAATAATTTAAAAAATATAATATTACACATGTACATTAAATTGCATAATATTTAAAAAATTAAACCTAACAAAAAACACAAAAAACTAAATAATGTACTATTGCACTTGCAATTACAGAAGATCCAATATGTGTTTCCAAACAATTCTATGCTACACAATATTGATAGCTAAGAGCTTGCCTAATTATACATACTGGCTGTTAGCTCCAACTATCTTTCTTTTAATCCAATAGCTCTTTCTGACTTGATTATTTCTATCCATTCACTTTCATGTCCAGTGATCTACCCATGCTTTCCTGTTTTTATAGATATATAAAGTAAGAATATGCAAGCAATAAGGCACAACATATATAATTGGAGTATTTTTTACATTAATTTTGATTCAATCTTACTGGTTTAGGATTTAATATATGAGAAAGTGTTAATCAACTTTCAATTAATAGTAGATGATTTTCACTTAATTAAGAAATCATGTTCATACCGTGAATATATATATATTAGGAAGAGATGAGACTAATCATATATATGACTTGGTAAACCACAAATAATTTCCATATATATATATATATATATATAACTAATTCCCTAAGATTATGAAGTTTTATTTAAACTAACCAGGAAATTCTAAGAAATTACTAATTTCTAAATTTAACAGTTCTATTATATTCCCTTTTTGTCTACATTGATAACAAGAGCCAAACTATTGTAATTGCTCGAGTAAAAGTAATAATGAAATAAAATGGAAACCTTTCTCTTCTAATAGAATTGAGCAACTAAAAGAATTGTAATTGCTCTAGTGAAAGTATCTAATTTTATATATTATTATCACTTATTAAGGCTAAAGCATTAAATATGAAACAAAGTATTAATATATTAATTATTCTTCATTTGACAACGCAAAATCATTAATTAAGAGTGAAAGTATAATTGTAACATAATTGTGTTTGTTATAATTGGATTTAGGTTAATGGGTTGGTACATTCTGCTATAGAGTAATTAAACAGTAATCAATTTCACCAACTAATAAGTTCTACAAGAGAGTGACATCGAACTAGTTTTAGGTTCACTAGTCATGAAAAAGCAAAGGTTTTAATTTACTTGCAATAAATGACACATGGCACATATACTCATCAGATCAGGAATCAAAATTAAACTGTCCCAATCCAAATAAATGAAGATTTACTGAGAACGTACTTTTCTTAGCATCATAGACTTAGTTCAAGGATGTTTCTAAAAGACAAATTTGAAAATTTCAAGAAAATTTCAAATAATATGCCCAAACTACTGAAAGAAAAATCTATATCCAGTCCTTATTTTTAGACAATGAAAACAAACCTAAGATCCAGAAGTAAGTTTAACTAATTCCAGAATATCACAATCACGTTTGCCACATGATCCATTAAAAAATCTCATTTCAGAATAAAAAACAGAACGTTGTAGAGATTAATCAGAGCATTTGCTTCTTTTATCTGAAACAACTAAATCTAGAGTTTTTCAACTTTCAAGAGACAGCAAACTTCCCATTACCTATATCAAAATAAGAATGAAACAACAATTTGAAAAAATCATTTGAGAAACAAAACCAATAGCTGAACGTTTTTGCTGCATCACATAAAAGTTCTCACAGCACTATACAAGTTAAGAAATAAATACTTAACCCCCAAAAAAGGTTAAAAATGCAAATTTTCAAATAATAAATAACACCTTAATGTGAAAACAACATTGTTAATAGTCCAATTCAATGAAACTCTACAAAAGAAGAAAACAAAACTAGAATTGTGAAACCTATTTAAGTATTGTAATAAACTGTTGGGAGAAAACATTTATCGATAGAAAGAACGAAATAGCAACATTCAAACTCCTATTTAATTTAAATCAGAAGAAAAAAAATTAAAAAAAAAAGTTAAGAGCTTCAATTTCAAAAATGGGAATAAAATGCTTATGAAAATTTGCAAGTTCAAGAACAAGTTCACTTAAATAGAAACAAAGAGAAAACCTAGATAATTCAAATTAAAGCATAAGAATAAAATGAAAACCAAAAAAATCAGACCTCAATATCACCGAGTAGGAGGCCCATAATCTCCTCAGTCTCAGTAGACAATGCGTGGCCCATACCCAAGCAATATGAGAACGAAATGCATACAAAGGCTTAATACATATACGAACTCCTGACCTCATGTTTACAATTCATTTAAAACCTAAACTTTAAACTGTTTAGCTTCTTATCATAACACTCAACTGTATAAAATGCAGGTCAGATGTATCATCTATACCTACAATAGTATTAAAATTTAAATGTTCAAATGAATTATAAAATAAAGTTCAGGTGTATCATCTATATGAATTAAGCCTAGTTAGAATTCAATGTGCAATAATCAATTGATTCCTGAATAGAGTAATCTCACATTAATTGCTTCAGTTTTATTTCTTACAGTAGTTCTAAAATCGACTACGTGGGGAATCTCCTGTGTTTTGAGCTAACGATGAGGAGAATATTCAGCTTTGGTGGTGCCATCAATCATTAACGGAGCTGCTATTCGTTTGTCAATACTAGAAATTAGAGGCTGCCCATTCAGCTGCAAATCTGTACAAGTTGGAATACAATTAAAAATCCATGCTTATTTGCTGCTTGTTTCTTTCTACTTTTAATTAAAATCATGAATTCACTTTTTTTCTTTAATCTATTCTTAAGTTGCATCATCATGACATAATATACATGTTTACAATATTCAAAGAGTATCTTAAATTTATAAAAACCAAAAAGGATAAAAATCATAAAAGCATTTGACAGACATGCATTTGGACTGAATGAATCTGGTTAAGACTCAAGTGCATATATAAAAGCACAAGCAGTAAGATAATAGATCAATCAGAAAACATTGCGTTATTGAAAGATCATGAAAATGGCAACCATAGGCAACAAATTGTGAACTAAAACAAGCAAGTATTCTTTTCAAGCAATTGAAGACAATTTGTTCATGGCCAACGACATATAAAAGCATACTTACATAGAGCCATATTGAAAGGGATGTAACAAGTTTGGGTAAAACTACACTCCACGTGGTGGTATGTATTTGACAGTTAAAATTTCATACCATCAGACCAGCAGCTCTCACAAATAGGGACTCCACAAAATGAACAAGAAACCACCAAGAACTAATGGCAAATGACACGGTTTACATCATAAGTGAACATAAAAAAATTGCCACAGTCCACAATCTTGAAGTTATTGATACCTATTCCTCGGTGACGACAGTGTTTCATCATCACCCAATGCATTTGCAATCATGTAGCTGCATCTTTTATGTTCTTTGAACCTGAGACAATAAAATAAACCCATAACTTATATATATCTTTCAGCATGGCTTTAGTTTTATACTGCTAACCTATTTTAGCTGTTATATTTAGAAAACAAGAATCAAGAATAAAACAGAACTACAAATATAACACCATAAGCAAATAACGAATGAATTCTATGGGAATTATTATATATTATAAGAGCAGTCGAGGAGAAGATCTAAAACTTGAGGAACTAATCCATGAAGAAGCCAAAGGATTGATAATTGAACAAATGCCACAAATGAACAAATGCAGAAAGAGCTTGAAATCACATGAACCCAGAAACCAGATCCTCAAAAAGTAGCCTGAAAAACAGATCTATGCCCTTTTGAACGAAAATTCACACTTAATAAAACACCAAGGCCCTGAAACTTGAAATCAGACACCTAATTTAACAAATGCAACAAAAACCCAGGGAGCTTTTCCCATCCAAAATCCAAATCAAGCTATGCAAACAATCAAAACTTAGTCAAATTTCAAATTCAGCAGCTTCAAAGCACCAAACACAAAAAAAAATGAAATGAAAACGAAAATGAAAATGAAAACCCAGTTGACCAAAAAGAGTAAGAAACGCCAAAAATGGGAGGAAACAAAAAAGATTCCAGCTTTCCTTGCTACTAATTAATTTGGACAAAGAGCAAATAAATTTTCTTAGGAATCAAACAGAGTGAGAACTGTATATCTACCTTCTCCATTCTTTGAAGGCAAGTCCCTCCTCCGCCATATTTGACGGAGGCGACAGGATCGAACCGTCTGATCCACCGTACCCTCCATCAAAACCCTTCCCATTCTCCTTCGACACGAACTCTCCACCGGCGCTGTAGGTCGGAGTATGCGATTCATAAACATTCTCCCCTCCTTCGAACGAATCGAATTCTTGTTAGAGTGATGAATGGATAGGGATCGAGCAGATCTATTGTGTGATAGATACCAGAAGACGGCGAGAGTCCGGCCATCTTCGAGCTGTTTCCTGGCGAAGATTAGCCGCTGCTGATCCGAGGGTATTCCCTTCTTGTCTTGGACCTCGGCCTTCACATTGTCGATGGTATCTGAGGACTCAAATGTGTGAGGCTTAGAGACAGGGAGGGACTTTTAGGGTTTTTTCGGGTGTTAAATGCGTAAAAATTACGGATTCATCCATCTGTGAATTGTTTTGTTCTTTGTTTTGTTTAGTTTTTTTTCACTATTATTATTATTGCATATATTTAATTTATGTTATTTTATAATTTATTATAAAGAGTATTTTAATTTAAAACCATTTTTTCACTATTATTATTATTGCATATATTTTAATTTATTTTAATTTAAAGAGTATTTTAATTATTTAAACATTTTGGATTTTAAATAATTTGATATTTGATTTAAATTTTATAAAATAAATATAAATTACAAATTTTTTAATTATTATTTTAAATGAAATAATAAATTTTATATTACTATTTTATAAATATTTATTTTTATTAATCTTGAACACGCAAATATATATTTTTATTAAAAATGTAATTTTTCTAAATAAATAAATTTAGATTTTAGTATAATTGATAAAAAATTATTATCAACTAATAAAATAATTTATAATTTTCAGTTACAAAATAAAATATTGATTTTATTTTGCACATATACTGTCAAAATACCGAGCCAAGGAGGAGGAGAGAAAAGGGCTGCTGCTGCTGCTGCTATGAGGAGGAGAAGAAGAAGGAAAAGAAGAAGAAAGGGGCGGTGGCGCGGCAGTTGCGACGGCAGCTCTCGATTCTGCTCTACTGAAAAATACATCACCGGTATAATAATCCATGTTTTAGATTAACAAAAATTATAGAAAATCAAAGCTTCTATAAAGTATAGGAATAGAAACGTATTAATTTACTTATACTCCAAATAAAAATAAAATTTATCCAAAAAGATTCAACAACCTCTTTTTTGCAACAAAAACCAAACTCACAGACCTTAAAAACTAATCTTCACCATTCAAAATTAACAACAAGGAGTTTCGAACGTACTCACCAAAAATTAGGCCGATCTAACGGCAAATGATTTTTCGATCGTCTTCACATACAAAATTGGTCATTATGTAAAAAATCCAAAAAATAGCCTCTTTTTTGCAACAAAAATTGAACTTACAGATCTTAAAAACTAATCTTCACCATTCAAAATTAACAATAATGAGTTTCGAATGTACTCACCAAAAATCAGCCCAATCTAACGGCAAATGATTTTTCGATTGTCTTCGTATACAAAACTGGTCATTATGTAAATAATCCAGAAAATAGCCTCTTTTTTGCAATAAAAACTAAACTTACAGATTATAAAAATTAATCTTCACCGTCCAAAATTAACAATAAGGAGTTTCAAACATACTCACCAAAAATTAGGCCAATCTAACGGCAAATGATTTTCCGATCGTTTTCTTATACAAAACTGGTCATTACGTAAAAAATTCAGAAAATAACCTCTTTTTTTGCAACAAAAATTGAACTTACAAACCTTAAAAACTAATCTTTACCGTTCAAAATTAACAACAAGAAGTTTCGAACGTACTCACCAAATATCAGGCCGATCTAACGGCAAATACTTAACCGTTGAATCTTTACTTACACTATTCCGTATAAAAGCTGTTCAATTTGTATTTAAAGATCCAACCAAACCGTAAACATGCAGATTCAAATGGACTATATATCTGGATTTATCAGATAATATCTTAACTTATTTATTAATCTGGCCATGTTTAGAATTTCAAAGCCATTTCTCCATTTTCAAATCAGTAAGTTTTCTCAGTCTTCAATAATACTCAATTAGGTAACCGCGGTAGTGAAGTTAAATGGTAAGGACGAGTTTAGATGGAGCTTTGAACATTTAGAAAAATAATAGAAATAAAATTGAAAAGTGTGTGTGTGTGTGTATATATATATATATTAGAAAATTTATTCATTTAGAAAAATAATAGAAATTAAATTGAAGAAATTAAATTAGAAAATTTTTTCATTTTGACTTCTATGAGTTTAAGTCTTGGATTGAACTCTATTGTATTATTCAACTAAATAATAAATTAACCTTAAAATCGTGACATTATGCATCCAAATGCCCTCAAGTTTTCCAACTGGACCTCGACCGAGGCTAGGCCACGATTAGCTTTTTCTGCTATACCTAGCTATTCTTTCTATACCTAGCTATTCTTTCTTTTGTTCTTTATTTTCGTTTAGTTTTTTTTTTCACTATTATTATTATTGCATATATTTAATTTATGTTAATTTATAATTTATTATAAAGAGTATTTTAATTTAAAACCATTTTTCTCACTATTATTATTATTATTGCATATATTTTAATTTATTTTAATTTAAAGAGTATTTTAATTATTTAAACATTTTGGATTTTAAATAATTTAATATTTGATTTAAATTTTATAAATTAAATATAAATTACAAATTTTTTATTATTATTTTAAATGAAATAATAAATTTTATATTACTTTTTTATAAATATTTATTTTTATTAATCTTGAACACGCAAATATATAATAATCTTAATAATTAGTTTATTAATATTATTATTAGAAATGCAATTTTTCTAAATAAATAAATTTAGATTTTGGTATAATTATTAAAAAATTATTATCAACTAATAAAATAATTTCTAATTTTCAGTTATAAAATAAATTTCTAATTTCTAAAAAAAATTATTTTTTTACTTTATTTGCGATGGATTAGCGACTAAAATTTCATTAGCGACTAAAATTTTCCCTCATAAATTAGCGACTAAAATTTTCGTCTTTGAACCGACGCAAAAAAAGGCGCTAAATTTTTCCTCCTAAATTAGCGACTAAAATTTTTGTCGCTAATTTTTCTGGAACTAATTTTATGAATAAAAAATTATAAAATTTAGCGACGGAACTATTTGTCGCTAATTCATCGCAAAAAAATAGAAAATATCCTTTCCACGATGGAATTATAAAACAATCGCTAATCCGTCGCAAAATTTGCGACGAAAATGATGTCGTCGCTAATTGATAGTTTTTTTGTAGTGACACATGTTCATTATACATTTAACTTACAGTTCTAATATATATATATATATATATATATATGATTCTAAATGCTATATATGCATATATAAAATGTAACCTCCTTATATATCATGTTTTGCATATGGAATATAGGGTTTCATATAAAAATAATATGGAGATCAAATGAAGAACTACCATGTATCTTTATCTTTTCATTTTATATAATACTTTTCTATATTTTGTATTAAGCCTGCACTTTTCTAAAGAAGTGGATAATGTGCTACATTATAGTACTTGAAGGTACATTTAGGACACCTGATCACACTCGGGACCCAAATAGGGTCAAAATTGTACTATGGACTAGTTAAGTGGACTCAAATAGAGTTGGCTAATGACCTAAGCGGGGCCGATATTATGATTCGAATAAGACCATTGCTATATTAAAACCCAAATAGGGTCAAAGAGCTTGGGCAAATAAAAAAGAAGTAAGGAAATATAAGGGAATAATTGCCATGTTAACGAGTGTAATTTTTGTTCTTGATTGTTAAAAACATTATTTAGATTTTGTCATTGATATAAATTTATTGAATTAATGTTAATTTGGACATATAATAGGGAGTGGTAGAGAAAGGAGTTAGAATGGAAATTATTGGGGTAATAACTTTAAGACCTTTTAAGACTGTTTTTGACATAGTTGGAGTTGTAGGTCTCAAATTGTATGAAACTAAAGGAAAATTAAACTAGAAACATATATTTATATTTCATATGAAGGGACCATCAAGTGGTTTTGTAACAGCCTAAAATTTTAACTGGTATGAATAGTACTTTTCTGACAATGAATGGTAACATCAAAATAATATTTGGTGTGATTATATTAGCATTAGTACAGTAGAATTCATAAGAACTAGGGAGTTGAATGTGTATGAGATAGGAAAATTTTAGGATGGCTGACCCACCGAGAAGTTTGGTATTTAATCATTAGATGAAATAATGTGAATTAAATGGAGTCCAATGGTATAATTTGAGAAGAAATTGAGGTTAGATAGATCCCCAAAATAGATGGTGAAGAGTTTTTCCAATACTATTACTTGGATTGCCATAAGTTTGATTGGACTCAAAAATATTCCAGAGACCTCAAAAAATTATTCCAATCACATATACTATTAAAAATAGCCTAAAATAATTTTTGGAAGCAAAAAATAATTTTTTTTAACAGCTTTGAATTTTTACATTCCTGATCGGTGAGTTTTCCTGCTGGACCTAGAACTATATTGAAATAATGTCAAAATGACCCAAAATTATAAACATACCATCCTGAATATTTTTTTGCATTTAGGGAAAAAGTTTAGATAATTCTGATAAGGGGAATAATATAATCCAAAAAATGATGAAAAATGGAGGTTAATTTAGTCACTAAGGTTAAATGCCACTTTTGATTTATTCAAGGGCATAAATGTCATAAGAGTATGATCTAAGATCACCTGCACCCATTAGTTGTTAATGAAAAATTTTATGAATTATTGTGAGCATGACAAATGGCTTAAAAATAAGCCTATATATCAAATAGTAAATGAGTGAATCCAAACCCTTAATTTGGTGCACTAAAGGAAAAATTAGAGAGATGTAAACATCTCTCCAAAATGAAAAATTTATCCCTCCTTCTCCACCAAAATCGTAGCCATCATTCTTCTTCCCTTCTACCATTTCTTTCCTTCTTTTTTTTTGATTCCCACCATAACTTAAGCTCAAATTTCATCTAGATACACTAAAAATCATCATCTCCAACATAGAAACAAGATTAAAGCAAAAGGAAGCTTGGAAAGTGTGGAATTTTGGTGAGAGAAAGTTGACTTAAATAGGTAAATTCATGAGTTTTTTTAGAATTAATTAGGATTTTGATATAAAACTATAGAGAATCATTATCAAAATTGTTTATGAGTATTTACATGTTGAAATTGATGATAAAAAATAACAATTTATTCCTCACATAATTCGGCCCAAATTAGATATTATAAAGATAAAGGAACCTAGCATGTGTAATTGAAACCTTAAATTAAATATATACATAATATGAATAAATTGGACATATTGGTGTTCATTTATGTATTAAATGGTTATAGGCATAATTTGAATGTGTGATTTTATATGATGGTTTTAAAATGATCAAGGGAACATATGAGACATAATAGTGTACGAAAAATCATGGTGTATGCTTATAACCATGTCATGGTTGAATAGTCAACCTAAGAACAATAAGTGATACCTTGATGTTTATTTAAATGTTTGGTACAAAATGAACATTATAATGTTGAATAAAGATAGTGTGCATGATTAGAACATCAAATTTCATTTGGATATAATGGTAACTAAGTTGACATAATGATGTACACTTGCATATTAAATGGATATTGGTGGAATTTAAATGTGTACTACTACATGGAAGCATAAGATAATCATAGAAATATGTAAAGCATGAAAATGTATGAGAAATCATAGCATATATGTGTTAAATCATCATGGTCGAATGATGTATCATATAAAAATGGCATGATTCAATCATAATTGGATGATATTACTCGAATGTTTATGTTACATAAAGTGAAAGTGTTATTGAATTATGTGAAAAGTGTGAGTGAGATGAATAATTCAATTGCTCTTAGTATACAATAAGCAATTCGAGATTTTAGAATGTAATAATTAGCTATAAGGAAAAATACCATGGTAGAACAATGAGTCAATTTGGATTGATACAGATATTAGATACAAATATATAGTTGAGGAGTTGATTATCCTAAGTGATCCCTGAATACACATTAGATTCATAGTTGAGGAGTTGATCACCCCAAGTAATCCCTCAACACACACTAGATTCACAGATGAGGAGTTAATCACCCCAAGTGATCCCTCAACACATTTAGAGGCATTTGATCATGCCAAGTTGTCACCTCCATATATCCTAGAGTAGTAAGATCATGCTAAGTGGTCTCTCTAGCCCATTTAGGACCACTGGGATCCTTATCCCGCCTAACTAGTTTGAGGGTTCCCATTGGGCACTACTAGGGGTAAAAATGTAGTTATGCAAGCAAATAAGGAGTAAATGGTAAATTATAGATAAAAGATGTCACATATGTGATTAAATAATAAATAAAGTGAAACATATATTTAAATGGTAAAAAAGGGGCAAAAATGTAATTACATGAGAAAATTAGGGCAAAATTGTAAATTTACATTGAAAATGTGGTTAAAGGAGTTTAAATGGTCAAATAAGTAAAGAAGGATAAAATCATAATTAAGGAAAAGTTTCAAAGAGCGAACTGTAGTTTATCACTACATGAGCAAGTATAATGACTAAAACGTATATTTTAGGCTTAAAGTGGAATAAAGGCCAAACAAAGCAAAAAGAACCAAAATTAGTGAAAAATTGTAACATCCTTATACCACAAAGGTTCATATATATGAAATTTTAGTGTAATACATATACAGAGCATAGTCCTACTCATACATGCCATGTACGACATCATAATTTATCATCTTAGTTATGTATCTTTGCTCAATCCAATGCCTGTCCCTTCAAGTATTGACTTAACTCCTTTTAAACCTGCGTATATGAAAAGCTATACGCTGAGCACCTCATGCTTAATGGTGGATACCTAACTAATAAATTTCACCATATAAGTATACAAATAAAAATCCTTCTTTATTTCTTTCGTTTAAATATTATATGAATATATGATGAAGCATGATTACATGGAAGTATGTGAATTATAAATAATCTCGTAAAGCACATGATCATTTTGTTCAATGAGATTGTGTATACAAGTACATACACTAGAGATGGTATAGTTTTCCATTGATTACTTACTTGGGTGTAATTGTAATTAATTATGTGCACATGCAAAGCTTTCACAAGATTATAGTGTGATGAAAATATAATAGAAAATGGGATAGTAAAGCATGTATGTACATATATGATCACAAAAGTATGTAGTTAAGTATATATGATTATAAAGTATACTTCAAGGGTAATTATGTTATGAGCACGTTCATACACATCGTTGATTAAAGAAACTCAATAGAGAATGATGTTATGTATTATCATAATACATATGTGAAATAGTTATATTATTTAAAAGGATTACAAGTATAAAATAGCAATACTTTATTATGCTCAAGATAACATATTTATAGAAAATTTATGCATGTACAAGTATATGACCTCATGCTTATAGATATACATGAATATATATATGTATGAATGTCTAAATTCATATGATGAGAAAAGAGTAAAGTGCAGAAAAACAATACCTAACAGTGCACATCATCATATGTTTATAGAAAGTTTACACATATGCATGTATATGATTTCCTTGTTCATTGTTACATAAGAGTATACATGTGCATATATGAATATGATTGAATAGAGTAAAAATAAAGTAAAAATATTATATTACCTACATCTGTGTGTAGGTTATAGATAGATAAGCATACCTATAAGGGTAACTTACAGCTGCTAGAGTACATATATAACCCTGTTTAGGTCCGTTTGAAAGCTAAAGTATAGTTGAACCCTTTTGGGTCATAAAGTATAGTGCAACTCGACCCTATTTGGGTCATATTATATAGACATGGTCCCATTTGGATCACAAACAACCCCATTTGGGTTGTATCCGACCTCATTTGGGTCTACTTGACCGGTCTACAGTATAGTTTCGTCCCTTTAAGGGTGCTACCGTTTATTACCTTTAGGTATCTTATTCGTACCTTTTAGTGCCACCGTTACAATCAGACAATTCCGTACCTTCGGGTGCCACCGTTATAATTAGATAATTTCGTACCTTTGGGTGCCACCATTATAATTAGAAATTTTTATACCTTCGGGTGCCACCGTATTACCCGTTATCCACTTCTTTAGAATAGTGTAGGCCTAATTCATAGTAAAAGAAAAGCATCATAGTAAATTAAAAGATTAAAGAAGTATGATAGTTCTTATATTGATCTTCATATGAATATTATATAAAATCTCTATGTTGCATATTGAAATTATGATACTAAAAGAGGTTACATCTTTATATGCACATTTAATACATATAGTATTACATGTGTATCACCAATGTATAACATATTAGAATAACAAGCTAGATGCAAAAAGAACTTGTGTATCAAAATGTCTTGTCAATAATTACATTGGTGAAAGTATTCTTTATAGTTATATGTAATTTACTTGACGTTGTTAAATTATGCATGTGCCTCTTATATATGAAAGTGATGAAATCTTGGATGTAATTTCATGATGTTTCTGTAAGGACCCAAAATAGGCCCTAGTAGAATTCAAGGGCAATTACATGTTATTAAAGTCTAATTAAGAATTATTAGATAAATTATTAGTTGTTAAGATATAATGAATTCATGGTCTTATGTGATAGAGTATACAATAGTCAATTGATATTATAGTATATAGTTTGCATAATTGGAATAAAATATAGTTAAGATATTGATTGGGGCATAAATATTATTAGTGTAATTAATTATGTGATTAATGTGAGTGAATTATATGGTATGAATTTTATAAGGGTATAATTAAAATTATTATTTTTGGTTTAACAATGTTTAAGGGTGTAATTGAAGCATAAAGTGTTAATTTAGGGGTCAATTTGTAAATATGGCATTTTAAGGGTCAATTATGAATAAAGGAAAGAATTGAGTGGTTGATTTAAGAGAAGCATAAAATGGTGAGGCCAATGTATAACATGCAAAAAGATGAGAGGTATTGGTGTAACATGCAAATGTTAGAGAGAAATTAGTGTGACATGCAAAATTTTAAGGGACCAACAAAGGAATTTTTCCTTTATATTATAAAAGCTGAAAGTAGTATAAAAGAGAGAGAAATATAAGAAGAAAAGAGAGTGGGATGGCATTCTTAAGGGAAGATTCTGAATTTCCTTTCTTCTTCACTTTTATTTCTTCAATCTCTCAAAGAATTCCTCCTTTCAATCTTCTTACTCTTTAAAAGCAACTCTCGTATGTTGATTGTTCAAGAACAAATTGGTGTACATCATTAAGGTAATAGCTTTAAAATTTGTTTTTCATCATCATCTTCTTCTTCTTATTTTGTTGAGGGTTGATTGAGTAAAATGCTGGAAATTTGTGTTAAATGAATTGTTGTTAAAGGAGGAGAAGAAGGAGGTGGAAAGAATAAAGAAAAAGGACTTGCAAAGGATTGATGGTTAGAGGGAAATTTGGCTAAGGTATAGGAATTATTTTGATCTTATACGTGTTTATTGTGATGAAGTTGATATTGAAAATAACAGGTCATGCATGTGTAGATCATCAATTGATCTTGCATGTAAAGGAATTAGAATATTAGGCATTAATGTGAAAGTGTTGTCCAAATATTTAGATTGACCTCCAATGACTATTTTGATCATAAGTTGAGTTTTTGAACTCCAAATTTGATGATTCTAGTTGGGTTATAACCAGAACATCTGTGTCTACAAATGTTATAGAAATAACATTAATGAAAATTTTCCTTTAAGGCCCTAAAAATGCCCAGAATAGTAGCCAGGTCATTGGACCAGTCCTTAGTGATTTGCCAATAACTTGAGTTAGACAGATGATATTAAGATGATTTTAAATGTTATGGAAAATAGAAACATAGGGAATAAGTTTTATTGAGATCACTTGGCCTAAAAATGATGTTTTATATTTTTAATATTGGTAACAAAATGAAATTTAAAATCTACCACTGTGCAGAATGTTTGTCATGGCTCCCTTGTTTCACATAAAATTTACCAAAATGTCTAAAAATGATAGTAAATCTTATTTAGACCCTCTTGAATGTTTTAGAGCATCTTTATTATATAAATGAACATAAGAGAGAGATAAATACATGAAGTATGTGATGATATCAGATTGTAAAGCAATAGGTATGATTAAATGATGAAGCATGGTTATGGGAATGACAAGATCAGGTATGTCAACAATATTTATTTATTTAAGAGAAAGCATGTGTATGATTAATATCATATAAGCATGTTTATTACTTATTTGAGATAACATAAGTATATGGGAATGTATAGAAATGAATAAAGAATGATCATGCATAAATGAGATCAAATCTTGACATATGAGTGATATGTATAGGAATAGCTTTTATGAACCTATTTCATAAGCTTAGTGATGAAGTGTACAAGCATAATAAACATGCATACTTATATATGTATAATAGTTAAGCATATATATATATATATATATATATATACACACATGAAGTTTAACCATAGTAAAGTGAACAAATGTGCATTTTGAATTAATAGTATTCCTAAAAGAGAATACATAAAGCATTATGAACTAATGGTAGTAATTTTAGCATAATATGAGTTAGAAAACTTAAATTAAGATCATTCTAATTTTTAAGGTTACATAAGATATATGCCTACAAAATTGTGGAAAGAACCTAGCATTGAAATTTCCTTTAAGACATCTAAATAATTAATTGAATTTTCTATATTCTGTTAATTTCGGTTCTAGAATAGGCTGAAGTAAAAATGATGTATCTTTGTGTATATTGGTCAGAATGCTATGAGGTTGATTTATATGAAAAAATAGACTTCAAAATCTACATTTCATATGAAAGAAGCTAAGCCTAAATCTATCTCTAAGCATGTTAAATTTTAGCTTGAAACCGGCTTATTTGAAGTACTGTCCTTAGGAATAGTATTTAGAAAAATACGGATATCTTAAGTTCTAGAGATAATATTGAAATGATTTTTGATGTTTTGGAAACTAGAAACATAGGGAAACAAGTTTGTAGAAGGAAGGTTCTACTAAATATTATGTTTTCTAGGTAAAAAATGTTATACAAATTGAATCTAGAATTCTGTCTCTGGGCAGAATGTATGTCACGGTTATTAGATTTTAGCTAATGACTGTGAGGTAGTCTAGATTTTAGTCTAGAATCGAAAAGAAACCTATGTCACGATTACCAGGTATTACCTAATGACCGTGACCCCTTTTCACTTCACCTAAAGTTCATGTAAAGGCCCCAAATTGATAATAAAGGTTATCTAAACCATCTTTAATATAAATAAAGCAATACTTAGTATAGAAAAACCATATACAAGGGATATAAATTCAGTTAAGATTATATATATCTCATTTTCATGTTGTTATGTTTAATAAATGACTACATGGAAGCACATTGAATTATAAATAGCATGTAATATGATTGAGAATAAAGATATGTATAATAATATAAGTTCAAACTTATGTACATGGTTTATTATATGAAATTATGCTTACATGTATATACTTATATGTTGTGCTTATATGCTACTATGCAAAGAGTATATGAAGATAGTGATATATGTTCATTCACAGCTAATTGTATTATGCTAATTATACTCGTATTCATGTGTATACTATCAGAGATTCCTGATTATCTTATATGAACATATATTTACATATATGTGCAAATTGAATATTTACAGTTATTTGTATAACTATAAGTGATTGTATATATATAGTCATATATGTATGTACGCATATAGGTTAACCTCTTATAAACATGATCATAAACATCATTGATTAAAGAAACTTAATAGAGCATGATGTTATGTATCATCATATTACATATGTGAAATAGCTACATGATTTGAAGGGATTACAAGTACAAAATAGTAGTACTTAATTGTGCTTAAGATGACATGTTTATAGAAAATTCATGCATGTACATGTATACGATATCTTGCTCATATATATATATATATATATATATATATATATATATATATATATATATATATATATATATATATATATATATATATATATATATATATTTATATATATATATATATTATCTAAAGAGATTTAAAAATCAAAAGCAGGAAATTCTATTTTTCAGCAAACTAATCTCTTGATTGAACCTACCAAAAATCTCATACCCATTATCCAAAGCATGGTTCCCCTTAATGTCTTCTCAAATTCATCATTCTGTCAAACCTAAGTTTCTTAGACCTAAATTCATTTATTCCTAATGATCTATCATGAGATGAGCTCATTAAACCCCTTTTTCTATTACAAAAGATGGTAACCATTGAAATTAGATTACCTTCCACAAATATTAAAGGTTTACCTACCAAAGGCTCAAGATGATTCTTAACTCACAATCTTAAGGCTTTAGCATGTCGCTAGTTATTTTAAGGCTAATTAAATTTATTAATAGAAGTTCCAGACCTAACCACCTTAGTGTCTGACTCCTAAACTATCAAAATCTAGAGAGAAAGAATAAATATACATATATATACGGGTTATAGATTTAATACAACAGAGAGCATTCAATTAAACTTTCACATTGCCTCTTGTTAAATCCTAAGATGAAGCTTTTGAAGGAATAATATACTTACTAATCATATAAATAGTTTACTATTAAACTTACATAGCTTTATTAACATCAAAATAGTTTTAGATAATACAAACAAGAATTACAAAATGTATTATCAAAATAGAGGGGACTCCGCTGGGATAAGGAGTGTCTCAGTCGAGTCAAAAACTTCTAGATTGAAGCTAACCAAGTGACTCGATTGGGATAAGGAGTGTCTCAGTTGGGTTAAACAATTCTAAATTGAAGCTAACCAAGTGACCCGATTGAGAAATAAATCATCTCTATCGGGTTGACCTCTCCTAGATTGATGGTGCATTGGTGACCCGGCTGAGACACAGGTCATCTCAGTTGAGTTGATAAAAATTTCAGACCCTTATAGAGTGATTCCAAGCTTAATTTTTAGCACTCAACACATAATCAAGGCCCAATCATTACAAGTACTCAACCATTTAAGTCCTAACATGGTTCAGGTTCTGTAACCATAAATTCATCTACTTTCAATCCATTTACTTCTAAACTAATTTCTTGCTAGAAATATTCCAACAACTATACTTTTCCTAAGTTATTTCTAATTCTCAATGTAAAAAGAGCAATCTACAGGATTACTCAACATTAACTCGTGAAAACCTTAGAGAACTTATAGTAGAAATGTATTTAACATAAATTCCTATCTACATCTAATTAATTTCTAGGTCATTCTTCATCACCAACCCCATTAACAATAAAAACCCAACAATTTTAACTTAAGGTAAACACAAAATTAATCATTCACTTACCTACTTAAAAAGAGTAGCTTTAAACTCCTACTCCCTTTTCCTTTCCTTTAGTTCTTCCTTGCTCTTTAGCTAAAGAACACAACAATTAACATTATTTTACATTCTTTAATCCCATTTCAAAAGATTAGTTGATGAAATTCCGAAATAAAAAGGTAAGTAACAAAAATTCTATCCTACCTTTAACTTTACCCATATATTTTCTTAATTATTGTTTTCTTCCTTTTTTTCTTATAGATTTTAAGCTGAAATTTAAGAATCACACACATAAGATAGGTTGGAACAAGAAAATTAACAGTAGAAATGGGGAGTTTCTCCCTACAAATGGTCGGCCTCCTTTAAAAGCCTAAGTTTCCCTCCTAGCCACTTTATGGGTTCTAGAAGATTAATGTCAATTTCTTATTGGTGGCTTTTTAAAATCTTGGTATAATATCACTTTAATCACCCATAGTTATTTTTTATTACCATATTAACTTTTAACACTAACTTCTATTTAAATTAAGCCCCTATATGTGAATGTTTGTCCAATTCCATAACTTTACAATGTATCGATTACATCCTAAATATCTTCTAAGGTGTAATTAAGGGTATGATTTATGGTATAATCTTCCAAGGATTGAAGCTAACAAAGTGACTCGACTGAGACATAGATCATCTCTGCCAAGTTAACCTCTCCTAGATCGATGATGTACTGGTGACTCGGTTGAGATATAGGTTACTTCAGCTGGGTTGACAAAAATTTTAGACTAGGTAGTTCTTTTGGTAACACATTTAAAAATTGTCTAACCACCAGTATATTGTGGAGACTCACCTTCTATCTTTTTGAATGAAACACCATGGCTAGAAATTCTTCACAACCCTTTCTAAGTAAGCATTTAGCTAGCATAGATGATGTGATATTTGCTAGGGGTTTGGATCAAATGCCCTATTGCACTATTTCACTATCATTAGGACTTTTGAGTTATACTATCTTATTTCCACAATTAACCATTGCATGGTGCCGAGACAACCAATCCATACCTAATATTACAATAAACTCTTGAAAGGGCAACTCGATAAAATTAGCAAGGAATTCAACTCAATATATCAAAAGGGGATAATTCCTACACACTATATTCACACCAACACTATTACCCAAAGAAATCATCACACATATATCATATTCTAACTGATCCATGATTGATATTTCTCTGCCCATATCCCCTATGCACATATAAGAGTGTGTGAAACCTAAATCTATTAGTGTATAAACATCAGTACTGAAGAGAAAAAAAGTATTTGCTATTACTTCTGGGGCATTTGAATCCTCACGAGCCTTCAGGTGCTATAGTAGCCATGGGTCTATCCACTATCTTAGATATAGTTGTAGATGGAAGCCTATGCTGACTTGATCCACCACATGCTCTACCCCATCCTTTTGGTGTTTTTAAGCATTAAAAGCTCCTCTACTACCTTGTTATATAAATCCTTGCTCTCATTTCATTGGGCAGTTTGCTATAATGTGATCATTTTCTCCTCATCTAAAACAAACACTGATCAAGAACCTACAAGTGCCCTAATGCTTTCTTGTACAATATGAACACTCTGGAGCTCAGCCACTCTAACCAGTTTATGCTTCTCTACCAGATCTATGTGCTGCAGTTGATCCCCATCTTCTTCCCTAATGGTTGGACTATTACCAGGACCAACTAGCTGATTTTTGAGTGTACCATATGGCCTCTCTCCCGATGATGTACCTTTTATAGAGAAACTTTTTATTTGCTCTCTTTCCTTCTTAACAATTTCAAATTTCTCTAGTCATATAGATTCTTGAAGCAACTGATAATATTTGATAGGCTGTAAAAATGTAGCTCCCACCAAATGATCCTTAATGTAATCATTCAGGCCCTTTTCAAACTGTTGACACTTGAAAACTTCAATCAACAATGGTTTTGGTGCATACTTACGTAAACTATTAAATTCTTTATCATATTCAGCCATAGAATCCCTCTTTGCTTCTGTTACGACCCTAGCGAGTGCACTAGATCGACAAGTAATAAATTGGGGTATAGTTAGGACCCACAAATATCGAACCCAAGGGAAATGTGTGTGAAAACTGTGGAAATTAATTTGTATGCTAAAAAATTCCCAATTTAGTGTGTATAAGTTGTTTAATTTGTATAGTGCAAACTTTAAAAGCTAAAATATGCAATAAAGGGAAATTTAATTCTAATAACAGTGAATTGAGTATGTATTTAATTCAGAAAAATTAACAAGTATGAAAATGTATAGAAATTAAAATGTTGCTTAGGTACACTCATCCACTCCATACCCATTGTGAATTAATTTTATCTTAAAGAATACAAGAATGAATTCGGGATAACCCCATTAACTCAAGCTTCCCATTCTAAAGCCAGCTATTCTAGTTGCTAAACTTTCCATTCTAGAGCCAGCCCAACAACTAGCCTATGCACGGGTCTAACATCCTAAGTTTGGGTTGCCTTCCCATTCTGGAGCCAAACAACCCAAATCTCATCCATTTCACTCCACACTCTAGTCCTAAAATCATAATTACTGCACATTTAGAATCCCATTTCGGAGCCGTCTAAAATAATACAGCATTTATGAAAGAAAAAATGAGCAAGATTATTCATAGACTTCAATCCACTAGACTCAATACACATTCAAAGATATATGATGAACATCATTCATCCATGTATGAAATTAACTCAATAGATTGAAAATCCATTAAATATAGATAAGTAACAGTGAAATAGACCATTCATTCATGTAAAGATCAAAATATGCTCAATATTCACATTGTGAGTAGGGGATTCAAAGCTTCCCCAAGCAACAAAGGTAACTACTCACTATCCATAATGTAAAAAAGGAACAAAGTAAGAGTGAAAACTATAAAACCCATTTGAAGCTGAAGATTTGAAGTTGATGAAGCTCATTCTCTTCTTCTCCAAATAGCACATTGATTATAAGTTGTAATATTCAAAACTAGAAACTAAAACTATACCTATCTTTGTGTTCTTGAAGTAAAACTAAGCTAAAAGTGTGATTTTTACAAGTAAAACTCTAATACTAAGTATGAAAAACCCTCAAAATATGAAAAATTGCATTTTCTTCTCTACCTAAACACTCTAAGTACGAAACCCTAGAAAAGACTCTCTCTAAGCAAAAATTTTCGCAGCTTTTATAAAGCTGTCCAAGAGGCCATGACTGGAACACTTTTATCTCAGCCGCAACAGAAGGAGACAAAGTGAAAATTTCCATGGACACGGCTGGGATAGTTTGTCTCAGTTGCGACAAGCTTTTGGATCAAAAGGCATTTACAGCCTACACTTTGCCACGGCTAGGACACTGTCTCAGCCGCGACCTTTAACAAAACGGTGTGCTTTGATTCCTAGATTGGGCACGGCTGGGACACTTTGTCTCAACCGTGGCCATTAGTGAAACGGTGAGTTTTGCCATCTGCATTGGACATGGCTGGGACAATTTGTCTCAGCCATGACTTAGCAAAATTTCCCGCATAAAGTGAAATTTAAGACCATTAATCACCTAAAAACTTTAAATTTATCAAAATAACTAAAATAAGCATAAGAAACAATATTTTAGCATTAAAACACTAAAAGCATGCAAGATGAGACACCAAAACACACAAAATTATCCAGAAAATAAATATTAAAAACAAGATTATCAGCTTCAAACCTAAGAATGGCCACAACTTTGCCTGCTTGTAAGCTTTAATTACGTATCTCTATTTAAACTCTTGTTACAAAAATTCCTATATGAGTGGAGCTGGCAGTTAAGGTTGCTTAAGCACTAGCTTTCACCAATCATAAGCTACTCCTCGAATTAAAGACACAATGTAAGTGACCTTTTGATCATCTAGATAGTGGGTTTCGTCAAACACTCTAAAACACCCTGATTTCATAAACCAAATGATCACTAAACAATGTAAAGCTTATCACATAATCTCAACTGTAAAATCATTAGGATAGAAATATAGTACATGTTGTCCTACGATTACAATCTGAAGATCTTTGCTACAAAGATTACATATGAATATTTTTATTTTTCTACACATACAAATCAAAAGTAGCAATCTTGATTGGCAAAACTTATCATAAACACAATCCCAAAATAGCTTCAAAGACCTAACTTTAAAACTTCTTTCATAACTTGTGTTGGCCTACTTACAATAGATCCGACCTCATAAAGAAATTCCAAAACATGAAAACCTACACGGATAAACACCCGTGCTAAGCTAAAAAGCTTAGTAGGGAACAAATATGAAAGACAACCACTTACAGTGATTGTCAAAATCATATAACATACATTAATTGAAACATTAAGAATGACATGTTAGAAATATATATATATATATATATATATAAGATATGCAATTTTAAACAACAATGTAACCCTACATTTGATTCAGCATCCTTAAATATCAACATTGATTAAAATGATTTGTACATTAATAAATATAATCCATGCATTAGAAACCAAGGTTAATCATGTTGTTTCATATATCATATGTAATAGTTATACTATAATTAACTATGATGTATTTATACCCTAGATTAGCCTACTTACAAGTATAATAACACTCAAAATAGTCATTTGTAATCACACTCAGCACGCTTTACGTATATACATTTAATTAACATGTAATTAATGGATTAGAAAATCTTGACAAATCTAACAACCTCGTGTAGTAAACAATAAAAGCATTTGAAAAGCTTAACAATTAACTTAGCATGCTTGTATTGTATACCAGCTAAGAATTCTTATGCATTTAACTCATTTAAGTAATTTCAAACATTTGGAACCAACTATAAATAGCATACATATATCATGTATTACTTGGTAACCTCTATTTATTTAAACTTACGAAAAAACACTAGCAAATCATGTTAGACATGTAATTAAGCAATATCCTTAACTCTTATATGATACATGCTTTGCACTTTATACTTTAATGTCTATATTGTACTTATAATTTAGCCCGCCTAAGTTCTAAAGGTGGATAACAGGAATGATAGATACTCGAGGGTATCAAAACGGTAATCGGTAAGATATCTGAGGATATCGAAATTATAGACCCAAATAGGGTTAACTGTAGGGTAAGACCAGTCAAGTGGACCCAAACGGGGTTAGCCAATGACCCAAATGGGGCTTTTATGATCCAACAAGATCAACTATAATTTATACCCAAACGGGGTCAGCGGTAGTAGCTGCAATATCCCTATAGGTGCCTATCTATCCATAGTTGAACTCTAGTAGCACGAAAACTGTGTTCAAGTTCATTTCATATATTATGTTTGTACTTATATTATACAATTTGCACATGCATGTGATCATATATAAAAAAATACACAATCTATAGTGTATATACATGTATTCATAAATTCATATAACAATACGAGTATCGATATTTGAACATATATCATTATGATCATGTACTTTAACATGTTATCATTCAGGCACCATATGTGAACATAGTCATGCTAAACATTTCTTATTTCATAGTATAACACTACAAGAAAATCAGCAAATAGCAACGGAAATTAGCAACCGAATTTGTTGAATTTCCGTTGCTAATAAAAATTAGCAACGGAAAATAGCAACGGAACATTCGGTTGCTAATTCGGCGGTTGGTATTTTTAGCAACGGAATGTTCATTCCGTTGCTAAATTTAGCAACGGAATGTTCATTCCGTTGCTAAATTTAGCAACGGAAATTAAATTCCGTTGCTAAATCTAACCACTAACATTTGGTAAATTGGTCAAAATTAGCAACCGAATTCAAATTCCGTTGCTAATTTTAGCAACCGAATTCAAATTCCGTTGCTAATTTTAGCAACGGAATTAATTTCCGTTGCTAAATTTAGCAACCGAGTTGCATTCCGTTGCTAAATTCAGCAACTGGTATAAAAAAAATTTTGACGGTTTTTTCGTCGCTATTCCATCACTACAATAGAAAACCAACAAATTACACTAAAACAGCAAGCTGTTTGTGTAATTTGGAAAACCAACAAATTACACTAAAACAGCTTGCTGTTTTAGTGTAAAATAGAAAACCAACAAATTACACTAAAACGGAAAACTGTTTTATAGGAACACCAAATTGAGAATTAAATCTTCTATTACGTAATTAATTACTAATCAACTACAACTAATTCCGCATTTAGATTAGCAAAAGAAATTATAAAATTAATAAGTGAAATAATAATAATAATAATAATAGAACTATAAATTTGTGGCTATAAAATTAAAAGACAAAGTCTGGTCTATGAGAAAAAGTTACTTCAACTAACAGCATCAATACCCAGCATAAAATGTGTTCAGAATTCAAGATGGCCATAAGCAACTGTTGTCAATTTGAATATGTGAACATGAAGAACTCAGCTTATGTATATGCTTGACAGTTCAAATTCACATATAAGTAGCACAATAAAACCACGCTCAGCCTGGGAGCTTGAAAATAATTAGCTGGTTGGGTTGTTCTTCATATAAACAACTCCTTGCACTAATCAATTCCAATGATCAACAAAGAAATGCACCACAGAAAATGCTTGATCAGAAGCAGATAAATGAAAACACAAAGATAAAGCAAAACAGGACAAATGTGCAGAAGCAGCCAGAGAGAAATTAGGGAGTGAAGGAACAAAAAAAATGCAGTAAGCATTATACATGATAACAATTGGAGGCAACAATAGAAACATACTCATCCATAATCTTTAGAATGTTGTTGCAAGTTTGACAGAGGAGACTAACATTCTCCTGTAGCTGAAAAGAAAAAGAGTGAGAAAAAAAGAGGCCTTCAGTTTCACAGCTATCTGTCATGCATGACAGAACATAAAAAACTAGAATGTCCTTTTCGATTATAATGCTTTCAATGGAGGGAGACAACCAATACGCTAAAAATGTTTCTTATACTCAGCCCATACTCTAATGTTCTCTTAAAAATCAAAATATCCATCAAAGTTTTGAACTGAAATTAGGATATAATTGGAATGAACAATATAAATATATTTAAAAACATAATTTAATGCAATGCAATGTAAATACAGAATCTATGTACTAATCTTGTATATAATTTATAGGCTACATCTCTGAAATAGGTAGATGAATATCCATAAAAACTTGATTCTTCTTGCTCTTGTAAATTGACATCAAAACCATTATATGGGAAACCTCATGAAGGTCCAGAAATGGATAGCTAGATAGATGGGCAGATGGATAAATTCATCGCTTCTACCAATATGCATCCTATGAAACCAGATATTAATCACTAATGTACATATGAAGTTTGATTTCATTCGAAATTTTGAATGCTTGCTAATTCAAAGCGGAATGATGAGATAGAGTAATAAGTATTCACCTGCATACTAGAAAGATTAGTAGATATATGATTGAATGCCTTTGCATTTTGCTCAAGGAGCTCTCCCATAACTCCACCAATGACTGAAAGCAGCAAATTGCAGCTTATCAACGAACCAATAAAATAGCAAAATCAATACAATAGAACACATTAAGATATGAATAACGAGAGGGACAAGAGATTCGTTTTTGGCAGGTGAGGGTTTCATGACCAAGACTTCATTTGTTACAAATGAAATAACCTCTTATGCAAATGACATATTCCAGTATTGTCATCCTGTAGAATTTGGGAATTTGGTTAGAAGACTTGATATTTCAAAAAAATTTTACACTAAACCTAACCCAAACATGAGAAAATACTCTGGATTTCCAAAGTTTCTGAGCACAAAATTCCTTCTAGTCCTAACCTCTTATGTTCTCTTCTGATGTATGTCTGCAGCGCAATAGTAAAATCATCTCACATCGGTAAACTATTGGCACCATTACTGGTTAGACAGAAATAAATGTTTTTACCAGCAGCAAGGACAAAATAATGCAATAGCTTAGAACAATTAATGAACATACAAATAGAAACTATAAGATAGCTTAGATGACTACCACCAGAGTTCTGACATAATGTTTTTCTCGGTTTATAATAACAACCACATTAACAATTCCAAAAGTTTTATGCAGCCAAAAAAATCTTAATGGCACAGAATATGAAGTTATTTGATAAAAAAAAATAACCGCCACTAATTTCTATGGGTTAAAGACAGCAAGATAAACTGTCAGCCAAGTCTCACAATTTAAATCTACAATGTCGCAAATAATTTAACATTCTTTGAGCTTGAAAATGAAGTTCTAAAGAATCCCTTATACCTAACGTTGGTATACAAGCCAAAAATATCTATCAAGATATAGAAATGCCTTTATATATTTTATTGAAGAACAAAGGAAGTAGGCATTAAAACATAAAAATTGGCATCGCATAAGACAGAGCTGGATAAGAAAAATAAACACAAAGTTGCCAAGTAAAAATATGAGAAACAAAGTTAAGCTGATTACTAAAGCTAAGTATTTGTTAAGAGTGCAAATGGTCAATAACTATAAAAAGAAATAGCTTAAAGAAGAAATAAAATTGTAGCAAAAGACTTTTACTAAACAAGAGAACATTAAGCTTGCAAGATGTGCTTCGAGAAGAAAGTATTGACGCAGCCATTAATCCATAAAAGTAGTTTTGGACTGTTTCAGTTATAACAATATGGTTCTAGATTTGGCAAATATAGCTGTATACAACATGATACCACTGTAACTTTGTGGAATAATTCTTAACTTCATATAACTTCACAAAGATACAATTGGGTTCCTACGAAACAATAGAGCATAAAGAACTAGAAGAATTAGCATCTGGAAATTAAAACACATTTTTACAGATAAAAGCTTATGAATTTTAGGGGCTTAAAATCTAGACAGCAGCTTAAAATCAAGAAGACAAAAATAAGTAATCTCATAGCTCAAGTCATCATATATACACCATATACAAAGTTATAGACACCATAAATAATAGACACACCTTATTGATGAGGCCATCACCAACAAACAGCAATTCCAGTCAGTAAGGCTGTAATGAAGAATAGCAAAATAGCCAGTAGCAAAAAGAAGAAAAAACAGAACAGCAAATTGATATGAAAAGCCAATAGCACAACCAAGACGTCAGCCTTCATTGAGCACTTGAACAGATTAAATCAATTACTCAAAAAACACAATTACTCAAAAACCACAATTACTCAAGTATGCCTTAATAACTGAAACACAGAGCACTTGAACAGATTAAATCAATTTTTTTTATTTTGATTCAGAATCAAAAATTGAAATAACCGAACCAAAATACACCAATATCCATACCTCTGCTAAATATAAATCAGAAATGAAACTTTACTCAAAGCAAAAGAGTGGAATACTCGTAGAGGAAGAGTTCTGAAAGTTATTTGTACCCTCCATACTACAACTACTATATAGGCAACGCAAGATGAAAAGGCTTAAAAAAAATAATAAATAAACTAATTACATAGGTAATCTAAAACACTAAAACAGTACATAGGAAATGTAAAAGGTAAGTCTGCATTTTCAGAAGTTTTGAAAATATTTTGTTTGCTTAAAGAGCTATCCACGTGTCAGTTGTGCATGCTTATTTCTGCAAGTGTCTTTTTTTTGTTTGTTTCCTTTTGTCCAAGTGTGTGATTTGCATGTCCTGATGTCTAAATGCTACTACAAATGTTCAAAAGTCTTTTTAAATGATAATACATTTTAAGCAGAGGCGATGTCAATTCCAAAGCAGCCATCTTCATTTTCAGTAGTAAATCTAGTTATCAAGGAATCATCATTCTCATCGTTATCTTATGACATGTTCGAGTAGGCTCGTTGTAAGTCTTGCTTAAATCCCTTTTTTTAGAGGTGTTCCTATAGGAAAACCTTATAAGAAGGCTCCAATGATCCAATACTCCATGGATTACAGCTTGTGAAGCCTCCAATGAGAGGGCCCACATGCAGTTGTACACCAAGAGCTATGCAGAATCGATGATTAATAATCCTGACAACCAAGAACAAATGCAGAAAAATAGAAAAGTGCTAGGATAAATAAGAGAAAATCCTCTTCTTGATTTGGAACAGAAAGTCTGCAGCACCCTTAACCAAGAAACACCAGTTTGCAGGTGGAAATGATAATAAATTTCTGGACTTTACCTGCAAATATTTAATATGAGATAAAATTTAAGTAGAGCTGTAAACAATACCTTAATGATAATTAGATACCAATTATAATATCTCAATTCAGAACTGGGAAGTGGTGGGCATCCAAAAATAAGGGGCTTTACCTTTATAAGAAATTCAAAAAAAGAAAACGTTGACAAAGACAATTCGTGATCTGATAAACTAGAATGCTAAAATGCAGATCAATCAAAGGCATCGAGAGGAAGACTAAGCCAAAATCAAGGAAATCAAAAAAGGAAGAAGAATTTTACCTCAAAACCTCCAGGGACAAGAAAAACGCACACCACCACAGTTTTGTTTTTCCAATGGTTGAAATGCAACAGATCCGAAGTTTCTTGGTCCAGATCGTAACGAGCAGCACCGGTATGCATCATTTCAACGGCATAGCAAGCGAAACCAAAAGTTATAGGCCAGATGAAGCCGCGGCGGGCCTAGTTCGTGAGATCGTCGACTTTGGAATGACGTACTCCGTCGTCTTCGAGAGGCCAGTAGGCGAAGAAGTGGAAGGAGAAGGTGGCCGGCCTCCACAGTGCCAAATCTTCATATCTACTCCATCAGGACTCATCTCCTACCCAGATCCATTTCAAATCTACTCCATCAGCACCGTCTCCTATCCAGATCATTAAAGTTGCTGCTGCCTCATCACACGCTGGCGCATGCTAGTGCATTTCTTAGCCTCTGTTTCTTCGATTGGGATCCATTGCCGGAAAAATATCTCTGAAATGAGGGCAACGAGGGAGGAGGGAGAAGAGAAGTAGATGACACCGGTGGAAGAGAAGGAGAACGACGCGCCATAGGGAGAAGAAGAAAAATTAAGAACAAAGGAAAAAGGGAAGCTATTTATACCTAGGGCATCATTGAATTTGCAACGGAATTATATTTCGGTTGCTATTTAGCAACGGAAATATATTTCGGTTGCTATTTTAGCAACCGAAAATAAATTCCGTTGCTATTTAGCAACCGAAAATTAATTCGGTTGCTATTTTCCATTGAAAATGTAAATTTGCAACGGAAATATATTTCGGTTGCTATTTTAGCAACCGAAAATAAATTTCGTTGCTATTTAGCAACCGAATATTAATTCGGTTGCTATTTTCCATTGAAAATGTAAATTTGCAACGGAATTCTATTTCGGTTGCTATTTTAGCAACCGAAAATAATTTCCGTTGCTATTTAGCAACCGAATCTAATTTCGTTGCTAAAATAGCAACGGAAATCATATTCCGTTGCTATTTTTCGTTCCAATTTTTTCCGCCATCTATTGGCGCCTTAATTAGCAATGGAATAGTGATTCCGTTGCTAATTTTCGTTGCTAAATCTTGGCGCCAAATATTCCCTCCACTTTTAGCAACGGAAAATAACCAAAAATTTTTCCGTTGCTAAATATACAAAGTTTAACCAATTTTAGCAACGGAAATTATTTTCCGTTGCTAAATAGCAACGGAATTGGTTTTCCGTTGCTAAATAGCAACGGAATTGGTTTTCCGTTGCTAATTTAGCAACGGAATCATTTCCGTTGCTATTTTTCCGTTGCTATTTTCAGATTTTCTTGTAGTGTAAGTGCATGTTCAAATAAGCATTTACTCTATCATCAGAGTATATACATGTAAGCATTATTGCATATAACAAGCATGTACATAAGTTTGATCATATACGAATATTTTTATATCATTATCAACAATCTTTACTTATGTACATATATGATTATATATAGACCTTTATCAACAATCATATTACAAGACATATATAATTGAATGTGCTTCCATGTAGGCACATATTTAACATAACAACATTTAAACATTAATATAAAATATATTAAAAATTCTGCCTCCAAAATTCTGCACAGAGGTAGAATTTTTCTTCCAACTTGTTTGCCATTTTTGATTTGGAAAACATCATTTTTAGAAAACATTTCCTACGAAAAACTTGTTCCCCTATGTTTATAGTTTCTTGAACATCAAAAATCATTTCAATATCATCTCTAGAGCTCAAGATATTCACATTTTTCTGAATACTATTCCGAACGACAATGCTGTGAATAGGTCCGGATTCAAGCTAAAATTTGACATGCTTAAAAATAGAATTAAACTTAAATTCCTCATATGAATTTTAGATTTAGAAGTATATTTTTAATATAATTTATCCTCATAGCATTATGACCATTATACACGAAAATACATCATATTTTCTACAATCTGTTCCAAAACCAAAATCAACAGCTCTCATGAATTTTCAATTAAATATTTGGATGACTTATAGGCCTATTTAGTTCCAGGTCGCTTCTACAAATTTGTAGAAATATTTCTTATGTAACCTTAGAAATTAGAATGGTATCAATTAGAGTTTTCTAACTCAAAATTATGCTGAAATTATAGCCATTAGTTCATAATGCTTTCATGTCTTCTCTTTTAGTAACACTTCTTAAAATTGTTTCCCTTGGCATTCATTCTATATTAATGTACAAGAATATACATTGCCCTTCCCTTAATTACCTTTTATGGATGTTTCTTTATTAGAAACTTGCAATTACATTAAATTTAAGTTGTAGATAAACTCACGGTATAAACATTTATTCCAACCCCAGTCACAGTATGGACAACAACATTTAGGTGAGGTAGCTATAGAGGCTTCAATATCGATTAAATACAATAACAAAATAAATTGCTTTCAATATTATCAAAGTTGACACACTATGATAATTGCTATTATCTTTTCTTTTTATGAAGGTAATTATATTGTTTCTACTTTTTCACATAACTCTAAGCCAATGAAAAACATAATCTATTGTTATTATCAACTTATCTTATATATATACCTCATCATCTCTCTTTATTATAAAATCAAATTTACTATATTACACTCCTAAAAACTGTATATTATTTATATAATCTATATTTTCTATACGTTGTCAAGCAATTTAAACTCTAACCCATTTAATGGTAATTATATGTATATGCTTAATGCTATGACATTAGACTTTAATTTGATACATAAAGACATCAGCATATAATTACTCTCATATAATGACAAACTATTAATAATCATTATGCTCATTTATATAATTTCTATACAGTCATATTCTTATGATTCTATGAGCATATAACACTTTCATTTTTGTATATATCTATGTCATATTATAGATTAATTTATTAAGTTAAATTAATCTAAAAACCCTTAGTCCCTACTTTATAGATATTATAATTATCCATTAACATACTCATCCTAGTAAGCTTTTTGATTGAAAACTTGTTAACCGAGTCCTTAATTGATTAACAATGAATTTGCAATTGTTCCTTCATGCTAAACATACTATAACACCTCATTCTCTACTGCTCACTGTCCGATTTTGCATCAACTTTTTCACATGGAAAACGACATTTTTCAGAAAACTTTTCTTCTTAACAATTGATCCTTAAGATCTTAAATTTATATTAGAAAAATTTTCAAGTCATTTTGATGTATATCGTAGGAGTTATAACATAAGAAATACCTACTGCTCCAATGACACGCCAAATGAAAAAAAGGGCCACTGTTTTGGGCATTTCTGAAGACCTTAGAGGAAAATTACATTACTATTATTTTTATAACATTTGTAAGCACAGACGTCCCCATTCTATCCCAACTAGAATCATCAAATTCAGAGTTCAAAAACTCAAATTATGATCAAAATAGTCACTGGAGGTCAATCCATATTTCTAGATAGCATTTTCACATTAATGCCTAATATCTTAATTCCTTTACATGGAAAATCATTTGTAATCTACACATGCAAGACCTGCCATTCCATTATCTACTTCACACCAATCAATACATGCAAGATAAAAATAATTCTCATACCTTATAATTGAAAGATTATCACATACATGCAAATTGTTTCCAAAGCTAAAATTCCATACCTCTATTTCTCAATCTCATCTTCTTAATTCAAGTTAATATACTTATACGATCCATAATTAACACGAGCATTAATGCATGAAAGAAATAATAGTTCCCAAACCTAATTTTATAGCTTTAAATCAATCCTTTAGTCTTTAAACCTTCCTCTTCCATTCGAAACCAAGGAAGAAAAATGAAGAGATGGTTTTTAATTCTTACAAAAAAATGCAAAAGAGACCTAAGAGAGAGAGGCAAGTTCTTGGAATTTTATATGGTTGCATGCTACCATTAACAAAATAAAGCCACCTCTCCTCTAATTACTACCATATGGAAAGGTCTAAGGAAATGAGTGGAAGCAAACCTCCACTAACTCTTATTAATTACAAATCTGCACAAAGGCAATTTTCCAATTTCATCTTGTTCTTTTTTTTCACCTTATAAAACATCATTTTTAGGCCATAGGGCCTTCTACAAATATATTCCCCTATGTCTCTAATTTCTAGAACATTTAAAATTATCCCGATATCGGCTCACTAAGTTGATATATTATAAAATGTTCATAGACTATTCAAGAAAGTAGAGTTAAAGTTAACCGAATTACAAGCCACATTTTGACAAACTTAGGTTTAGACTTTTACTATGATTTCTTCATAGAAAATATAGAAATATAAGTCTAGTTTTCATAGAAATTAGTCTTAAAGGAATATGACCTATATATCATGAGATATATCAATTAAACTGAAATCTGTTCCTAGGTATCTAACAACAGTTCACTTTCAATTTCAATTTATGATTGAGATAGCTTAGAGATAGATTTGAATTTAGGTTCCTCCTACAAATTTGTAGACACAAGTCTTAACTAAAATCTCCAATTAGAATTTCTCAAATTGGAGTTGTATAACTCATGATATGAAGAAAGTACACAAATCGGTTCAACCTTCCTCACATGCATTCTTTCATTTAAACTCAATAAAAATTATTTTTGTTTTCTTTGATCATACTTTGATGCACCATCCCTTACCTTGGTTCAAATTTCAAAGTATCTAAACATCTTTCTCTTTTCTATTAGGCTCAATCCACACCTTCAATAATTTAATAATTCATGGTGAAATTACCATTTACTCTATATTAATCTTTAACTTAATTGAAATTTCCAAGTAATTTAGTAGAACCTTAATTAACTATAACTCCCATTAATGCTCTTAATCTAACTAAGGTATAAGTTAGGCCCTCACACACTTATTTCACTTGTTCTAACCAAAATTCTATTTTTTTACTCCTCTAGTGTGGTACCCAAGAACTCTTTTGCCCTATGCTTTCTAATTGGCTCAATAGGGGCTTTTGGTGCTATCATTCTTTGCAAAATCTAAGTCATATCCTATGAAATCTTAAATAAGCTTTCCCAAGTAGAGCAATAGGTATTGGTATATCTCCTCATGTGGAGGTTGAAGATTTTAGATTTGATTGAGTTGGCAAATTACTTAAAGTAGCCTCCTCTATTACCTCTTTAGATTCCTCCTTGATTTGTTATCTATAAATGATAGGGACATTTGTATTAGGCCAACATAATTGGAAATCTAAAGTTATGCATTCATCAACTCTTATTGGCCAGAACAACCTAAATTGGGCTCTGATACCATAAAATCCAATGTCCCTTCAATTAGGCAACCCATACCATATATGACTACATCAAACATGCATAGTTATGCCATAATATCAATGTCTAAGATGAGTTAATTGTCATTAGCTTAAGAGAATAGTTTTATAATGCATACATAATCACAACATATTTACATATCCATATACTTTATCATTTACAATATTATTGTTATTAGGCTTATAAAATTTTGATTACAATAAAGATACAAAATTTACTCCTTTAATAGATATTGTTGTGAAGCCCCAACAAATGCCTCAGGAGAATATGTATAAGTAACATGATTCGGATAGCAATGAAGTTTGGAATAGGACATAGAAAGAATTAATGCATAAGGAAGGGGTAATTTGGTGGTTTTTATATTTTGGCATGCATGTGCACATTTAAAGGACCTGAAATATAGATTAAATTGATAATGCTTATCAAATGCATGGAAAGATTTAATAGATACATAAAAATAAGGGAGCATTATAAAACTTCTCCTAATAGGCACTAGTGGGCCAATAGGAGAGTGCCACATGGTGATTCTAAAAGGAAGAAGAAGAAAAAATGGATTTAGGGAGAGAAAATGATTCAGCTGGCTATATAAGGGCCATTTCCAGCAATTCCTTCATTTATTTTCTGCCATTCTTTTGACCTTATGCTCTTTTTTAATTTAATGATTTATTTTGCCAAAAGAGAGAATTTAGGGGATAAAGAATTAAAGGTAAGCTTTCTTCTTCTTCTTCACCTCCTTCTTGTCTTCAATTTTTACAAGTTGAAATGGTTATGAAGAATGCATGTTTACAAGTTTAATTATAGAAGGTGAAGTCAATAAAAGAAAGGAGAAAGAGGGTATCAAAGATTAATGAGGACTTTTAAGCATTTTGAGGCATGGGAATTTCTAATGTCCTACATGTATGTGCATGCTAGGTTAAAACTTAATAAGAAGAGCTATGTAATCATGTAAACTAATGGAAGTAGATTTTAAAATTCTTAATGTGTATGAAAATATATGTGTTCAATAAATAAGGTTAAAGGTGTGAAGGTTGTCATACGTTCTCTTGGGCCTGTTAGACTTGTTTAGTGTA
Organism: Excoecaria agallocha; assembly: GCA_037975025.1. NCBI lineage: Eukaryota > Viridiplantae > Streptophyta > Magnoliopsida > Malpighiales > Euphorbiaceae > Excoecaria > Excoecaria agallocha. The sequence continues at coordinate 30,101,254 of CM075812.1, forward strand.
TAACTATAAATATAAGCATCTAAATGGAATAAAACCATTTGTAATAAGAACTAGACATGTAACTCTAAGTATGTCATGAAGAACTCAAAGCCTAAACTAATCTCTAAGGACTATGAATTTTAGAGTCCATAGAAAATTTAGAGATAAACTTGCTCAAATAGCAAGTTAAATGTGATGGTAATAATGTTACTTTTATTGCTCATGATAGGTTTAATTCATGAAATTATAGAAATAAGATGAGTAGGATAATGATTGTTTAAGAGAGTATAATGGATGGAACAATTAGTTTAAGAATGGCAAGGATGTAGCAGAGATGTATTCTACAGAATCTAAAATTCTATAATCAACCCAGTTAGATTGGATTACAATCTAGTAGGATGACATACATTCTAGATTGAAGTAGATCGGCCAACACTACTAGATTGTTCTCTAACTCACTTAGGTGTTAAGCATTCTAAACTAAAGTGTGGCAACCGATCCGACTAGTTTAAAGGCCAATTTAGTTAAGTTACTGGAAACAAGAACAACCTAACTTATTGATTTCCAATTCAATAGGGGTACATGATGAATGTTCTTTATACCAAGGTAATCAACCAGACTAGATTGCCTACCAATTTTTTCGGCTACTATAGATACAGGTCTTGAGGTAGCCTAGATAAAAATTACCTTATGAAGAAGCATTATTTGTATTAAAAATGGAAAACATAAACTCTGAGTCCCATCCTAAATTTTTATAGAGTTTTAAAATATTTTTATGGGTTTAATCCTTTTATTTCTTTAAGAGTGAAGATGAGATTTAATTTTTTTAAAAAATGTAATTTTTTGTGATAGATGCTCGTCTGTTATGGGAAAAACAATCGTCTGTAACCGTCTTTCATATAGCCATCTACTATTTTAGTCATCTTTGCCTTGCCTATGACTTGGTAACAAATGCCTTTCTGTCATTAAGTTATTCCCATAGGTTAATTAGGTCAAGATGAGGGGCAAAATTACAATTTTCAAACATTTTTTCCAGTGCCACCTATCAATGGATGAGTGGCACCCGTCAATGCTATTTTACACCTATTTTGCACATTTTTCTACAACAAAAATATGGGATAAAATTCAGTTATTAAGGATCATATTTTAGATGGGATTTTAGAGTTTTCTCGGTCAATTTTGAGGGAAAGGTAGAGTTCAAAGGATTTCAAACTCTATTCTTTTATAAATGGCAGAAACCTTAAGGTTTTGGAGGAAATTAATTTGAATTTTTGGAGGCAACCATTAAGACTCTTGAGAGTAAGAAATTTGATTTTTATTCTTTGAGAAAAGAAAGGATCCCTTATATTATATCTTTTCTTCACCAAAATTATTTTTTTATTCTTTTACTACTATAGAAACCACATGAAGTGGAACTCAAAGCGTGTCTTCTTGGTTTTATAAAGATTAATTAAAGGTAATATTTTGGGTGTAAGCCTCCATCTTTAGAGTGGCATGAAAATATGTGTAGTCAATTCAATTCAATCTTATTTAATATGTTAATGCCATGATTATGTGATTTGTTGTCTATTAGCTTGCTTAAATGCCTTTGTTAATTTTATGATGCCATGCATGACTGAAAAGATGATAAAAATTGGGTAGAATGGCATGCTTTAAGATGTCCTCCATTAATATATATTTGTTACTTCTTCATCAAAATTGTGGATTTAGTGTTAATTTATTGATTTGGCATGAATTAAATAAGCTTTAGTCTCTAATACTATTTCTAGCATGTTTAGAGGGTATAATACACACATTTAGGCAATATCATGACTTAATTATGTGATTTGCTTATCCTAACTTTCTGATTCATCATTCAGCATGGGATCACAAGGTTTTAAAGGAGGTTGTCACTCTTAAATTGTTAGTCACTTGAGCAAATGAGGAAAGAGAAAGTGGAAACTAAAGCATCAGTTTTGAAGCTAAAGATGGAAGTTTTAATAGAAGATGGAGAGACTTCAATTGCAATAACTACACTAGAAGACGAATATGCTTTCTCAGATGTTATTTATGCTCCAAAACTATTTGATAATGATGATATTTCTAGATTTAATTATATTAATAAGATGAACAATTTTGCTTTCTTGTATTATGTTTCTCATGATTTCACTATGCAAGATCATAAGCATAATCATTTATAGTTGACATTAACTTAACTAATACTACTTCATTTAGTCTCACCAATAAAGAAAACCCAATAGAAATCTTGGTAGCATCTGAAATAACTCTTAAAGATAGACAAAAATTTGAGAGAATATTAAGAAAATATGAAAAAAATATTTGCCTGGACCTATGAAGATATGCCAGGAATTGATTGTGAAATTACTGAGCCTACCAGTCCCACATACTTGGGTTATAAGCCAATTAAGTAGAAGATTATGAGGCTTAGGCTAGAGTGGACTGAAAAGGTTAAGGGAAAGGTGTGTAAGCAAATTGAGGCTAAGTTCCTAGTAGAGGTTCAGTGCCAACTTGGTTAGCCAACTTCATTCCTATTGCCAAAAAGGATGGAAGGGTTAGAGTATGTGTTGATTATTGGTACCTCAACAAAGCCTACTCGAAGGATGACTTCCCTTTACTTCATATAGATTCTTGGTTGATAGTGCTACCGCATGCTATATGTATAGTTATGTTTATGGGTATGCTAGTCATAATGGCCTTCATTACTTAATGTGGGACTTATGCTTATTGAGTTATGCCTTTTGGATCAATGAAGGTAGGTGCCATTTACCAGAAGATGGCTACTTAGATTCTAGACAACTTAATTGACAAAGAGGTGGAAGTGTATATGGATGACATGATATCAAGTTGGCTACCCAAAAAGGCCATTTTGAGGCTTTGGAAAAGTTCTTTCAAAGGGTTAGCAAGTATAACCTCTGCCTCAATTCTAAGAAGTGCATATTTGGGGTTACCTCAGGAAAGTCACTAGGACATGTGGTATGTTAGAGGGGAATCAAAGTAGATATTGAAAAGGTTAGAGCCATTATAAAAATGTTAGTGCCATAAAAAGAAAAGGAAGTTAGAGGATTCTTAGGTAGACACCAGTACATTAGTAGATTAATAGCCAAGCTTACTTTGACCTGTGAACCCATCTTCAAACTCCGTAGGAAGAACCAACCAGTGAAGTGGAATGATGATTGTCAAAAGACTTTTGATACTATTAGTGAGTACCTTTTGCATCCCCCAGTTTTATAACAACTACAGCTGGTGAAACCTTTAATCCTATATTTAGCAATAGAGGAGAATTCGATAGGCACCATGATGGCACAAGAGGATGAGTTTAGGATTGAGTATGCAGTATACTACCTTAGTAAGAAATTTCTACCTATATAGAGGTTGAGAAGATTTTTTTAGTAATGATTTGGGCTTCAAAAAAGCTAAGGCATTAATTTCACTCTTATAATGTGCAAGAAGTTGCAAAAAAGAACCCTCTTAAATATTTTTAGGAAGCACCTTCTCTCTTAGAAAAGATGGGTAGATGGTTAGTGTTGCCACAGGAGTTTGATATAGAATATATCACTAAGAAGATAAGGGGCGAGCTATAGCGAAGTTCTTTGCTGAACACCCACTCGAAGGGTACAAGATGGAATATGAATTTCTTGATGAGCATATTATAGTTATTATTGTGTAGTGATGGCATATGTATTTTGATAGAGCTATAAACAGTAGAGGTGATGGGGTAGGAGTAATTCTGGTGACTTCAAAAGGTGAGAAGCTACCTTTAGCCAATGAGTTAAGGTACAAGGCTATTAATAATGAAGCTGAGTATGAAGCCTGCACCTATGGATTGGAAGCCTTATTAGCTATGGGGATAAAACCAATAAAAGTTTTTGGAGACTCATTTCTGGTAATCCATCAAGTTTTAGATGAGTGGTCTATTAAGGAAGAGTGCTTGTTTCCATATATAAAGTGTTTGAAGGCATTAAGTGGTAAATTCAAAGTCTGCACCTTCAAGGTATGTGCCTAGAGAAGAAAATCAGTTGGTTGATGCCTTGGCTACATTGGTTTCCATATGGGATAATCCATAAGGAGTAAGTATGAAGCCAATTCTAACAAGCCATACTTTGAGACTAAGTAAGTAATGGATTTTGAGGTTATTGATGGGAATCCTTGGTACTTAACAAAGTTTACCATAGAAAAAGCTCCCTTTCATTGAAAAAATCTCAGAATATATACAAATGATTAGAGATCAAAAAAGTAAACTAATCAAAACATATGTTAGCCTAAAAATCAGCTAAACTATACAAAGATAGTCAACCTATTTCAAATCTATACATATATACACTGATATCCCCCCTCAAATTAATGTTGGACAATCCAAAAGCATCAATTTGTTAATAAGAAACTGATGTCGACCACTAGAAAGAGCCTTAGTAAACACATCTACAATTTGATGCTCCATAGTGATATGTGGTAGAGAAATGACATGGGAATCATATGCCTCACGAATAGAGTGACAATCCACTTCAATATGCTTTGTATGCTCATGAAATACAAGATTAGCTATAATCTGAATAGCACTAGTATTGTCAGCATAGAGAGGTGTAGGATTAGCTTGGCAGAAGCCAAGCTCAGCCAAAATTACTCGAAGCCAAAGGATTTCTAAACAAATAGATGATATAGCTTCATATTCAGACTCAGTGGAGGACTTAGATACACGATCTTGCTTCTTGCTTTTCCAAGAAATCAGTGATGAACCAAGAAACATGCACCAACCAGTAATGGAACGTCGAGTATCTGATCACCCTTCCCAATCAATATCACTATAAGCAACAAGATGGATTGGAGAGTCAACTGGGAAAAACAAACCTTTTGTAGAAGTACCATGCAAATAACAGATGATTCAACGGATAACAACTAGATAAAAATGCCTGGGTACTTGCATAAATTGACTAACTTATTGAACAACAAAGGAAATGTCTGGATGAGTAATAGTTAGATAGTTTAGGTTACCGATGAGGTGTCTATACAAAGAATGATCAGAAAGAAAATCACCTTCATCACAATAATATTTAACATTCACTTCCAAATAAGTATGAACAAGATGACCATTCTGAAGACTAGCCAAAGAAATAACCTATTGAGTATACTTATGTTGTTGTAAAAAAATACCAGTTGAGGTAAAACACACTTTAACGCCCAAAAAATAGTGTAAAAGACCCAAATCTGTCATATGAAAGGTACCTTAAAGGCGCTCCTGAAGTTGAGAATCAAGTCAAAATCATTCCCAGTAATAATAATGTCATCGACATATACCAAAAGCAAGAAAATTCCCTTAGGCATTTTGCACAGGAACAAGGAAGAATCATACTGACTTTGAAAAAAAGAGAAACTAAGAAGACCAGCACGAAATTTATTAAACCAGGCCAAATGAGCCTTTTTAAAACCATAGAGTGACCTCTTTAACTTACAGACATCTAAAGAGGGAGTAGAAAAAAATCCAGATGGTGGCATCATGTATACATCTTCCTGAAGATCTCCATGCAAAAAGGCATTTTTCACATCCATCTGTGTTAAGGACCACCCCATTGAAGCAGAAATAGCAAGAATGAGTCACACAGTTGTTATCTTAGCAACATGAGCAAATGTATCCTCATAGTCTAGTCCATACTCTTGCCTATTACTTAGAGCAACCAACCTTACTTTCTATCGATTAAGTGAGTCATTAGATCGCAGCTTAATAGAGTATACCCATTTACAAATAATGGGCTTAATTATAGTAGGATAAGGAATAAGATCCCATGTATGTTCTCCTAAAGAGACTGGGGTTCTTCTTTCATGGCTTTGAACCAACATGTTTGTTTAGCTACTTGAGAACAAGAAGTAGGAATTGTAGCATGAGATAAAGAGAAAGAGAAACCATACCTATCTTGAGGCTGATGAACACAAGTGCTTCTTCTAGTGGTCACTGAAGATGGAAATGGATCAGGGTTGGGAAGAACATATGATGATGGAGGGGGCTGTCGTCGCTGATAGACCATTCCCAGCTTAAATTGTTCAATTGGGTAAGAGGTGCCATCAAAATAAGGTAGAAGAACACATTCCGAAGGAGAAATATGTTGTTAAAATTAGTACTCATGTTCAAAGAAAATCACATTTTTAGAAACACGCATGCGATTGGCAACAACATCATAGAATAAAAATACCTTATGAATAGTACTATAACCCATAAAAGCACACCAAACATATTAAGCTGTAAGCCTGTGATGATCATGAAGAGGCCAGTAAACAAAGCAAACACAACCAAATGTGCATAATGTATAATAATTAGGGTTCATACGAAATAGATGATAATAAGGAGAATCAAAATTCAACTGCTGAGAAGAAAGATGATTGATTAAATAGACTAGAGTAGCCAAAGCTTCCACCCAAAATTTAGATGGAACTGAAGACTGCAAAAGCAATGTGCGAACCATACCTAACAAGTGACGGTTCTTCCTCTTAGCCAACCCATTATGATGAGGAGTGTAAAGACATGATAGATGAGATATAATACTTTTTATTACAAGAAACCCTGAAAATCATGTGACATATATTCCCCACCATTGTCTGATCGTAAAACTTTTATACAGGTAGAAAACTGCATCTCAACATAAGCCACAAAAGCTCGAAATGCAGTTAGTACGTCAGCTTTGGAATGTAAAAAATATATCCAAGTGAAATGTCTATAGTCATCAATTAAAGTAACAAAATATTTACGCTACCCATGTGAAATTACAGGAGCAATACCCCAGACATCACTATGTATAACTGTAAAACAAGTATCAGCATGACTACCATAAGTTGGAAAAAGGCAAAGTCTTACTTTTCCCCAATTTACAAGGAGAACAATCAAGAGATAATATATGACTAGAAGACTAAACTTTATTCCTAAGAAAACCACGTTCCATTAATCTATTCAAAATAATATTATTCGGATGGCCTAACCATTAATGCCAAACTTTAACCTTATTGTCAACAATATTAGAAACTAAAAAGAAAGTTCTAGGAACAGTAAACTGCAATGGAAACAATCTGCCCACTTTAGGCCCCCTCGCAATCACCTTCCCCAACACCTGATCCTGCACAAGACACCCACTATGAGAGAAGTTTACATTATAGTTATTTTCCACCATTATACAAACCAAAATCAAATTAGTAGACAATTCAGGAGAAACAAACACATTGGGAAAAGAAGGTCTAATATCACCAATGGCAGTTATAGGAAGGTCATTTTCATTAGCAATTTGAATATTTTGTGTGCCAGTATATTTTTAAAGATTTTGTAACAAATGAGAAGACCCAGTCATATGATTAGATGCACCAGAATCAACAAGCCAAGGAGAAAAACATTTTTACCTTGCCCCTAAAGATTAAAAGCAAAGAATGTTGATAAAATCATCTATTGGACCATTTCTGGAGTAATAGTAGATTGATTAATAGTAGGTATAGCATTGGAAGATGGTACAGGTGCTAGAATATCACAGCTACTGGCTGGAACAATAGCTTGTAAGCCTCAAATTCTATGGTTTTCTAGGCGAGTAGGACAATCCTTTATAATATGTCTAGTCTGCTTACAATAATTGTAGAATTTCTTACTACAATTATGAGCAATATGCCCATACTCCTTGCAACTAAAGCACTACACTTGTCCCTTTCCACGATTATTTTCTTGAGCAGTATAAGCAACATTGACAATTTCAAATGACTCCTTAAAAGCACCAATAACAACCTATGTAGCCAACCTCTGCTCCTCACACAATAATTCACCAAAACACACATCTAATGATGGAACTGGATCTCTATTCAGCAATCTAGTTCGAGTAACTTCAAATTCTAGCCTTAATTTCATTAAGAACTGATCACGCTGACTTTCTTCATGAATTGTATGAAGACTGGTTAAAACCTCTCTAGGAACCTTTGCATAAATAATACCAGAATACTCGCTCCATAAATTTAGAAATCTAAAACAATACTGCTCAATAGAAAGATTACCTTGCTGAAGTTGCTGAGCTCAAGTTCTAATTAAAATTGACGAGCTGTATTATCTTGATGGTATATTCTCCTCAGATAATCCCACATCTCTTTAGCAGTAGTAAAGAACGCACATTATTCACCATATGAGCTTCAATAGAACCAATGATCCAAGAAGCAACTCTGGCATCTTTTGTCTCCTAGTCATTCCATCCTATACCATTTGTTGGAGTAGGTAAAGACCCGTCAATGTGTCCCCAAAGCTCCTTTCCCTTCAAGAACATCCTGAACTGAAACTCCTATGCAGCATAATTCTTTCCTGTGAATCTAATACCCAAGATCTCGAAAGAAGACATGTTCTTAAAGTAAGAAGATGACTGACCTAAGAAAAATTGCAAGTTAACGAACAAAACCAGAAGCAGGAACCAAAACAAATTCACTATCCTTCCTCCTAACAAAGTTGAATGTCCAAATTGACAACGGAGAACCACCAAAAAAAGGATTGTGATGTTGGAGAAGAAACTAGAGAAGAAATGGCCGCTTCACGCGCCTCCATATGCCACCACATGCTTGCACGTGAACAGTACATCGAGAGCTTTAGACGACACGTGAGCTACACTCGCTCAACACTCGATCACCAGACTTGGGGAACAGGCTGAGAAAGCCCCTGCACTAACTTCTGATGGGCAGTGAGATCTCAAAATACACAAATAACAGTGACCTAAAGAAATCCTAAAATATAAAATTGATAGCCTAAAAAAACACTCAAAATAGCTAAGCTGGCTCTGATACTATAACAAAGTTTACAATGGAAAAAGCTCATTTCCATTGAAAAAATATCAAAATATATACAAATGATTGGAGATTAAAAAAGAAAACTAATCAAAACATATGTTAGCCTAAAAATCAGCTAAGCTATACAAGGAAAGTCAACCTATTTCAAATCTATACATATATACTCTAATAGTACCATAATGTTCAGAGTTACTTAGAGAGATCAATGTTTCTAGAAGAGGCCATTGAGAAAGACCAATGAATGATTCATAAGCTATCTACTTAGTTTATTAGTGTGAATGGTGTGTTTTACAAAAAAATAACCCAATGGTATCCAATTAAGGTGCCTAGATTAAAAGAAGGCTAAAAAGATTTTGAAAGAGGTACATGTTGGTGTTTGTGGTGCTCACATAAATGGGTTGGCGTTAGCAAAGAAGATCATGTGCCAAGTTTTCTTTTAGCTCACAATGGATATAGATTACTTTAAGTAAGTGAACTAATGTCACTTATGCTAGTAGTACACAAATTTAAGGCACTTGGTAGTCTCATAATTGTGCAATATCACATCTCCATGGCCATATGTAGCTTAAGGGATTGACATAAAGGGAAAATACATCTAACAGCCTCAAATGGACATAGATACATTGTAGTGGCTATCGACTACTTCGCAAAGTGGGTGGAAGCTAAATCCTTTAAGAAGTTGGGTGCTGAAGAGATGGCTAGGTTTGTTGAGCGATATTTGATATATAGGTACGATCTCCCTCATTATATTATGTTGAATAATGGTGTGCAGTTTCAAGCCGAGATAAAGCAAATGCTTAAAAGGTATGGGATTTAACATCACAAGTCCTCTCTTTATTTACCACAAGCAAATAAGGTAGTAGAATTAGCTTGACCAAAACCCAGCAAGTGTACTAAATCGACAAGTAATATAATGGTGTAATTTTTAGGACTCCAAAGATTATCGAACAATAGAGATTGGTTTGTGCAAATAAACTCGATTGACTATGATATGTTCAAGAATTCTCTAATTAAATTGTTGATTAGAGTTATAGCTACAAAATTTTAGTAAACAAAATTAAAATAATTTAAATTTAAATTGCAAGACAATCAATGGTAGTAAAAACGGAGTATAAAGATTTAAATGAAATAATAACTAAAAAGGTTGTTCAAGGATCAAATCCTCCCCATACCCAATGCAAAACATATTATCAACATAAAATTTATATGGCTCAGATGTGGATGATGCAACTAAACACAACTTTCCTAATCTGGAGCCAACTATTCTACCTACCCGATTTCCCATTTCGAAGCTAATATGATAGTTAGCTCAAGCATGAGTCTAATAAATCCTAGATACAAATTAACTTCCCATTCCAAATCCAATCAATCTGATACCTATTCATTTTCCAACCTATTTCTGGATCTACAATGTATTAACTTTAGATCTAATAGCTCCTATTCCGAAATCGCCATCAAACATATAGTCAAAGCATGTAAAAATAGTGCATTCATGATATCTAATCCAAACAAGCATAAACCCATAAAACTTGAATAAGATAATAGTTAAATACTTGAAGAAAATCAATATCAAGATCATCGTAAGGGAAAAGAAACATCTGAACATATATTGAATTAAATAAAATTCATAGTCTTACATGGGTATGGGGATTTAAAGATCCCTAAACAACAAAAAAAAACCACTCACTACACATTGTATTAAATGAAATGAGAATAGAGAAAGAAACTCTTAAATCCATTTGTTGAAACTAGATCTTAAATCTAAAGGAGTCTCTTTTCTCCAATATAAGCAAGCTTTGATAAAAACTAAAGCAAAAATTATAATAATAAACTAATGTAAATATGAAGTTTTTTCTATTGAATCTATAAAACCCTAATAAAAATAAAGCTTTTACAAGAGAATGAAAGATAAAAAACCCTAAAATTATTGAAGAGAAATGCAAAAAATTTAAAAACTACATTTTCCTCCCTTTTTCTCTATTCAAGCCAAATAGAAAAATATGCTTTTATAGTGTTTCATGTTACACATGGCGGAGACTGTTTAGTCTCTGCCATGTATATGCTTCTAAACTAAACCTTTTCGAAATCTACCTTGCACACCATGGAGACTGATTAGTCTTTACCATGTGCATTAGTGAAAAGGTGTGCTTTCATAAATCTGCATGGCACACAGTGGAGACTAATTAGTCTCTGCCATGTGCAAGGTAAATTTTCTACAAAAAGTCAAAATTCACCATTTAGCACACCAAAACTTAATATTTCTCAAAATAATCCATTTTGGCACAAAAAGAGGAATTTAAAACACAAAATATGAAAAAAACTCAAAACGAGATGTAAACACAGACAAAAATACACTAAAAATTAACACTGAATTGGAGTTATCAAATACCCCACACTTAGCTTTTTCTTACCCTTGAACAAATGAACAAAACACATTCCCATATAATCAAACATAAAAAGAGAGAAAACCCAAATTTAGAGAAAGTTGAAAAACACTACAACAGAAGTCATTAAACAAATTTCTAAACTGAAAAGAATTCAAACTAAACCATAGTAGCTAGTCTTCATATGTGTGTATACTAGGCCAAAACAATTAAAATAACTTTTAAAACCAAAAACTCCAGCACAATTTGATGATTGAGAGAAGAATTTATGTGTAAAAGATTAAACATATGGTTTCGCTCTTGAAACTCAAGAGACGACATAGACATCTCTTTTAGCATCAAAACCCGAAGGTCGACCCCATGAACAACACTAAACAAAGCAAGATCCTTAGGTCTTAAATAGGTTATAACATGGCTAAGGTATGGCTAAGAAGAAAAGGAATAGGATATAAAATTAGAATAGCCATTCTCTTCTTTAGCTCACCACTTTTCTCTCAAGAGCAAAACTCTAACTCTACCGTTATATTTCACCTTTATTGCAAAACTTAGACGACTATCAAGAATGCAAAACATTATTTATGGAAAAAGAACAAAGAAGAATAGTTCTCTCTAAATTTCTTATTTTGAAGATTTCTAGCTCAATTCATGCTTTAAGGGCTTAACTCTTCTCTTCTAACAATAGAGTACCCCACAGTTAGATCAAACCATGATTGTTAGCTCCAAATTTTCTTTTATTTAAAAAAAGCTAGAGCAATCCAATCTAACAATTGATAAGCAGGGACTCAAAAAAATTCCTTCAAAGAAAGAACTACAAAACAAATTTTTCATAATCACACTAGACATTGGCAATATATCCCTATTTCTAAATTCATTAATAGTTGAAGTTTAACCCTTTACTCACTTGGACTACCCCAAAATAAATTATCTCACCTTTTTCTAGAATGGCCAGTTTAAAAAGGGCAAGGCAAAGGCTTTTTAGGCTTAAGGGATAATAATGCAACAGACATAAAATTAGCACGTATTTAGCACGCTCAAATAGGCTTACAAGGGATATAATATAATAAAGGTAGGTCAAAAGTCTTTTTAGAGTTCGATCAAGAAAGTTTTGCCTAAGTTATTTCTAGGCTTACTTTCGAGTAGTTTAATCATTTGAAGGGTGATGAGGAAGGTTCTAGTGCTCTAGAATTCCTACTCAATCGCCTTAATACACTAGTTTTTCTCATTTCTAAAACAAGCCTAAAGTGCACATTTATTAGGAGACCTACTGGTATTGATCTAATTTAACAACATTGATAAAGAAAATACATTTAACAACTAACTACTCTCTTGCTATTCTATCAAATCTAAATAAGGCCTTATAGCTCTAAGTTCATGCTTATTCACAAGGGGAAGAATACACAAAGGCAAGCTAAACTTTAATGCAAAAGTACTTAATAGCAACAATAAGCAATAACTAAAAACAATCACAATAACTAAACCAAAATTAAAACAAATGTTAAAAAAAGTAAAGAAAATTCAAAAATAACAAGCTAATAACATAAACTAAAAAATAAAACTAAGAATAATGATAAAAGAAAATAAGAGAAACAATTTAAACTAGATATAAAATTACTTAAATTAAAGGTTCAAACAACGCAAATTAACTACTAAATAAGTAAAAACACAGACGTTGCTAAATGTGGAAATAAAGTTCAACCATTACAATCCAATAACTTTCACAAGGTTTACCAAAAATTTCAATCCAAAAAGGCCCCTACCCCACTCTTATAATTTTTGCTTCCTTCAACAAAATAATACAATAACATCTCAAAATAATAGAGTTAAGGGAATCCCCAACATATCACGCTTGTAGAGGTAGAGGGAAAAAGTGGAGATCGAATCTCAATTGCAATAGAGAAAAGTCTGTCAACATTTGGTTCGTGTTGTCTTTGAGCTCAGTTTACCTTGTGTGAGTGTCTAATTAGCTCATGTTGGGAATTATTGGTTACATGCATCTCATACATAAGCGGAATTAAAAATTTTTAACCAATAAATCTGATCTTGCCATGAATTTACAATATATATTAATGAGAATAAGAAAAATCACCTTTGATTTTTGTTGAACAGTTGATTTCCCTTCTCACCGGATTGTTGCAAACCACAGTGTCCAAAATTGAACACCTCCAATGAGTAATCCACACAAGAGAAGGATAGAATGAACCCAAAATTGGGAGAAACAAGGGCTGGCTAAAAACCCTAGATGCCAGCTAGGGAAGGTGGTGGCTAGGGCTTTTTGAGTGAGAAAAAAACTTTTCTCTTAATTGTTCACACTTAGCCCTAATACCCTATCATTTGGATTTTTATAGTTAGGTTAAAAATCCAACTTCATAATAGGATTGGACTCTTTAAAATTGCTGGAGAAATATTAATTGGGCTTCTGGAATTATTAATAATTTATTTGGGCTCAATTAAATCCAATTTAAGCACTTTCACAAAAGACTATGCACAAAACCCACAAACTAGGCCCTTTATGCATATACTTGGATTTAATTACACAAATGAATTTCAAATCCAACCAAATTAAATATATAGGCTCCATAACACATATGAAATATATTTAATTTATTTGGTCCAAGAATTAGGCCTCTAAGGTCTTCTATTTGTAGTTGGCGTGTAACCCTTCCTCTAGAGGGTTTATGCGCCAACTTCACTTCTTTGGGCCTCTTTAATTCGTTTAAAGGAACTATTAATTATTATATCAGCCCTATAACACTTATAGTTCAATAATAATTAATTATGAAATACATTATTTCAATTAGGTCCATTTTTATAGAATATTTCAAAAAAGTTCTGCGAACAATTTTACTTGATCATAATTAATTAAACTCTTTAATTAATTATTCTCTTATTCACTTCTCTATCCCCATAATAATATCAAATATTATTATCCTTGTCATTTTACCATTTTATCCTTTTCTCTATATATGTGTGTGACCTATTGGGTTCTTGTCCATGTTGCAGTATAATATGTAATTGTGAGTTCTATTCAAAACTCGCATGATTTAAACTCGTTTAAATCATTTTATCAATCCCTATTGATATTTATGATACATTATTATACAAATCATGAGTGGCCTATAGCTAGACATCATGACTACCCAAATGTCATGAAAGTGAAATGGTTTAACTATACCCTTCCATAGAATAGTTACCGTGTAATTACTCCTTCCACCACTCTTATCTCAATTAGATTTTGAGTTTGGATTTCTGTCAACTCATATAAATCTTGTTATGTATGTTCTATTAATTTAACCATTGTTCCAAAAATTCCCTTCATGGATCTCTATCCATCTTGGCATATTACTCTGGCCAGAGATTCTCTGAACAAGTCAATTATAGAATTGTGTGAGATAACTTCCCTTATTAAATCTAGGATGGTGAATCCTTTGTCAATCACTCAACTATCTTCAAGTAAGTCATGATATACCCAATCTCCTAACTATGTTCACTCCCAGTTGGAAGTAATCAGTTATGGAGTCAAAATATACCACTTGCTACTTAAGATAACTTTGGTGATCTCAAGTCTAAGGATACTTGCACAACCGCTATGAAGAGATTCCTCACTGACGTAGATTTAATATCCATGTGAGGATTCTCTTTGCAGGTCTTCAATGAACTTGTTCTTCTAACAAGCATCCACATGTTAGATTTGATTATCTTCCATAATCACAGTTATGAGAACCACTGCTTGAACCATTCAAGAAGCATAACATGTGCTAGTCTGTTCGAATTAACAATATCCTATCTTTTTAATTTTATGCTAGGGATATTTAGATATTAACACATTAGAATGCAATAGACACCTCATATCATGAACACTTTCATGATTGCCTTTGCACTATGTTTATAATATCAAGGACTTCATTTATTAATTTAATATTTACAAACTTATGTATTTAAACATAGCATTAATAAATGAATAATGCCTTTTATTAAGAATATAAATTCATACATATGAAATTCATCCCTTTTACATGGGCTCTAGGGCATACTCTCTAACAATCTCCCATTTGCAATAGAGCCAATCACTCATATGTCTCAGGCCCATGCTATTTATATGGTGATTGTGCTTTATCTGGGAAAGTGCTTTAGTGAAGGGATCCGTCACATTATCATTTGTAGGGACCCTTTCTATTTTCACATCATTTCTAGCTACTATTTCCCTTATGAGATGGTAGCGTTTGAGAACATGCTTGGATCTCTGATGAGACCATGGTTCCTTTGCTTGTGCAATGGCTCCATTGTTGTCACAATATAAAGGAATTAGATCAATAATGCTAGGCACCACTCCTAGTTCAGATATGAACTTTTTGATCCAGACTACTTCTTTGGCTGGTTCCAAAGCAGTAATGTACTCAGCTTTTATCGTGGAATCAACAGTTGTTTCTTGTTTGAAACTCTTCCAACTAACTGCTTCTCCTCCCATTATGAACACATAACAAGACTGTGATTTACAATCATCTTTGTCAGATTGGAAGCTGGCATCTGTATACCCTTTTACTTCCAAACTGCCCTCTCCATATACCAATAATATATCCTTAGTCCTTCTCAAGTACTTAAGGATATTCTTGACAGCTGCCCAGTGTTCCTCTCCAAAATTGGATTGGAATCTGCTTATGACACTCAAAGCAAATGCTACATCTGGACGTGTATATAACATAGCATACATGATAGAACCAATTGTCCATGCATATGGTATTATATTCGTGCTCTCTCTATCCTCTAGTGTCTGCGGACACATAGACTTAGAAAGGTGTTTCCCATGCACCATGGCTATAAACCCTTTCTTAGAGAGATCCATATTGAATCTCTTCAATACCTTATCTATATATGTACTTTGAGAAAGACCTAGCAACCTATTGGATCTATCTCTATAGATCCTTATTCCCAAAATATAGGATGCTTCTCCAAGGTCTTTCATGGAGAATTGCTTGGATAACCATATTTTAATAGACTGGAGAAGAGAAATATCATTTCCTATGATCAATATGTCATTCACATATAGAACTAGGAAGACAATTTCACTCCCACTGACCTTTTTATACACACAAGGTTCATCTTCATTCTGTGAGAAACCAAACTCTTTGATTGTCTCATTGAATCGTATGTTCCAGCTCCTAGAGGCTTGCTTTAATCCATAAATGGATCTTTGAAGCTTGCATACCTTTTTGCCATTTATTGATGTGAACCCTTCCGATTGTGTCATATACACATCCTCAGTCAGATTTCCATTTAGGAAAGCTATCTTCACATCCATTTTCCAAATCTCATAATCATATTGAGCTACAATGGCTAAAAGTATTCTTATAGACTTAAACATCGCTACAAGAGAAAAGATTTCATCATAGTCAATACCTTCTTTTTTACGATAGCCCTTTGCTACTAAGCGAGCTTTATAGGTAACTATATTACCTTCTATGTCAGTCTTCTTTTTGAAGACCCATTTGCACCCTATGCATTTTATCCCTTCAGGTGGTTGAGTTAAAGTCCATACTTTGTTCTCATACATGGAGTCCATTTCGAACTGTATAGCCTTAAGCCATAAATCATGTTCTGAACTGTTCAAAACTTCTTGATAGGTTGTAGGCTCGTTGTCCTCTACGACAGTTATGCCTCTATCCGAATCAATGTGAAATCCATATCTCACAGGGATAGAATACATCCTAGTAGATCTTCTAGGATTTTGTGAATAATCAGGTTCAACTGTAATCTCATCATTATGAAATTCAGTCTCGGGTTAAATCGGTTGATCTACTTCTATTTATGGGTCTTGAACTTCACCAAGTTTAATTTTACTCCCACTATCCTCTCATAGGAGAAATTATCTTTCCAAGAAGATAGCATGCTTTAAAAAAACACCTTTTGTTCTAAGGGATGATAGAAATAATATCCAAAGGTTTCTTTTGGATATCCCATAAATAAACATTTGTCAGACTTAACATCTAGTTTGTTTGACATTGTCCTCTTCACATAAGCAGGATAACCCCATACTTTCATATGAGAAAGCGTGGCTTTCTTGTTATTCCACATCTCATATGGAGTAACATCAACCGATTTACTAGGAACTCTGTTTAACACATAAACAGCAGTTTCTAGTGCATATCCCCAAAAGGACTTAGGCAAGTCTGGTCGGCTCATCATTAATCGAACCATATCAAATAGTGTTTGATTTCTCCTTTCAGATACACCATTGTGTTGTGGTGTATATGGTGGAGTCCATTTAGATAAAATCCCATTATCTCTAAGATAATCTTGAAATTCTTGGCTTAAGTACTCTCTACCTCGTTCTGATCTAAGTATTTTAATACTCTTGCCAAGTTGTTTCTCTACTTCATTTCTGAATTCTTTGAACTTTTCAAATGCTTCTGATTTATATTTCATTAGATAGATGTATCCAAACTTGGAATAATCATCTATGAAAGTAATGAAGTAGGAGTAACCTCCTCTGGCATGTGTAGTCATTGGACCACATACATTTGAATGTATAAAGTCCAAAACCATTTTAGCTCATTCTCCTTTACCAATAAAGGGAGCTTTTATCATTTTTCCCAATAAACAAGATTCGTATGTATCAAATGATTCATAATTAAATGATCCCAAATCACCTGACTTGTGTAATTTGGTCATGCGGTTCTCATTTATATGGCCTAAACGACAATGCCATAAATAAGAGGTATTTAGATTATCATGTTTTATTCTCTTGGTATCCACATTATGCATTTCTTTAATTAAATCAAGAACAAATATACCATTCTCAATGGTAACTTTTGCATAAAACATATTGTTCTTAAAAATATAACAACACTTATCCTTTAAAGAAATGTCATAATCGTTCAATAAACAATTGAAAGAAATAATACTCTTGGATAAAGCTGGAACATAATAACTATTATTTAATTCCAGTACTAATCCATTTGGAAGAGGCAAATGGTAAGTCCCCACAACCGTTGTAGAGATGTTTTGTCCAGTAGCTGATTGCAAACATATTTCTGCCTTTCCAACTCTTCTAAAGCTTATAAGCCCCTGTAGATCATTACACAAGTGAGATCCACATCTGGTATCTAATACCAAAGATTGTTTTGAAGCAATAGAATAAGTATTAATTTCAATCATATGAATACCTGAAGTAGAAGCATCAGCTTGCTTCTTCTCCTTGAGAGAATCTAGATAGGCCTTGCAGTTACGCTTCCAATGACCATCCTTTCTATAATGGAAGCAAGTTCCTTTGGGATTATCTTTCTTGGCAACCTTTTTCTTGGAGATCCCACCATTCTTTGGCTGTGGCTTGGTTTTCTTCTTCTTCTTCTTCTTTTGCTTCTTGCCTTTAGCAGAAGTGACAACCATGACACTTTTTGGATCCTTTTTAAAGGATCCATCAGCTATCTTAAGCATGTTGATTAATTCAGGAATGGTTACTTGGATCTTGTTCATGTTGAAGTTAAGCATGAAAGGTGCATAACTTGGAGCCAATGAGTACAAGATTAAATCTATGTATAGATCATTATCCATTACATAGCCAAGTCTACTCAAATGCTCAATATACCCATACATCTTCAATGCATGAGTAGCAGCCGAAGTGCCTTCCACCATTTTGCAATTAAATTGAGCTCAAGCAATCTCATATTGCTTAGTTCTAGCCTGAGAAGAATAAAGCTCCTCTAGATGCAAAATGATGGTTCTAGCATCCATCATCTCATGTTGCTTATGAAGCTCCGAGGACATAGCACCCAGCATCAGACATGCTGCTGCTTCACTATCCTTCATGTATTTACGATAAGTGCCTTTGATCTCATCAATGGTATCATCTGATAGAAGTGGTGGTGGATCTTTATCCAAGACATAATGGATCTTTTCAGCTCTAAGAACAATTCTCACTTGCCTGATCCAGTTAGAATAGTAGCTGCCAACCAGCTTGTTATCCAAGATTGATAGTATATTAATGTTTGATGTGCTCATGATGATGACCTAGATGTGAAAAAGAAAACATATGAGAGTATGTTCATATATATGTATGCATTAATTAGGTCTTTAATTAATCCATTTACTCCCACTATTTTATTACAAATTAATAGCCCTCACTATTTAATCTGAGAAAACCCGATGGTTTTCCTAGTGGGCCAATATCCAATCCTTGATATGTAATTTAACCTTGACTGTGGTCAACAAGCCAAACTTCATACCCTTGAAAGGTAGGTATCTCTATACCAATTGTGTCTCTACACACCTATTGGATCATTAGGTTATCAACTCTTGATGCATGCATATCATATATGCATTCCCTAATCTTGCCTCCAGAACCATTAGCCTTGACTATGGTCAATAAGCTAATAGGCTAGCTAAGATGACCCATTTAATTAAATTTGAACATATTTGATATAATGTGAGATTGACTGTGGTCAACAACCCACACTATAAAGAACTCTGGTTCTCCTCAAATTAATGGAAGGCTTATATACCTTAGTATTTGTTTAAGGGTTTTAGTTAATTAAGTCTCATCATACATGGTTGGCATACATTGGTATGCATCCTATATCTATCACATAAATATAAGCATACAAATATGGTATAGTTATGGACTTTACTACATTGATTTCGCCAAGTCAAAAGGGAAATCAAAAGTTCACACCTAGGTAGTATGCATGATTCAAACAAGTAAAAATAATTACATTATCTTCAATCTTGTTGGATCTCCATCCGGCCCATCTTGCTCCTTGATAGTGGTCTCCATCTCTATCTCTAATTCTAATCTAAGTAATCTAATTACATATTACAATTTGAAAAAGAAATACAAACCAAAAAAAGTGGTCGGGACATGAAAGTCCTCATTAGGCCAAAATATGCATAATGCTCAATAACATTGGGCCTTGTCCATAACTCTCCATCATGCCAATCATACACCCTTATATGCATTTCTAATGCATAAAGTAATGAATTACTAACTTTGTTTCAACTCTTTAAACTTACTTTTGAGTTATTTTAATAATGTGATCAAATTAGAAAACTTTTTCATTTTGGAAACTTCCATTTTAGGAAACCCTTTTGCATGCATGTGTTCTTGCCTTAATAATCAATCCAATTGATTATTAATTAATTATTAATTGATTATTTAATTAATTAATCATATTAAATAATTAAAAGAATCAATTTTGGGCTTTAGATAAAGGGTAGGCTGAAACCCACCAAACTAAACCCTAAATGTGTTCACACACAAACTAGTTTTATGTCTATTAGACCATTTAGGCCTTTCAGAATGAGCCAAGCCCACTCCAGCCATTAAAAACCATTAATAAAATTAATTATAGTTTATTATATTTGATTTAAATCAGCTCTTTGGGTCCACCAAGTCATTCACTAATTTAAACCAAGTCCGTAAACATAATTAAGCCCATTAAGTGATTTTAATGAATTAAAATTAATCCAACTAATTTAAGGCAAATTTTAGTTAATCCAATTAATTAAAAACACATTAATATATCATATATATCAGATTTAGAAGATTAAAAATCGTTCTAAATATGAACACACTAAGAACATACCAAGAACACATGAAGAACACCAATTTATCGAACTTTTCGACTAAACTAGTTTTCATGCAAAACTTGTTCGATTTTAATTTTATTTGATCCTATGGCTTAATATCACATATAAAACACATAAATTATCATCAAAATGAACTTAGAGTAGATCAATAAAATTTTAATTTAGAACAGCCCCTAAACATCATTGAAAAATAAAAGCCATTCACGCCAAAACCATGATTCCTTTCTCAAAAGAATCGTTTTTATTTTTCGTTATATATATTTGATTACATATATCCAGAAATCAATATTTCTCATTCATGAACAATCCAATATTATATTTTAAAGTTCACGAAATAAATAACTCAAAAATAAAACTTATTCAGTAGAAAAAATATAAAATTGTAGATTCATGGCAAAATCGAGTCTCTGATACCATGTTGGAAATTATCGGTTACATGAATCTCATACATAAGCGGAATTTAAAATTTTTTACCAATAAATCTGATCTTGCCATGAATTTACAATATACATATTAATGAGAATAAGAAAAATCACCTTTGATTTTTGTTGAACAGTTGATTTTCCTTCTCACCGGGTTGTCGCAAACCACAATGTCCAAAATCGAACACCTCCAATGAATAATCCACACAAGAGAAGGATAGAATGAACCAAAAATTAGGAGAAATAAGGGCTGGCCGAAAGCCCTAGATGCCAGCTAGGGAAGGTGGCGGCTAGGGCTTTTTGAGTAAGAGAAAAACTTTTCTCTTAATTGTTCACACTTAGCCCTAATACCCTATCATTTGGATTTTTATAGTTAGGTTAAAAATCCAACTTCATAATAGGATTGGAATCTTCAAAATTGCTGGAGAAATATTAATTGGGCTTCTGGAATTATTAATAATTTATTTGGGCTCAATTAAATCCAATTTAAGCTTTTTCACAAAAGACTATGCACAAAACCCACAAACTAGGTCCTTTGTGCATATACTTGGATTTAATTACCCAAATGAATTTTAAATCCAACCAAATTAAATATGTAGGCTCCATAACACTTATGAAATATATTTAATTTATTTTGGTCCAAGAATTAGGCCTCTAAGGCCTTCTGTTTATAGTTGGTGTGTAACCCTTCCTCTGAAGGGTTTCTGCGCCAACTTCACTTCTTTAGGCCTATTTAATTCCTCCAATGGGTATATTAATTATAATATCATCCCTATAACACTTATAGTTCAATAATAATTAATTATGAAATACATTATTTCAATTAGGTCTATTTTTACAGAACATTTCAAAAAAGTTCTGCGAACAATTTTACTTTATCATAATTAATTAAACTCTTTAATTAATTATTCTCTTATTCACTTCTCTATCCCCATAATAATATCAAATATTATTATCCTTGTCATTTTACCATTTTATCATTTTCTCTATATATGTGTGTGACCTATTGGGTTCCTGTCCATGTTGGCAGTATAATATGTAATTGTGAGTTCTATTCAAAACTCACATGATTTAAACTCGTTTAAATCATTTTATCAATCCCTATTGATATTTATGATACAATATTATACAAATCATGAGTGGCTTATAGCTAGACATCATGACTACCCAAATGTCATGAAAGTCAAGTGGTTTGACTATACCCTTCCATAGAACAGTTACCGTGCAATTACTCCTTCCACCACTCTTATCTCAATTAGATTCTGAGTATGGATTTCTGTCAACTCATATAAATCTAATTATGTATGTTTTATTAATTTAACCATTATTCCCAAAATTCTCTTCATGGATCTCTATCCATCTTGGCATATTACTTTGGCCAGAAATTCTTTGAACAAGGCAATTATAGAATCATGTGAGATAACTTCCCTTATTAAATATGGGATGGTGAATCTTTTGTCAATCACTCAACTATCTTCAAGTAGGTTATGATATACCCAATCTCCTAACTATTTTCACTCCAAGTTGGAAGTAATCAGTTATGGAGTCAAAATATACCACTTGCTACTTAAGATAACTTTGGTGATCTCAAATCTAAGGATACTTGCACAACCGCTATGAAGAGATTCCTCACTGACATAGATTTTATATCCATGTGAGGATTCTCTTTGCAGGTCTCCAATGAACTTGTTCTTCTAACAAGCATCCACATGTTAGCTTTGATTATCTTCTATAATCACAGTTATGAGAACCACTGCTTGAACCATTCAAGAAGTATAATATGTGCTAGTCTGTCCGAATTAATAATGTCCTATCTTGTTAATTCTATGACTAGGGATATTTAGATATTAACACATTTGCATGCAATAGACACCTCATATCATGAACACTTTCATGGTTGCCTTTGCACTGTATTTATAATATCAAGGACTTCATTTATTAATTTAAGATTTACAAACTCATGTATTTAAACATAGCATTAATAAATGAATAATTCCTTTTATTAAGAATATAAATTCATACATATGAAATTCATCTCTTTTACATGGCCTCTAAGGCATACTCTCTAACAGCTCATAATATCAATGTACTACTACGAAGATAAAGTTACTGTTGCAACATTGGCTCCTAATAGCACCATCATGCTCTTGACCACATTGTCCAAATAAGTTCTTCTGTCAGAAAAAAACTAGATATCCTTACCCTAGAAATCTAGGATTATCTACCAGCACAAGCATACTCTTTAACCTCTTCCTTTCAATAAAAGTAAGGCTACCTGCGTCTCTACCTAGTGCTATATGATTGGTAGCTTTTGCTGTAATCATGACTATCCCACCCATAGAAATCTTGCTTTGCCTTTTGGAGGAAGTCTGCAGCTTTTCTATTTTCCTTGCTCTAAATACTACTCTGTTAAGTGGAATTGAGTGTTGCATCCCATATAGAATAATAGCTTCACTGGCATTCACATTTCAAGGACCTCTAAGATGTGTGAAGATAGATAAAGCTAGCCAGTGGTGGAGGATTCTCAGTAGATGATTCCTCAAGTGGTGAGCCTTGGTATTTCCAATTATAAAATTGGTTGGGTTAAGCACGTCACTAATGCAATTCCAAATCTCCTGTTTGTTCGAATTATCCAAACCTCTCACAGCATGAGGATCAAACCCTAGATAAGTAGAAAACTCATTAAAACTCATTTGATAAGGATGCTATACTAGCCAAAAACTAACTATCCCATCATCAGTATCATTATCACTTCCTATCCTATTGTAGACTATGAACAAGAAGTCTTTTGTTAACTGTGGATGTGCTTTCTCTTCCATACTCATAAACTTAGTCTAACCTATGTTGGCAATCAATCTTTCCACTTAGTTTTTTAGGTTGAACTCCTCTAGGACACCCATATCAATGTATGGAGTTGGGATGTAATTAGGCTATAAGAAATGAGCCCAATAAACCTTAAACTCATTCGGGACCCATGATGGTACTTTGACCATGGCAGTTTTTATAGAAGTAGAAGATGATGAACTAACCTCTTGCTTGGAACATTTTGGTGCCATAGCCAAGATAAATAATCCTATGAAGTTTTTTCTTAAACATGAATATTAACTTAGCATAGCTTATCATAGTAAAATGTAGGAAATGGACACTAGAATTTAGCAAAAAAAAATTGACACAAGCACGGAAATCATTTGACAAATTCAAAATAAAGGATCAAACATGCCTTCAGCAATAGAGACAAAGTATTTAAGAGCAATTTAAACAACAAACACAATGAAATGCCTTAAGAAAATTGGTTAATGCATCTTAAATAATTAAATCCTAACCTGGCATGTGGCTACCCTGGATTAACATAACCTATGGTTTACTTAATGATCATGGCATTTGAAAAAATCAAGACAAAACCAAAATGTTCAATAACAAACATCAAATCTATCTAAACAATAGAATCATAAAGCTATAGCAATAGGGCAAGCAACCTATATAAGCAAAATTTTCAATTAAAGAACAAAACTTCTATAGACACTGGTTAGACAACTAAAATATAGCATCAAACAATATGTATAAGCACAAATTTCATTTTAAAAATCAAAAGAAATTGCTCTCAAACAATTAAGCACAAAAAAAATTGGTTGGTTGGTAAAAAACATGAAAATTAGCTTCTATAAAGCATTTCATCGAATACTAAGCATGCATGATAAAATCTATGTTCCATTAACAATTCTAGGGGATAAATTAATCTCAAAACACAATTTTTAGCCGTTAGAAAAGATGCAAGACATGTAAACCTTCAAAAAAAAAACTTAAAACAATTCAAATACAAAGTCCAACTAAACTTAGGCATGCAAAATTGTTCTAAGTAGTTTAAGGACTCTACAATCTTCATTAAGAAAGAGAACTCCAAAAAATATTACCAAACCACAAAAAAAAAGTAGAAGGAACAATACAATTGGGATTTTAAATGATAAAAAAATGGATTAGAACACTTAGTGATGTTTGCTCAAAATGATGGGAATGCACGAGAAGAGGGAGTGTGTGTCAGAAATGTAGAGGGGAATCAGAAGAAAAAGAATGGAATGCAAAGCATTAGTAGAAAATGGTGTTTTTTAAAGTTGGACATGACTGAGAAGCCTCAACACATGATAGAGACTAAATAGTCTCTATCATGTCTCTCACAAGAGTTCAAAGTGCACTGCATCATTTTTTTAAAGACATGACATTGACTAAATGGTCTTTGCCATGTAACCCATTTCGTACTGAAAAATTCAACTTGCACATGGAGGAAACAAATTAGTCTATGCCATGTGCACCCTTCTGTACTAAAATTTGCATATGCATACGGCGGAGAGTAAACTCTTTTTACCGTTTACAACTACTCTGAATCGAACTCAAAGCATTACACATTGATGAGATAAATCAATCTCTACCATGTATGCCATTCTTTAACTAAAGTGCATAGCACACATGGTGGAGACTAAATAGTCTCTACCATGTGACCCTTTCTGTATCTAAAATGCATCCTACACATAATAGAGACAAAGTAGTCTCTACTATGTGTAACAAAATTTGTGGAAAATTTTCAATTTTTTTCACACACTTCCATGCACACTTATACAACTAATTGCAACACTAAAATGGCAAGCATCAAAGCACAATTGAATCACCACTCATTTAGCAAAAACACATTAAAAACTAAAAATCTAAATCAACTAATGAAATTAAACAAACTAACTAAAAAAATAGAGTTAGAATTAGTTCTGAGTTTAACAAGTCATTAGCTCGACTTTGAACACACTCATTGAGCATCTACTAGCTTAAGTCTTACCAACCCTACATCAAACTTGAATTTGTCTTGTAAAATTTATCGGTGAGTTGAATCCTTAAATCTTCCTTCAAATTTTTTATCATAGGCTAAAATCAATCCATATGAAGAGTCATCTTGATCCTTATAAGCTCCTCCCTTCTTGAATTTCACTTTCCTTTGAAATTATTTTCAGATACTATGGCAAAGTGAAACTTTCTTTCTTGGTTCAAACTCATCTTTCATGTACTTCTTCTCATACCGCTAGGTAATTTTCTTCTTGTTCTCCACAACAACATCTATCTCTACTTTAATATGTATTAACCATTTCATAAGAGTGTCATCCAATAAAACATCTTTAGGATTTACTTTCATCTCTCTATGATCATCTTGAACACAACAAATTGATTCTACAAAATCACATGATGGACATTTTATCACTTTGGTCACTTTGAAGACCATCTTCTCATCACTAAATCGCAAAGTGACCATCTTTCCATGAACATCTATCAATGCTCTCGCTGAGTTTGAAAATGGTCATCTGATAATCAATGACACCTTTCGATCTTTCTCCATTTCTAAGACTACAAAGTTCATAGGAAAAATGAACTCTCCAACCTTCACTAACAAGTCTTCAATTATCCCTTTGGGTTTCTTGATATACTTATTCACCAATTGAAGTGACATATGTGTCTCCTTAAGATTGCATAAATTTAAATTTATGCAAAGTGAATAAGGCATAAGATTAATGCTCGTACCCAAATCACATAAGGTATGCCCAACAAAGTTGTCTTCTAATTCACATGGTAGCATAAAACTACCAGTATCCTCTAATTTTTCAAGTAATTTGTTGGTTAAGATGGTTTTGTGATTTTCAAACAATTGAACTATCCCAAAACCTTCTAACTTCTTCTTGCTAAAATAAAGCTCTTTTAAAAACTTAGCATACTTTAGTATATATAACAAAGCATCAACAAATGGTAGATTTATCTGCAACTTTTTCAACATATCCAAAAACCTAACTAATTGATTATTTTTCTTTTCTTTGTTAGCTATAGAAGGGAAAGGTAATAAAGACTCACCTATGACATGTCCTTTTGTGAGTAAAAATGCTCACCTTGATCAATAGATTTGTGAACGTCACTAACAATTTTGGGGTCAAATTTATATACCCGCGTTGTAGGCTCCACCAAAATCAAAGAAGATTGATTACCTTTGTCCTTAATTTATAATTCTTTACCACTTCTTAGTGTCATGGTTTTAACCTCCTACCTTAGATGTCAATTAACATTAGATGGAAAAGCACCTGATGGCCTTATATAGATATAATTGGTTAGTTGACAAATTTGAGTTTCTAAGTTCTTTATAGCCACATCTTGGTTCTTATTCCACTATTCTTATGTCTTCCACTTTGCCTTTTGACTTGACATAAATTGAGTTTTAATAGTCACAAAAATAGAAAAATATATCTTTTAAGTTCGATTGCTTTTCTTGTGGTGGGGGTTGTCTAGCTTGGAATCTAGTTGTTGGAAATGTGTTTGGTGAGTAAGAGGTGCTTAAAAATGAGTTTGCACTGCTGGAGGTTGATATTGATGATGATAGCCTAGGTTGTGACTACTTTGAGCATGTGTGGATGGATTGAATGGAGCTTTTCTCTTAGCTAAGTGTTTGAAGTGAAGCTTGGTTACCCTCTCTCTATGAGAAATTAGGGTGATTCCTCCATCTGAGATTGTGATGGTTACTGAATGGGTCATTCCTTTTACAATCATATAAAGCATTTACTTCTCCCAATTTAATAGTCATCTTAAGCACGAGTCTAATTGTGACATGCACCAAACTCTATAGGCATCTGGCTTGCTCCCAAAAGGCCGCTTTTATTGCTCGAGACTGGATAAAGGTTAATTTAACTGATGAAGGCTAGCTTCATAATGAATAGGGATTCAACTCAATCCGTAATGCCTCAGGCCTCAAAAAGGCATGAGATAGCATCTTGGGATATCCCCATTCATTTGCTGATGATCAACCTACGAGGACATTTGCTGTACACCAAAAGGTAGGTATCATGGAATCGCCACCCAATAAAATATTTAATGAGTTCTAACCTTATGAAGTAGAAACTAGAGATAGTTCGAACTTCACTCTTATTTATACCTTTGGTTAATGTTATATTAATAAGTTTTAGTTATTAGTATATTTTATCTCTTTTCTCACACGAGATAGCATGCTAGGAAGATAAAGGAGCACTCAAGCATGTTGGAAAGCCGCAAAGAATGGGATTGAGAGAATTAAAGAAGATAAGAACAAATGAAAATCAAGGAATTAATTAAATCTCTTTAAATGAGGACATTGGTCCTCGCATGCATATTTATAAAAAAAAAGGTAGAGTTTTGAATGTATTTTGAAAAAATGAAGGCATTGAGCCCACATGGCTTTAGAAGAGAATAATTGTGTTAATTAATTTTAAATAGAAAATCTTTTACATTTAAAGAGAAAAATCCTTATTTTACATGTTATTTTATGGGTGAAAATTGGGACATTAGTCCCTTTTGTTATAAAAAAATCTCACTCAAACTTGTATAAAATCATTTAGTGAATTTTTAATTTAACGTTCGAAAAAATTCATTTGATTTCAATTAATAAAGAAGAGCATGAAAGAATAATAATAAAAGTAGATAACATACATAAACTTGGCGATTGATTAATTTGGGAATATTGGTTCTCTCATGCATATTTATGGAAACCTTTTCTATGTGGTTTTTGGGAATAAAAGTGGACATGAGTCCATTTTTTGTAAGAAATCCAATTAATTAGGTAGAAAAATATTTAATCTAATTTTCCTAATTATTGGTTAAAAGCCTTTATTACTATGTTGTTGCAGACAATTAAATGGAAAGCATTAAATAATTATACCGGCCTAAAAATAGAGAAAATAAAATAAATTCTAATATAATCTCTAGATTCAATTTAATCTCCAGCTTAACCCGGGAAATAATGCACATAAATTAAAATATGGCATGGAAAATAATAAAAGCCGGAAATGAATTAAATGAAAAATTCAATACAATAATTGAATATATACCAAAATAAATTCATAAATTAAATGAACATAATAATATATATGAAATAATGATAGTAATAATAATAAAAGCATTAATGATAATATTAATAATAATTATTATAAATATTATAATTAAAAATAAGAATAAAAATATGACTTAATTAAATGAATTAAATATTGCATAAATATATAAATAATCTATTTGACAATTAAATTACATATATTAATTAGTTGGACTAATTAAATAAAAATAAATGAAATAACATCAATAAAATAAGCAATGGTTAAAACACATTATGAATTAAATTGAAAGGATAAATTAACATAACCAATTTATCACAAATATTAATTAAGTTAATTAATATATGCAAATATAAAATATAGTTTTAACAAATATATTAATATTAGATGTACATTAACAACTTAATATTGGTAAATTAAACAACATTAAATAGAAAAAGAAGTAGGAAAACCACTTTATAGACAAATAATAAATAAATAAATAAAAATAAAGGAATTAATATAATGTTTTACAAACTTAAAGACCAAAACATGGGAGAGACCAAAGGAATAAAAGCAAAGCAATTAAATTGATTTAGGATAAAGCACAAAAGGACAAAAAAAAAACAAAATAAATGAATATGGTGTGAGTAAAGCGAGTGACAGGCAAGAATAGCATCACTAAGGCTTTCAGCGATGGGAGTTTGTGACTATTGCCATAACTTCGATTTCTAAAAGTCCCTTGCCAGCAGGATGGTGGACTGAAAAAAAAGAACCTTTTAGTGATGGAAAAAACTGAGCATCGCTAAAGGACTTAAAAGAAGAATCTCACGCAGAAAGCAAGAAAATTCATTTTTGGCCTAAATAAACAAATACAAACATAAAATTGATACAATAACATAATTATATATAAATCTAATATTGCCAAAAATATATTAAAAATTAAATAAAATTAACAAGTAACAAACAGACAAATTAAATTAACATATTAAATAAAGAATTAACAAATTAATATAATGAAACAATTAATTTAATAACTAATGTAATAAATTAATTAACAATAAAAATGACTAACAAGTTAATTTACTCAACAATTAACTAACAAATAAGTATATAAAGGAAATCAACAAAATAGTGTTAAGATTAAACTAATAAATTTAGAAAATTAGATTTATAAATCATATATTATATTAAAAGAACAATAAATAAAAAAAATTGATTATTTATATGGTAAAATTGAAATTAAATATTAGATTTATTGGTTTTGGGGACTCAAGAACATTACCTTAAGTGTCAATTCCGTCAAAGAACAAGGATTTGGTGCTCTTTGGCTTTTTTATTTTTCTTTTTTCATATTTTTAAGCTTTTTCCATGAATAATAATAATAATAATAATAATAATAATAATAATAATAATAATAATAATAATAATAATAATAATAAGAAGAAGAAGAAGAAGAAGAAGAAGAAGAAGAAGAATAAAAATAGATAAAGAGGTGGATGAGCAAAAACCATGGCCCTTTTTTTTGCCAAAGAACCCTTTTAAAAGATCTTATGGAGATAAGAATGAAAAATAGATTATTTCCCAACTCTTTCCCCCTATTCTCGTGTTTAGAGTGCATTTTGGAGTGAGTTACGGCCTTGAATTGTGAGTCAAGTGTATGACTCAAAAGTGAGTCACAACTTTGACCCATGAGTTAAGGGTGTGACTCACGCCCTTGAGTCAAACTATCATCGCCTCTGAATAAAGCTACCTGAAAGTTCGACACATAGAGTTGACGAGTGTGATCTTATCATTTTATTTAAGTGCAGTGTGTGGGTGACTACCCTTACAATTAATCAAAACAATATGGCTCTAAAACACAATCCATCTGATCACCCCTATTAGAATTTTCAACAAAGAAGCCAAGGCTATTAAATTGCATGCCAATGAATTCTTACCTCCGGGCATAAGACCTAGAAGGCAAACTGGTTGTTCAGTCTTTCCGAGCTCTCACAAGATAGCAGGTATTTCTCCGTGATAAAGGATCCACCATGAGCTTAGTAACTAACAGTGATAAGCCTTTAAGCACTTTTATCATCATTGCCCCCAAAGCTAATAGTGTTTCTAACCCATATAATCCCACTGTTAATTGCTTCAAGCAACTATAATCAAATGAGAAATCCCTCTTTAGCAATCTGCTTTCAAGTAAGCTTTAGGCAAGTTTGCTTATGTGCTTTATACTTAGTTTTTTTAGCCTTGCCCTTTTCTTGAGCTTTCTTAGTCCTCGTAGGATAGGCAATCTATCTCTATTGTACTTTCATTGAAGATAACCTCTTGCTCAACAGACTGCACATACCATCTGATGCCCTCGAGGGCCTAGAAATAAATTACATCTTGGCTTTCACACTGTATTTAGTAGCTTTCTAAGGATTGCCTAAACCTGCTCTGATACCACAAAATGTGACACCTTACGTTCATTCATACTTTCGAATATCAAATGGCACTAAAAATGATACCACATAATTATTTAGTTCTATTACTTGGTTTCTATGCTTAGTTAATGATCCAAGTTAACGTTTCAACATCCCACATTCACTTTAATGTCGTTCAGTGACTACTTATTTGGTATAAATTTTGACAGCATGACGACTTATATTTCATGCTACCCAAACCTACAAATGATCAAATTCACACTCCCTAATAGCAATCTCCACCTCCAATACTCCAATTACATACATGGCACTTCTAATCTCAGTCCACAACACATTCACACAGTACACATGTTCCATCACATATAATTCATCAATCAACTAAAGTTTAACGTATAATTACATGCCATAATTTACATCTCAATTCCATAATACATACATCAACTACTATTATCCTCAATTATATACACCCAAAATACATTAACAAAAAGTCTTCACAATGTACATGCCACGAGATTGTCCTCGCTCACCTTCACTTTACCTGTCCCTGTGTGCAGTCAAAACAAATCACGTGCTAATCAACTTTGTTGCCTAGTGGTGGATACATTCACCTATTAAACTATTTTAAATAAAGTTACCATTATACCCCTATAGTTATATTCACGTAATTAGTGTAAAATTATATTCTTATTTTTCTTTAAATTATGATTTAATCTACTTTTGACTTAATTTCTTTATTTAATTCAACATATTTCTCTACATAATGGAAAATTACTATTCAGTCCCTAAATTTCTTTTTCTTTATATTTTACCTCATTTAACTGTAAAGTTGGTCATTTATATTTCCTTAACTTCTATTTCACCTTAGGTGGTAAAATACCATTTTAGTCCTTATATTAACTTATAAGGTGGTAAATTACGTTTTAGTCCCTAAACTTTTCCTTATTTACGATTTTGCTCTTTATCACTTATTTAACTAATTTAACCTTTTTTATCACATTTTTAAGGCCAAATTATTATTTTACCCCTATTTTCTTGTGCAATAATATTTTTGACCTTTTTAACATGTTTAATTCCATTTTTTCACCTTTTTCATTATTTTATTTCATCTTTAATATTTGTTAGGCATAATTTGCTATTTCATCTTTAATTTTTCACCAAATTATGATTTTACCCCGAATGTGACCTGTGGAAATCCTCAAACTGGATATGCAGAATGAGAACTCCAATGTTACTTATGGACTGGAGGGACCACTTGTCATGATCCGGTTGCTCCAGTGTGGGTCGAGGGACCACTTGCCGTGATCCTACCACTCCACTATACTTGTGTGTGCCAGCTAATCCAGTATGTGTACTATCTAACTAACCTCAATATGCTACCATGGTATATGTGTCCTTATGGCTAGCCATTATATCTTAAGGCTCCGAATTTGCCACTGTACACTAAGAGCAATAGTATTTTATTACTTGTATGCTTTTCCTTATTAATTACATTATGTCTAGGGATGCTCAAGGGGCAGGGCGGGGGCGGGGAAGGGGTCCCCACTCCCCACCCCATGCAATATGGGGGATTCCATGCCCTCGCCTGGAACACGGGGAGAAAAACCCCCCATCCCCACCCCACGGGGATGCTCATTCCCCGATGAATTCCCTAATTTGTCCTCAATGAATCCCCAACCCAAATTAAATGTTCTTATAAATTATATTTCATTTGTTTAAAAAATTTCCACATAAAATTAAAATACAAATTATAATAATTAATAACTTAAAAAGATTGGTTGGGGGTCAAATGTTAACGATTTCATGCAACTTCTTAATTTATATTAGGTAAATTCAATCTCATTGGAGGCAACTTAAATTTAACTCAAGTTTGCATCATACATAGCAACTACGACCTTGCATTTGGAAAATACTTTAGCTTACTACTAGATTTAGAATTTTCTTGAACTCAGCAATAAATTTAAACAATATCGTCGACAACTTGTTACAAATAGAGGGCAATGAATTTAAACAATATCGTCGACAACTTGTTACAAATAGAAAGCAATGAATTTAAACAATATCGTCGACAACTTGTTACAAATAGAAAGCAATGAATTTAAACAATATCATCGACAACTTGTTACAAATAGAACAATAAAAATTGAAAACAATGTCTTATTTACACAACGCAATAATTTCTAAGTAAAGTTGAAAGAAAGCTAATGCTGCCAATAAAATCATCTTAATACTTCTTATTAGTATTACTTATATTTCATTTTCTTTACCAAACCAACATGTATATATATATATATATATATATATATATATATATATATATATATATATATATATATATATATATATATATATATATATATATATATATATATATATATATATATATATATATATATAAGCCAAAAGAGTTATGTTGAATAAAAGTTATAGAGTAGGCCAAAAATATATAAATACATCCTACAGGGAGAACACCCAGCATAACACAACCCACCAAAATATATCATCCAACCTATGAACTACTGCAAAAACAACAAAATTTGTACATATCTACAACTGATCATCAAGAACAGAATTTATCATAAGAGACTATAAACCAACTGAATAGAACCAAAGTCTTGTACTACTCTAATAAAGTATAGC
Source organism: Excoecaria agallocha (assembly GCA_037975025.1). Lineage (NCBI taxonomy): Eukaryota > Viridiplantae > Streptophyta > Magnoliopsida > Malpighiales > Euphorbiaceae > Excoecaria > Excoecaria agallocha. Next base: position 30,135,309 of record CM075812.1, read on the forward strand.
TGTGACCAACTGCTGCATAACAACCCATTGACTCCAGATAAAGGAAGAACAACTAGGAAAATAGAAAGGTCCAAAGGGCCAGTTCTAAAACAACTCCCTCATAGCCAAAACAAACTACAGTAATAGCAACACAACAAGAACAACTACACTAACCGTTGCTACCAAAATACCAAAAACAACAAAAAAAAGCCTAATTGTCCACTAAGCCAAGAAGATCCAAAACCAATTAAACACATCACGACTGCACCACAAGAACAAAGAATCCCCAAAACCAACCATGCAAACAACAAAACCAACCAAGATAATTGTCCAGAAAATGATAGTTCATCAGGACAGAAGCAAAAGAATAAATAACTAAACAGAGCAGCCTCTCTAATAAGCAAAAAACCAATTATAGAAAAGACACATACTCTCCACATAAGCAAATCTGATATGAAAATGCTCATCCTTCAATTCTCCATTAGCATAATCAGTAGCATTCCATACACATGATTTATCATTTCCACGATGCTCTTGGACATTGATTGATGGAATAATTGAGAAAGGTAGACACATTCAATTAGATAACAATGCCTTCGAGCTTCATAACAATAGTAAAAATTAGGACATTAAGCTAAGTAATAATTTCGAATTAAGTAAATCAGTTGGATCAGCTAAGTAGATTTAGCTTTAATTTAGTAAAATGACAATTTGGAGATCACTTAAGATTTTTCTATAATTAGTTTCTTTCACAGCGATCAATAATTAAGCAATTAAAAAAAATAAACCGAGATTTAAATAGATAAAAAGAGAAAGAAATCAAACCTAGATGATTAGCACAGATCTTGAGAGTCTTAGATTGGCGCATGATAAGTCGAACCTTGCCAGACCCCTTGTGCTTTAATAGCTTGACATTTCCAACTCCTCTCTCCTTCCACTGGTTCCTATCCTTATCAAATCGATATAGCTTTGCTTTCCCATTCGAATCAAAATTAAATCTCAGTAACATTTAACATCTTCCTTGCAACAAATATGAAAGAAGAAAATAGAAACCCTAGAAAGAGTATAGAAGAGAAAGAAAGCATACAGATTGAGCATAGGATCCTCATCTTCCTCGCCAGTGGAGACAATGACCTCATCAAGTTTAATGATGGGAGCAACCTGAGCTTCGGTGTCTTCATCATTGGCGTAGGGGGAGTTGTCTTCCTCTCCTTTATCTTTGGTGTTATGGTGAAGACCGGTAGCAAAGGTGAGCGACTAAGGAAGGAGAAGAAATGTAGGGGAAGAAGTTAGGGTTTATTAGGAGGTATTTATAGTCAATGGCACAAAGGTAAATAAATAGAAAACTATGGATATAATAATAATAATACATCGGGGTAGGGATCTCCGTGGGGCGAATACCCTATTCCCAGCCCCTGCCCTCGAAATACACCTCGGGAATTTTTTAATCCCCATCCTCATCCTTAAAGGGGGAAAAATCGGGGATTTCCCTCCCTGAAGGTATAAATAAGATACCCGGAGGTATTAAACGATGATCCCTTATAGGAATAAAACTGTATGGTAAATCGGTGGACCCAAACGGGGTCAAGCAAATAACGTGAATCGATCAAGCAGACCCAAGTGGGGTTGGCTACAACCTAAACGGGGTTATTAAAATCAACTCTAACTTTTAAACCCAAACAAGGTCACTCTAACTTTTAATTTCAAGTGGACCTAAACAGGTCAAACTGTTCAGAAACAACTGCAAGGTACCCTTATAAGCATGCCTATCTATCCACATCCTAGATTCAATGCAGGCAATTAAATCCTTTCATAAAAACTCACTTTGCTTTACTTTAACTTTATTCACATAAGTTTAATCATATTTATATGTATACACTTATAAAAAATGTATACTCACATAAACTATGCAAGTTAAACATTATAAGACTACTTCCACTTTTAAACATTACTATCCTTTATTTATAAGGAGATCATGGCATGTATTTCCACAATATCACATATGTAAACAACATTTATCATCTCATTATATTAAGTGCCTCTATTCAAAGTATACATGCCCACATATCTATATTTTCATATTTCTTTTAAACATATCATGCTTAAGAACACTTTTGTTTATGATTATAAATTCGCACTTATATAAGCTTTGTATTATCATACTTATATGATATAATTATAGAAACCATAATTATATGTAAATGCATATGCATGTCTATGTCATAATTAAGTAAAAGCATATTTCGAGATTTAAACCCATTCATGTATAATCACACTATGTTTATGCTATAAGCACACATATATTCTATTAATAGCATTACTTCTTCATATATGTAAAGTTGACATTTCAGCTATACACAACATTAACCTAAATAGATTAATAGTAAACATGTATATTATTTAGCATAGTGTCATTTAGACATTCATGTATAAATATATAAATATATTAACCCAATCAAAGTTAGGTCATATAACTAAGTACAATAACTTTAAGTTCATCAATATGTAAACAACAAGATAGTATCATCATTGCATACAAGTATACATAACATTATATGCTTCAATTTTCTTCGTCCACATACCTTAACACCAAATGAACATTTATTGTAACATTATAATATCTAACTATCACATATATATCCTATCTACATATAAGAATGTTTACATATATTAGGTATTCATTTACATATAGTTATAGTTATAACTCATAGTATTAAGGTTCTTTAAAAACTTTATTGGCATATATAAATATATATTATCTCATTTCAGCATCTTAATTATGTTCATGCGTGATGGTATCAGCATTTATATTTTCAATGTTTTAGACATGCATATACATGCACATTCAATTTGAGGTAATATAAATCATATGCATCCATATGGATAATTATGTACGTTCATATATATACAACTTCCAGCATTCATGTATAAGTATTTATATATTCATGTTTTCTTCTTTAAAAATTGAACTCTATATACATTTTACGGCATCAAATTTCATTTATCATGCTTGAACATTTCATTACCAATTTCATAGTTGAATGATTGTATAAAAACATACACTATCATTTGATTTTATATATATATATATATATAAGCATAAATTCACATAATCAACCATGTACATGTTTTTGAACATACATATATATTTTACATGTTATTTGTAAATTAGTGTATTTCATGTATACATAGATTTAACATAACAACATCTAAAACTAAATATTGAAAATTCTGCCTTTAGAATTCTGCATTGTGGCAGAATTTCAAATACAAATTATATGCCATTTTTGACCTGAAAAATGTAATTTTGAGCAAAATTGTTCTTCTACAAACATGATCCCCTATGTTTCCCATTTTTAGAACATCAAAAATCATTTCAATAGAACTTCTAGAACTCAAGATATTTACACCTTAATAAATACTATTCCTATTGATAGTGTTGTGTATAGGTCTATAACTAAGCTAAAATTAGACAAGCTTAAGAACAGAATTAGGCTTTGCTTTCTGCATGAAAAGTATAGGTTTAGAAGTCTATCTTTCACAAAATCAAACCTAATAGCATTTCGTTCACTATACTAAGAGATATATCATTTTTTCCACAATCTGATCTAGAACCAAGAATAACAGCTCACTACAATTTCAATAAATCATATAAATTATTTAAAGGCAGATTTATGGCTAGGATTTTTTTACAAAGTTGTTTATCTTTCTAATACGTTTACATAGAATTAAACCTCACTCAATTATGACTTAAATACAAGGATTTATGGTTAAAACATTGGTAACTGTTCAAAACTGCCTATACACTCAAACAGTTCACTTGTATGAATTTTATGAGTTCTTTAACAATAGAATCAAGCCATAACTCCTTCTAATGAATTGTAGATAATTGAATCTAGTTTACTTATAATTTTGAATCACCTCAATCCAAGGTCTACAACTCTAAATATGGACAAAACAAACAGCTCGGTTCACAAGAACCACACCCAGTTTTTCCTCAACATTCAAAAACACGATTTTTTTCCTATTTAAATCTCTCATAAACCCTATAAAAACAAATAAATTATCATTAAAATTGAGTAATCAAAGCATAAACATTGATATCTACACATATGCATGAAGATTAAGTTCCCAAACCTGAACATGCAACTTAAATTCTTCACAAATCCTTTAATTTCTTTCTCCTCCTTCTTCTCCAAACTTCTAGCTCCCTTCTACCCTTGTAACCTTCTTTAGTTTAGCCTTCATTCCATGCATGCAACAAACATAAGGTGGATTTGTTCAAGAACAATGGCTGGATTTGCAAGAGATACAAGAGTCAGAGAGAAGAGTAAAGTGGACATTAGGCTTTTCTTTATTTACATCATAAATTCTGCCGACCTTAACCTTAAATCCCCCTTTTATACTTGGTTTGAATGCCATTTTAAGTGGAAAATGACATCAACAATGGCCCACCTCAAATTACTTCACAACCCCTCCTTTCATTCTTATTTACAATTAAACCCCAACTAGATTTCTTATATTACTATTGACCCAATACTTATAATTTTTATTTCAATTACATACATAGATTAATAACTAATTAATCCTTTAATTCAATAACTTATAATTTCATCTCAATTGACAACTTATCTTTAATTTCTTTTCAATAATGCACATCTATACAAAATTTTTAATTAACTCTCTACTCCTCTATCACGTAAGACTATCAATCCATTAGGTCTTAACTTATAATAATTCATCTAATTAAGATTAATTAGACTTTAATAACACATTAATATCCTTGAATTCTACTAGGGCCTATTTTGGGTCCTTACACAACTGGCATAACCAAAAACTCATAGTGGCCATATCGGGTGCGAAAAATAGTCTTTGGCACGTCTACTTCCCTAACTCGAAGCTAATGATAGCAAGATTTCAAATCAATTTTTGAGAATATAGTTGCGCCCTTCGGTTGGTTGAACAAATCATTAATTTGAGGCAAATGATACTTGTTCTTTATGGTGACTTTGTAGCACCCTTACCCTATACTTAGCTATAACACTTTATTTAGAATTAATTAAGCATGCTTATCATTACAATTCATCTGTTATTCTACTAAACAGATATCTAAAAGTTAACTATTAGGAGCTTTACTAAGAGGTGCATCTCATTAACATCAAATATTACATATACAAAGCATCTATAGTAATTATAAAATTTCCAACATAATTAAAGTTTCCATAACTACAAAATATAAGGACAAAAAAAAGACTCTATTATCAATCTTATAAGACTTGTGTTGGCCAACCTGCTGCAAATATCAGTGCTGGAAGAAAGACTTGTTCTCACAACCTACACGGATATATAAAAATCCGTGCTAAGCTATAAAGCTTAGTGGGGAACACAAAATATGACAAACGACCACTCACAGTGGTCGCCAACAAGCATACATTATGAACTATAAGTATAACTTATGCCCAATTTAAAAAAAAAAACAAAATGCAGACAAGAGTCCACACAATAACCAAATGACTTAATGATAGTAAATTCGGCATTGATGCTTTAAATACACAACATTTAATCATATAAGCATATTTATCCTTTAGACTTGCGATTCATTTGTTGAATGATATACCACTGTTTATACTTAGCCATTCCTTCTACTTACTACACACTTTAACATATACTAGGAATATATATATATATTCACATATAAGCTTATGATCAACAAGGACATATGCATATTCGAAAGTAAGATAGAGCATTAGTACTATGAAAGTTTATCATTTATCAATCTAGAAATATTCATAATACTTATTGTACCAAAATTTCTAGCTCGCTTCCATCTTAAATACCAATATCATGTGAACTTTATCACCTGTAAATCTGTAAATATTTTATGTGTATGCATAACACATTATACTTCAATTCTCAATAAAGAACAAGAACGAGTAGATATAAGGAAAACATATAACCTAATGTATTAATTGAAAAGCAATCACCAACATGAATACCTATACATAACTCTTATATTCCATTGCTATAGAAAACACTTATTTCAGCAAAACATTTTTCATAGCTTTCATGCATGACGAATCTTGCAAGTTATTTATCTACCTCAAGCAAGCAACATATTACTATAGAAAACATACTATCTTTAATATAGTCCATAACTAGATATTAGTGATGCACTAGTTCATTTATATAACTCTGTACATACTATTTCTATATGCGATAATCATGCGTAAGTGTATATCGCAACATCTTTTAATATCATAATTTCCATATGTGATGAAAAGAAATTTCACATATAAATTAGATTATGAAATCAATTTATGAATTGTCATGCTTCATAAAACTTTAAGTTAAACATCAAACTTTTCTTAACTTTGGTATAAAACCTGCACTATTCTAAAGAGGTGGATAATGGGTTATACGGTAGCACCCAAAGGTACAAGTCTGTTTAGTCACCCAAATGGGGTTGACTACAACACAAATGGGGTTGAATATGATCCAAATGGGACCATGTTTGTTTAGTCACCCAAATAGGGTTGAAACTATCACAACTGCAAGGTACCCTTATAGGCATGCCTATCTATCCACTTCCTAGACTCAACGCAGGCAATAAAATCTATTTACTTTATCTTTTCTTTATTCATTCATATTCTTATATGCACATGTATACTCTTGTATAACTATGAACTATATACTCATAAAAGCACTCATGTGTAACTTTCTGTAAACCTGTGAACATTTCACTGTTGGGTATTACTATTTTATTCTTGTAATCCTATTCAATCATGTAACTATTTCGTATGTCAAGACTATACTTATATAATGCCATTTGTACCCATACATAATCATGTAAAAATATATATCCTCTCTAGTACATATACATATATGCACAATTAATAAATAATTTATAAAATTTTCTCATATAATAATCACATGACAAGATACTCATTCTCTAATGCATACACTTGTATACATAGTCTCATATAACATTGCCATTATATGCTTTAATAAAATTTCTATAATGGAGTCTATAGCACGGTAGATTTATTTTTCAGCATGCTAACATATAACAACACATATGCTTAATCATGTCATGTCAATTAAGTAAAGAAATATTCATACATTTCACTTTACACATATTCTTTGAATCATTACTCTAAAAAATCTTTCAAAATTCAAACCCAATCATGTAAGATCATATTATATATACATATGTTTATATGTTCACATATAATCTACAAATCACATTACTTCTTTCTACAAGTAAAGTTGACATTTCAACTTATAAGTATCATAGTAACTTCAAGAGATGAATAAAAATTGTGTATGATCATTTAGACGTTTACATATATATACCTATATATATATATTAAATTCATGTAATCATGTGATAGTCGTACATTAAAAACCTTCATTTATCATATTTAAGCATTTCTTAACTTTATAGTATAGATGCATGCATCAAATAAACATTTACTACATCATTAAAAATATGTACATGAAAGCATAATTGCATACAACAACCATGTACATAAGTTTGATCATATATGAATATTTATATATCATTACCAACAATCCTTACTTAGGTAAAAATATAAATATATGTAAACCTTTATCAACAATCATTTTACATGCCATACTTAATTCAATGTGCTTCCATATAACTATGAATTTATCATAACAACATGTAGTTAAGCTATACATATGTAATCATAACTTGATTTACATACTTAGTTACATGAATTTCTATGTTATAAATTGCTTAATGATAACTGAGCATATATCATCATAAGAGTATATACATACATTAACCTTGCATATAACAATTATGTACAAATTTAATCACAAATATATTTTAGATATACTCATCACTAGTCATTACCTATGTACACGTGTAAATGTATATGTATACATATAATCTTGTATTTAATAGTCATATTACATGCCCTATAAAATTCATTTTGTAATCACATAAATACATATTTAGCTTAACTAATTGAAAACCATAAAATAAAGTACGTTAAAGAAAATCTGCACAGGGCAGCATTCTGGACTCGAATTGTGAGCCACATTTGAAATTAAAGATGTCATTTTTGTGAAAAATGATCTTCTACAATATTTTCCCCTATGTTTCTAGTTTCTATATAATTAAAATTCATCTTAATATATGAACTATAGCTCGAGTTATTTGAAAAATACTATAGGCTATTCATAGAACCAAAACCGGATGGGCTGTCAATTAAAAAAATTCATAACGTAAAATTGAGAGGGATTTAGATCAACATTTCTTCATCAAAGTTATACTTTCATGTCTGTAGTTTTACCAAAATTTTATTTTGTAGCATTTCAACATCTCTACAAAAATTTATGCCCATTATTGTAAATTTTGTTTCTGTGAGCAGTCCAGGGGACTAGTACGGATTCAACCCTAAATTCCATATACTTAGAGGCCGATTTAAGTTTATGTTTCTTCATATGAAGTATATCTATGTAAGTCTATCTTCCAACGCAAAAATAATCACTCAATTTGCTGTTCTATAGCTCAACTTATGAGCAAAACAATCCAGATTGGTCAATCAGTCGTGAAGAAATGTTCTATTCGTGAAGAGACTCACGAGTGAAGTAAAAAGACTAAACTTCATGACTCGTGAAGGGGCTCATGAGTGGAGAAAAAAGGCTAAATTTCATAACTCGTAAAGGGCTTCATGAGTCGGACTATAATTCACGACTCGTGAAGGTATTCATGAGTGAGAAACCAACATTCACGAGTGAGAAACCAACATTCATGAGTGACCCGGAGGAAGAAGGTGCACGACTTGTGAAGGGCTTCACGAGTCAGACAACAGTTCACGACTTGTGAAGGGCTTCACGACTCGGAAATGACTCTCACATCTGATTCTGTTCTTCAAATTCATACTAAAACCCCGATAAAACCCAGAAAACATAACCCTAAATTTTCTATCGACCACAACATATTCCAGCAAATAATTCACATGCAATATGAACAGACCTAAGTTCCCATACCTTGGCTGAAAATCCCTTTGTCTTCAACCCCTTTCAATTTCATTTCCTTTACTCTTTCTACCCTCCTCTTCTCCTTCACAAATATCATCATCATCATCATTCAATTAAAATTCCAGCACCTTACTCTACCATTACCTCATCAAAATGAAAAGAAGAAGGAGAATAAGAAGATGTCATTCAATTGAAGTTATTACCTTAATTTGATATACAATTTCTCTTGATTTATCATCACATTTAAGAATTTCTTCTTTGGTTTCTTTAAGAGATTAACCATGAACACATGAGAGAGAGAAAAGAAGAATTTCTGTAATCTCACTCTCTAAATGTCGTCCCTCTCTCCCGTATCTTCTCTTTCCTGTGAAATATAATATATATATAGTGGCAAGGCAAATTTCTTTCTTGGTCCCTCAAGATTTTGCATGTTCCACTAACTTCTCTCAATTTCTTGCATGTTACACCTTTGCCTCTTAATTTCTTGCATGTTTAACATTGACCCAAACATTTTATAATTCTCTTAAATCAAACCCACTTAAAGCTTCTTTCAACATTGACCCACAAATTATCTTCTTACTTTCAATTTTACCCCATCATATGCTATCTCTTATAAAATTGACCCCACTCATTTATTATTTTCAACATTGACCTTTGAGTTTATATCCTATTTTAATTAAGCCCTCAAACTATTTTTTTTAATTATACCATTATAAAATTCATAACATAATTAATTACAACCTAATTACACTTATATCCCAATTGATCCTTGAAATAAAAATATTATTTCAATTACACACAGAAATAAACAACTAGTTTATCCTCCAATATATAAACTTATAATAATTTATCTAATTAAGCTTGATTAAACATTAATAATTGGGATTATGTCCTTGAATTCTAATAGGGCCTAATTTGGGTCCTCACAAATCTCTCCCCCTTAAGGAATTTCGTCCTCGAAATTCATACTTGTATCCTTTACTTATGCACAACACTATCATTGCCATACCTTTATGTCTATCACAAGCATCTTTGATCTCATACTTACTTTACCATCTTCTTTTCTCACTTTTCATTTGACCTTCTCTCCAAATAAGGGCAACTGTATCATGCTGTTATATCATTACTATGCTTAATGTATATCCTGTCAGTTTCCCTATTCAGTTGGGGCCTGTACATGTAGTATGATGTTTGATGCTATGCTTATGTGTGAATAATGCTTTCGTGTATGCAATAAGATGCAAATGTATTCTCTCGTGTGCTGTATATGTTTTTGCTCCATCCCATGTATAATGCTTTTTCAACTGCCCATGCCTATTAAGGATTCACTGACAGGTATACATAGCATCATAATTAACCAATTTCCTCATAGCAACTTCACATATGAAAGATTTTATTCACAATACCTAAACTGTTTCTCCAAAACCATATTAGCACACTTATACTATTTTCTATTAACACACCTGTAATATAATCCAAACACTAATCATATTAGCATTTCTTTATCATTTACCTTTTTAATCCAAACTTAGAATTTTATTAATATACCATCATAGAGTAATCTTTATGTATTCCTTCAATGCATTTGTACTATAATTCACCTAATGGTCAAATATGCACAATATTCTCAAAGTTCCACCATATCAAAACATTCCTAAAAGCATAAAATTCATTACCATAATAAGAACTTATTATTGTGAATGAGCAAATATTAAGGAAGAAAAGATAAATACCAATATCTCCTTCGATGACATCCTGCTTTGATGAAACCTCAATTTTACTGATCTGAACCGATACAATCAGATGTATAGATTTGTCTCTTTCACTAAGATCTATCTCTTTTATCTGAGGTACATTAGCAATGACAAGATTCTTTTCATTCTTTGATGATACCTTACCTTTCTTTGGCAACACTGGGCAATTAGCCATAAAATGATCTATTTTACCACATCTAAAACAAACCCCTTTTAAAGATCTACAAAAACCCCAATGATTCCTTGTGCAATGCAAACATTTAGGAACTTGAATCCCCTAGCTTTTCCTTGCTAAACCTTGCGCATAATGGAATGTGTTGCTAAAAGAACTTAATTTCAATATCTTATTTCTTTTTCCTAGCTCCCTCTTATCCATATTCCCGTCTCGACTCCTTTTGTTCTCATTATTCCTATCAACCTCTTTTGATACTCTAGGCTTAGTTAACTCTTGTAAAATCTGATTCAAGATGCAATTCATTTTCTTTAGTTCCTCTAATATAGAAATAGACATCTCAACATGAGTTACATTCACAAGATCGGGGACAAATAAGTTCAATGCCCCGGAATTGTTGACTTTAATGATCTCTTTTCCAGTTTCTTTTAGTTTATCCATCTTTAATCTATACAAAACAAAACAAAGATATCTACATTAGTCCAACACACTAAAACTTCATATAACAATTACTCTCAACACTTATAGCCTAGAAACGGCTAAACCTGTCTCTGATACCACTAATTGTAGCACCCTTACCCTATACTTAGCTATAACACTTTATTTAGAATTAATTAAGCATACTTATCATAACAATTCATCTGTTATTCTACTAAACAGATATCTAAAAGTTAACTATTAGGAGCTTTACTTAGAGGTGCATCTCATTAACATCAAATATTACATATACAAAGCATCTATAGTAAGTACAAAATTTCCAACATAATTAAAGTTTCCATAACTACAAAATATAAAGACAAAAAGAAGACTCTATTATCAATCTTCTAAGATTTGTGTTGGCCTACCTGCTGCAGATATCAGTGCTGGAAGAAAGTCCTGTTCTCACAACGTACACGGATAAACAAAAATTCGTGCTAAGCTATAAAGCTTAGTGGGGAACACAAAATATGACAAACGACCACTCACAGTGGTCGCCAACAAGCATACATTATGAACTATAAGTATAAAATATGCTCAATTTAAAAAAAAAAAAACAAAATGCAGACAAGAGTCCACACAATAACCAAATGACTTAATGATAGTAAATTCGGCATTGATGCTTTAAATACACAACATTTAATCATATAAGCATATTTATCCTTTAGACTTGCGATTTATTCGTTGAATGATATACCACTATTTATACTCAGTCATTCCTTCCACTTACTACACACTTTAACATATACTAGGAATATATATATATATATATATATATTAACATATAAGCTTATGATCAACAAGGACATACGCATATTCGAAAGAAAGATAGAGCATTAGTACTATGAAAGTTTATCATTTATCAATCTAGAAATATACATAATACTTATTGTACCAAAATTTCTAGCTCGCTTCCATCTCAAATACCATTATCATGTGAACTTTATCACTTGTAAATCTGTAAATATTTTATGTGTATGCACAAGACATTATACATCAATTCTCAATAAAGAACAAGAACGAGTAGATTTACGGAAAACATATAACCCAATTTATCAATTGAAAAGCAATCACCAACATGAATACCTATACATAACTCTTATATTCCATTGCTATAGAAAACACTTATTTCAGCAAAACATTTTTCATAGCTTTCATACATGACGAATCTTGCAAGTTATTTATCTACCTCAAGCAAGCAACATATTACTATAGAAAACATACTATCTCTAATATAGTGCATAACTAGATATAAGTGATGCACTAGTTCATTTATATAACTCTGAACATACTATTTCTATATGCGATAATCATGCATAAGTGTATATCGTAGCATCTTTTAATATCATAATTTCCATATGTGATGAAAATGAATTTCACATATAAATTAGATTATGAAATCAATTTATGAATGGTCATGCTTCATAAAACTTTAAGTTAAACATCAAACTTTTCTTAACTTTGGTATAAAACCTACACTATTCTAAAGAGGTGGATAATGGGTTATACGGTAGCACCCGAAGGTATAAGTCTGTTTAGTCACCCAAACGGGGTTGACTACAACCCAAACGGGGTTGAATATGATCCAAATGGGACCATGTATATTTAGTCACCCAAACGGGGTTAACTACAACCCAAATGGGGTTAAAACTATCGCAGCTGCAAAGTACCCTTATTAGCATGCCTATCTATCCACTTCCTAGACTCAACGCAGGCAATAAAATCTATTTACTTTATCTTTTCTTTATTCATTCATATTCTTATATGCATATGTATACTCTTGTATAACTATGAACTATGTACTCATAAAAGTGCTCATGTGAAACTTTCTGTAAACCTGTGAACATTTCTCTGTTGGGTATTACTATTCTATTCTTGTAATCCTATTCAATAATGTCACTATTTCGTATGTCAAGACTATACTTATATAATGCCATTTGTACCCGTACATAATCATGTAAAAATATATATTTTCTCTAGTACATATACATATATGCACAATTCATAAACAATTTATACAATTTTCTCATATATTAATCACATGACAAAATACTCCTTCTCTAATGCATAAACTTGTATACATAGTCTAATATAACATTGCCATTATATGCTTTAATAAAATTTCTATAATGGAGTCTATAACACTGTAGATCTATATTTCAGCATGCTAACATGTGACAACACATATGCTTAATCATGTCATTTCAATTAAGTAAAGACATATTCGTACATTTCACTTTACACATATTCTTTGAATCATTACTCTAAAACATCTTTCAAAATTCAAACCCAATAATGTAAGATCATATTATATATATACATATGTTTATATGTTCACATATAATCTACAAATCACATTACTTCTTTCTACAAGTAGACATTTCAAACTATAAGTATCATAGTAACTTCAAGAGATCAATAAAAATTGTGTATAATCATTTAGACATTTACATATATATACCTATATATATATATATTACATTCATGTAATCATGTGATAGTCGTACATTAAAAACCTTCATTTATCATATTTAAGCATTTCTTAACTTCATAGTATAGATGCATGCATCAAATAAACATTTACTCCATCATTAAAAATATGTACATGAAAGCATAATTGCACACAACAACCATGTACATAAGTTTGATCACATATGAATATTTATATATCATTACCAACAATCCTTACTTAGGTATAAATATAAATATATGTAAACCTTTATCAATAATCATTTTACATGCCATACTTAATTCAATGTGCTTCCAAATAACTATGAATTTATCATAACAACCTGCAGTTAAGCTATACATATGTAATCATAACTTGATTTACATCCTTAGTTACATGTATTTCTATGTTAGACATTGCTTAAGGATAACTGAGCATATATCATCATAAGAGTATATACATACATTAACCTTGCATATAACAATTATGTACAAATTTAATCACAAATATATGTTAGATATACTCATCACTAGTCGTTACCTATGTACACGTGTGAATGTATATGTATACATATAATCTTGTACTTAATAGTCATATTACATGCCCTATCCAATTCATTTTGTAATCACATAAATACATATTTAGCTTAACTAATTGAAAACCATAAAATAAATTATGTTAAAGAAAATCTGCACAGGGCAGCATTCTGGACTCAACTTGTGAGCCACATTTGAAGTTGAAGATGTCATTTTTAGGCAAAATGATCTTCTACAATATTATCCCCCTATGTGTCTAGTTTTTATAGAATTAAAATTCATCTTAATATCTGACCTATAGCTCCAGTTATGTGAAAAAAACTATAGGCTGTTCATAGAACAAAAATAGGGTGGGCTTTCACTTAGAAAAATTCATAACGTAAAATTGAGAGGGATTTAGATCAACATTTCTTCATAAAATTTATACTTTCATGTCTCTAGTTTTACCATAATTTTATTCTGTAGCATTTCAACATCTCTACAAAATGTTATGTCCATTATTGTAAATTCTATTTCTGTGAGCAGTCCAGGGGACTAGTCCGGATTCAACCCTAAATTCCATATACTTAGAGACATATTTAAGTTTAGGTTTCTTCATATGAAATATAGCTATAGAATTCTAGTTTCTAACGCAAAAAGAATCACTCAATTTTATGTTCTATAGCTCAACTTATGAGCCAAACAATCCAGATAGCTCAATCAGTCGTGAAGAAATGTTCTACTCGTGAAGAGACTCACGAGTGAAGTAAAAAAACTAAACTTCACGACTCGTGAAGGGGCTCCCAAGTGGAGAAAAAAGGCTACATTTCATGACTCATGAAGGGCTTCACGATTCGGACTATAATTCATGACTCGTGAAGGTATTCACGAGTGAGAAACCAACATTCACGAGTGACCCAGAGGAAGAAGTTGCCCTTCACGAGTCGGACAATAGTTCACGACTCATGAAGGGCTTCACGACTCGGCAGTGACTCTCACATCTGATTTTGTTCTTCAAATTCATACTAAAACCCTCGATAAAACCCAAAAAACATAACCCTAAATTTTCTATCAACCACAACATGTTCCAGCAAATAATTCACATGCAATATGAACAGCCCTAAGTTCCCATACCTTGGCTGAAAATCCCTTTTTCTTCAACCCCTTGCAATTTGCTTTCCTTTACTCTTTCTACCCTCCTCTTCTCCTTCACAAACATCATCATCATCATCATTCAATTAAAATTCCAGCACCTTACTCTGCCATTAGCTCATCAAAATGAAAAGAAGTAGGAGAAGAAGAAGATGTCATTCAATTGAAGTTATTACCTTAATTTGATGTACAATTTCTCTTGATTTATCATCACATGCAAGAATTTCTTCTTTGGTTTCTTTAAGAGATTAACCATGAACACATAAGAGAGAGCAAAGAAGAATTTCTGTAATCTCACTCTCTAAATGTCGTCCCTCTCTCCCATATCTTATCTTTCATGTGAAATATAATATATATATATAGTGGCAAGGTAAATTTCTTTCTTGGTCCCTCAAGATTTTGCATGTTCCACTAACTTCTCTCAATTTCTTGCATGTTACACCTTTGCCTCTCAATTTCTTGAATGTTTAACATTGACCCAAACATTTTATAATTCTCTTAAATCAACCCCACTTAAAGCTTCTTTCAACATTGAACAACAAATTATCTTCTTACTTTCAATTTTACCCCATCATATGCTATCTCTTATAAAATTGACCCCACTCATTTATTATTTTTAACATTGACCTTTGAGTTTATATTCTATTTTAATTAAGCCCTCAAACTATATTTTTTTAATTATACCATTATAAAATTCATAACATAATTAATTACAACCTAATTGCACTTATATCCCAATTGATCCTTGAAATAAAAATATTATTTCAATTACGCACAAAAATAAACAACTAGTTTATCCTCCAATATATAAACTTATAATAATTCATCTAATTAAGCTTGATTAAACATTAATAATCGGGATTATGTCCTTGAATTCTACTAGGGCCTAATTTGGGTCCTCACAGACTTTGTTCAGTTACCTGTAGTCGATACATAGTTGGAGGGAACCATCCTTATTTTTAACAAATGATACTGGTGCTACCAATGGTGATACATTAGGGCGAATGAACCCTTTATCATGTAATTCTTGCAACTAGATCTTCAGTTCCTTTAATTCTATAGGTACCATACTATAAAGTGCTATAGAAATAGAAGCAGTGTCTAGCATTACATCAATGGTAAACTCAACTTCCCTTTTTGGTGGCAACCCTTGTAAATCATCAGGAAAGACATTTAGAAAGTCTCAAACAGTGGGAACATCATTTATTTTTAGCTTTTCTTAATTAATTTTTGTCACATAAGCTAAATAAGCTTCACATCCTTTCCTAATGCACCTGTTTACTGTAGTAGTCGATATGAAATTTGACAAGAAATCTGATCTTTCACACATTACTGTGATTTCCTATCCCTCATAAGTTTTCAATGTCATCCTCTTCAATCGGCAATCAACTATCACTTGGTGTTTCTAAAAGCCATTCCATCCCTAAAATAACATCAAACTCATGGAATGGGAGTTCAATCAAGTTTGCAAGAAAGGTGGTTTGTTGTATTTAGATAGGGGAATCTTTACACTATAAGAAAAACGCAAAATAGCGAGGACAAAAATCCTCGCTAAATGATGATTTTTCGTCGCTAAATCAGTTTAGCAAGGATTTAGCGAGGACAAAAATTTTGTAACAAAAGTCATCCTAGCTGAATTTAGCGAGGACTTTAGTCCTCGCTAATTTTTGCGAGGAAATTAGCGAGGACTAAATCCTCGCTAATTTTGCGAGGCCTAAATCCTCGCTAATTTTGCGAGGATTTAATCCTCGCAATCTTTTGCGAGGATTTAATCCTCGCTAACTTTTGCGAGTATTTAATCCTCGCTAACTTTGGCGAGAAATTAGCCCTCGCTAACTTTTCCTTGCAAAATTTAGAGAGGATTAAATCCTCACAAAATATAGCGAGGACTAAATCATCGCAAAATTAGCAAGGACTTAGACCTCGCAAAAATTAGCGAGAACTGATATCCTCGCTAAATTCAGCTAGGATGACTTTTTGTTACAAATATGAGATTTATCATAAGATTTATCTTTGCTAAATATTGATATTAATTTATTTTTATTAATTTAATATGAAAATTTCATTATTTAAACAATAAACTAAAAAATAACAAATTTATATTTACTCAATATTTAATATAAAAAAATATATATATTAATAAATAAATTGTTATTTACAAATTTATAACATTGCTAATAATATATCTAAAATGATACATGCATATATAACAATAACAATGAAAAATCATAAACAGCTCATAAAATGTCAGTTGCTTCTAGTTCGTATAGTTATGTATTGATTGATTGCAGATAACCAAGAACTCCTTCCACAATAGAATTTGCTGGCTTCTACATATCAGCAAAAGAGAACTCATTTATATGAAGGTATAGAAGAAAGTTAAAGCAAACTTTGCAGTTAGAAAGAATTTCATACAAGAAAAACAATTCATAAATTTCTAGCATTGATTATGTCAAGAAAAACAAAAATATATATACAAAAAATTATATCTGCGTGTCTATGTATAGTGTTAGATATTCGAAACATTTGCCCATATAAATATAAAATAGGCAGCTTGCCACAGGTCTTGAAATTCTCACATCTATAGATATATAAGTTCAAGGAAAAAAAAAGGATTAAAGCAATAGACACGAAGATACAATTATATCAATGCTCTCTAAATGGTTTTAACTTGTATTATGACATATTTCATTTATGAAATTAAATTTGGTACTCGGGTACCCAAGCATTCAAAATGTTCAATAATTAAAGTTTCCCGTATCACCACTTAGAGACTATAGACATACCGTGCTGGCAAGTGCATAGGCGATCAGTAACGGAGGTGAAGCAAGGTAGTTAGCTCTTGTCAATAAATGAAAATGGCCTTCAAAATTGCCAGAAAGCACAGCTTCTGCAACAACGTCTGTGCAAGTGACCAAGAAACATATAAGCATAGGAAAAACAAACCACCAAAAATTGTATATGAACAACTAAGAGTTACAAACTGTCAAAGCTAAACTACAAATTCAGCCGTGCAGAACAAGAATAAGATGCAAACCATCAAAGGTAAAATACAAATTCAAACTATATATCCTAAAATCCCAGAAGCTGGTTAGTTTCTTATCAAGCTTAAGACTCAAAAAGGAAAGAGGCAGAGGATATTAAAAATGACGATGCCCGAAGGAAATGATGTGAAATTTGTTAGACAAGAATATTCAGTGAAGATTTTGAAATGCAAACAAGGCGCTATATATATATACATAATGCTAAAGGAGAGGGCAATAAACAAAAGAGTATGGCACACCAAAAAGATTTAATAATTGGTCCAAATTCTATTTCTGTGGAAGTGGATAAATGAAATTTTAAAAAATCCAAGAAACCACACAACAACAAGATAAAGCGCATTGAAAGTACAAAATTCACATGATACTTACAGGCAAGGCCTTTTATATTGGTCAGTAACAACGTAAAGCAGCGTCTGGCCATCCTTGGCCCAAGCCAAGCTCGAAACCCTATCCGCTTGAGGCTTACTGCATAATGCGCCAGAGTTCAGATTCCTTACTGACAATTTGAACCAGTCATTGTCCTTATCATACATAGTATATGCTAGAAATCGATGATTAGGTGAGACTTCTGATAATTCTTCATAAGCATAGCCTATAAACAAGTTTAAATTTCAAAATTAAAAATCAAACACTAACCTAAATTTTTTTATTTTTTAAATAAGGAAATATTGTCTTAATACCTCCAAATCGCTCTGCTTCTTGGTTGTAATCATGCAGTTTCTGCTCAATTATTCTACCAGAGGTAAAATCAAATCCACCGGCTGGGGATTTATTCGAGATGAACTCTTCATTTAAGTAGGATTTAAAATAGTTTCAGTTCTATTGGTTACTTAAAGCAGGATTTTAAGTCGATGCTATAATCCATAATTTATTGGGCAGGAGTCCAAGTGATTTTATGGTTTCAGGTCAATAACATGGCACCTATATATATATATATATATATATATATAATGCTTTGATAGTCTAAAAGGATGCATGGTTCGAGCTCCAAAAGCTAACCATGCTGACTATATAAGTAGCTTGTACAATATGGATTCCACATCTTCCCCCTACGTTGAAAGTAAAAGTCAGTTATCATAGTAAAACACTCTTTTAACTTCGGCTACTGACTTTACACAAGCAGCAAAAATACAGGCCTAAAGCATAGTCATCAATCATATCCCACTTAAGTAATTCTACGAACATGTGCAGCTAAAAATCACACAAAAGAAACGAGAATGTGAGGAGTAGAATGTGAGGGCCAGAAATGGCTGCATACATAAATTTAATGTATATATGAGGACAATGGCTGGTGACACAAATCATATGGAAAAATAGCATCTAGCATTTTTATGAATTTGAATTCATAAAGCAACCAAAAGTTGTTAGAAAGCTTCAAATTATATTGTTACCCATATTCATAATCGTATCTTAAGGACTCAACAATCCACCAATGGTTTAAGCATGACACTGTTTCAGATTTATTTTTCCTTTAAAAAGAAACATACAAGACAATAAAAACTTATACATTGTTCAAATAGATACATGAATATGTAGAATTTTTTCGAAAACGTGAATATGCAGAATTTGAAGAGGTGGAAGACAAAATATATACGAGCTTCACTCACTCAAACATAAAATCACATAGAAAGAGAGATAATATAGCAGCATGTCAAAATAGGGATCAAGAATGTACTAAATGAACAAAAACATAGAGAACTATTCAAAAGAAAGAATACAAAAAAGCAATGAAGATTACCTTGCTTCTAAGAGTTTGAGAAGAAAAGATTAAGGTTTCAACATTGCTAGTGGGATCGTGAAGCAAATTATCAACAACCTAAATAACCCAAAGAACAATTTTAGATCTTTAATGAAAGAAATAAACATTTGCATCACCTAACATTAAATGAATACAGAATTTTGTACAATATCCAATTAGAATAGCGAAAGATGTAATAACTCCCAGATCCACAAACACTAATACAGAATAACTAATAAACATGAATCACGGGGAAGGTTTTAACTGGGAAGTAGAAAGAAATATTAATATCAACAGAATCCTGATAAAATAAAAACTATTGACTCAAGTTTAAAATTAATATCTAAACTTAAACAAAGCACTCAAAAGATAAACTCCCAGACCATTCGTGAATTAAAATTGCCACAAAGTTTGAGACCCTGCATTAACCAGAGCTGGAACAAATTGAACTTTTAATTCCCAAAGCAAATCCAAATCTGTAAACTACTCACTAACTCTTAAATTATTTGCTTCAAAGAAATTATTATATGAAAAAAGATAAAGACCCTTCAGAAATTAAATGTCAACTAAATGTATCGTAGAGATAACCTAAGACAAAGATAAGCAACAGTAACGACAACTACCTGCATTCAGCATCATATTGCTTGGCACATTCACCTGATTATCAAAAACAAAAACCACAAAATAATTATAAACTATAATTACCATATAATTATTTCTTGGTATATAATAAAAAAAATAACAATAAATATTTGAATTTAATTCCATAAAGAAACCTAAAGGTCAGAAAAAATAATAAGCATGAATTAAAATTTATAAAGACCATAAGAAAAAGGCTGATATACCTCCAGAATTGCTAAACGAGAAAGGGCTTTCATCCTAGTATTGTTATGTTTCTGCTTTTTCAACTTAAACAGCATCCATTGTTTCCATCATGGTTGTCTGCAGTTCTGAAGCCTGATATAGGAAAACAAGATTAACTACTCAATTAGTGATATATATATGTATACACACACACACACACACACACACACACACACAGAGAACTGGAGAGGTGACTTAAACTGTAAGCGACAATGAAATTTCCTGAGATCAGGCACATCAGAAAACTCTGGCTTTTCATTTATGATTGGTTAATTTGTTACCATTTTAAACAACACGAGAGAACTGCATATTACAAGAAACAAACAGTGGCCATTTATTTATTTACTTAAGTTGTAATACCAAAACAGAATACATACTTATTCTTGTGGGGTGGAGTTAGTATTCCAGCTATTATGCGGTAAAAGTTTAACTTCGATGGAAGCTAGGTGAAAGGAATCATTACTCTAATTTAATTTTAGATGCAAAAAAGATATGAATTTTTCTTGTTCATGAATTCTAATAAATTTCAAGATTTCTTTTATTTCTCTAATTTTATATATATAGGAAAAATTATCAAGAGAACAAATTCCAATCATCAGTAGAAATCATAAAAAAATATTCCAGATCCTAAACCAAGAAAATAAGAAAAAAAAAACCGAATCAATACCAAAATCATACAAAAAAAATCCAACTTCCTCACCTATATTCATCAGAGAAATCGATAAAAGAACCAGAGACAAAGGAAACTGAAAACAAACTTAAATTTTTGTATTAAACGGATGAGCGAAAACCCAAAGAGATAAAATACCTTTTAGAGAGGTTGGCGTAGCCCAAAAGCAGGAGATAGAAAAAGAAAAAAAAAGTAATCAATCCCCGCCGGAGATGAAGGCGACGCCGGAGATGGGGACAAATCAGCTGGAGTGTCCACTAATAAGCGAACCAAACGTGGCCATAGTCAAGTGCTTAAAAATCTTACTCGAGGAGTTGAGGCCAATAAACGCAGGAGATGAGTAAAGAAACAGAGAGGGAAAAGTGGGTGGTGAAACAAAAGGGAATAAGATATTTTGGATTTAGAAAACATAAAGCCCG
This sequence comes from Excoecaria agallocha, assembly GCA_037975025.1. Lineage (NCBI taxonomy): Eukaryota > Viridiplantae > Streptophyta > Magnoliopsida > Malpighiales > Euphorbiaceae > Excoecaria > Excoecaria agallocha. The sequence continues at coordinate 30,157,554 of CM075812.1, forward strand.
CTAAACATCTATTTTATCCCGCCAAAATATTTGGGTAATTAGCTAGGACATGGGCCTCGCAAATTTGGCGAGAGCTTTTGTCCTAGCTAATTTTGGGTATATTCTCAGAATTTATTTCTTTTATTATAAAATTAATAAGAATTAATATTAATAAATAAATATAAATACAATAATTTAATTTAGTTAATTTCAATAAAAATAATTTAGTTTGTCTAAGTTTTTATTATATAATTAATAATAATTAATATTATTAAATATAAAAATAATAATTTAATTTAATTTAAATAACAATAATTTAGTTTATTTCAATTTTTTTCTAAAAAATATGTTAACTAAATTTACTAAATTAAATATAAATATAATTTAAATTATATAAAAATAGTTAAAATATAATTATCTAATTTTTGCTAAATTAGCGAGGATTAAGTTCTAGTAAAACGGTTCATAAAATGCCAATTTATTTACCCGTTAGCGAGGGTTTTGTCCTCGCTAATTTTGCGAGGAAAATTTTCTCGCAAAATTAGCGAGGATTAAGTCCTCGCTAAATGATTAATATATCAAATGCTAAACTATTTAACCGTTAGCGAGGGAATTGTCCTCGCTAATTTAGTGAGGATTTATTCCTCGTAAAATTAGCGAGGATTTATTCCTCGCAAAATTAGCGAAGATTTATTCCTTGCAAAATGGTTAATATATCAAATGCTAAACTATTTAACCGTTAGCGAGGAAATTGTCCTCGCTAATTTAGCGAGGATTTATTTCTCGCAAAATTAGCGAGGATTAAGTCCTCGCTAAATGGTTAATTATCAAATGCTAAACTATTTAACCGTTAGCGAGGGAATTGTCCTCGCTAATTTAGCGAGGATTTATTCCTCGCAAAATTAGCGAGGATTTATTCCTTGCAAAATGGTTAATATATCAAATGCTAAACTATTTAACCGTTAGCGAGGAAATTGTCCTCGCTAATTTAGCGAGGATTTATTCCTCGCTAAATGGTTCATTATCAAATGCTAAACTATTTAACCGTTAGCGAGGGAAATGTCCTCGCTAATTTAGCGAGGATTTATTCCTCGCAAAATTAGTGAGGAATAAGTCCTCGCTAAATGGTTAATATGTAGAATGCTAAATTATTTAACCGTTAGCGAGGGACTTTTCCTCGCTAATTTAGCGAGGATTAAGTCCTCGCTAAACAGTTTATATGTCAAATGACAATCTATTTATCCATTAGCGAGGGTTTTGTCCTCGCTAATTTAGCGAGAATTTATTCCTCGCAAAATTCCACGCTAAATGGTTAATATATCAAATGCTAAAATATTTAACCGTTAGCGACGAAATTGTCCTCGCTAATTTAGCGAGGATTTGTTCCTCGCAAAATTAGCGAGGATTAAGTCCTCGCTGAATGTTAATATGTCCTCGCTAGACGGTTAATTTATCATTCTAGCCGTGAATTAAGATTTAGCGAGGGGCCTTTGCTCGCAAAATCGTCTCTATTTTTTGCGCCAAAATTTTGGCGCCCAAAATTAGCTACAAGAAAAATTATTTCTCGCTAAATCGTCGCAAAATCTGTTTCCCACTCACATCTAACAATATTTGCGACAAAAATCAATTTTCGTCGCAATATTGTCGCTAAATTGTGCATTTAGCAACAAATTTTATTGTCCTCGCTAATTTTCATCGCTATTCTGTATTTTTTTTGTAGTGTTATAAACTGTGTTCACTAGTACCTTATGCCCTAAGGGATTACTCACTATGATATCTTGATCTAATTGTGACTTAACTAATCCCATCCTATATGCGGCCTTGGTTCTCAGATATGAATGTGTGGACCCAAGATCAATTAAAGCATGAATTGAAGTGCTAAATAAGAAAAATTTGCCTATAATGATGTCTGGTATATCCTGGTCCTCCCTAGCTCTCACTGCATATGCCTGGGTAGCTAATTATCTACCTGAAGAATGAGGCATATGTGCACTAGCTCAGATGGATACAGTTCCACTGGGTTTGCCTTTACCAAAGCCTCTAGTAGCTGCAGTGGTAAGCCGCCTAGCAGGAGTAGCTGATGGGGTGGTTGGGCATGCGTGCAATCTCTCTGCTTGTGTTCTTTTGACCCACATCTCAGGCAAGCTCCAGTCAACCTCCAGCATTCACTTGGATGGCAGCATTAATAATGCTCAAATTCTTGATTATCAAATCTACTGGGGCCTTGAGGGATGCTAGCAACTGAGGCTATAGGTAGGGCCACTCATGCTGTTGACTTCTGACTAGGTGCTAGAGTAATTGTGGGAGCCTGTGGGGGAGCTGTAGAAGACCTGGGTTTCTTGCATGATTTACTGGATGTCCCTATGAAAGGTCTCCGCCTTTGTTGCGATCTGGCCTTCCTACTTGCTCTCCAGCTTCGATTGCCTTAATTTTTATGGCTGATTCAACCAGGGCTCTCCTATTTGTGTACTCGTGAGCTGCTAATGCCTTATTGATTTTAGTGTGCAGTCCCATCTCAAAAAACTGGCACATCTTTGCTTGTGGTATGTGATATTCTATCATGTAGGCACCCATCTCTCAAACTCCCTATCATATTCTTGGACTATGTGAGTACACTAACATAGTTGCCAAAGTGCTTCCTACATAACCCGCTGATGCTCTTTTGCAACATATTTGTCTTTAAATTATTGAAGGAAGAAGTCCTAGGTTAATTGTTCTAGTTGTCTGTAGTGCCTGACTATGTCCCACCATGTGTAGGCTAAGCCTTAGAGCAATGCTGTCGCACCTTCTAGCATCTCTTTTGGAGGGTTGTGAGTGATTTCAAATAGGAATCACTATTAGTTTCTGTTGCTGTTACCTGCTGTTGCCCATAGAAAGTTTCCACTCCCAGTCTTTTCAATTATTCTAATATTGGCTTATTGGATAGCTGAGCTGGTAACTATTGTTGTGGCTGTAGAGGAGCTAGGGGTTGTAGTTGTCTATATAACAAATCTACCACCATTTTGTGCAAAATTTGGAGAAGCCTATGCAGCTGGCTGAGGAGCCGGTGGAGCTAATGGCGGTGTATGCTGACTAGGTATGTGAGACTAAGCAGTCGAAGTACTGGATACTTGTTAGGCTGAGGCTGAGGTACCGCTCTCTGCATCACTCACCAACTCATGTGCTCATCGAAAACCCAAAGCCATAAATATCACTAAAATACACAAAGGAATAGGTAAGATTCAATTTCAAATTCACTTAGTTTTACGTGGCATGCACATGTATCCATTCAATCATTCACTCACACATATACATTTACTCCGATCTTAGGACTGCCTAAACCTGCTCTGATACCACAAAATGTGACACCCTATGTTCATTCATACTTTCGTATATCAAATGGCACTACAAATGATACCATATAGTTATTTAGTTCCATTACTTGGTTTATATGCTTAGTCAATGACCCAAGTTAACGTTTCAACATCCCACATTCACTTTAATATCACTAAGTTACTATTCATTTGGTATAAATTTCGGTAGCATGACGGCTTATATTTCATGCTACCCAAACCTACAAATGATCAAATTCACACTCCCTAATAGTAATCTCTACCTCTAATACTCCAATTACATACATTGCACTTCTAATGTCAACCCACAACACATTCACACAGTACACATGCTCCATCACATATAATTCATCAATCTACTAAAGTTTAGCGTATAATTACATGCCATAATTTACATCTCAATTCCATAATACATACATCAACTACTATTATCCTAAATTACATGCACCCAAAATACATTAACCAAAAGTCTTCACAATGTACATGCCACAAGATTGTCCTCGCTTGCCTTCACTTTACCTGTCCCTGCGCGTAGTCAAAACAAACCATGCCATAAGATTGTCCTCGCTCGCCTTCACTTTACCTGTCCCTGCGCGTATTCAAAACAAACCACGCACTAAGCAACTTTGTTGCCTAGTAGTGGATACATCTACATAAAATTTGACCTATTAAACTATTTTAAATAAAATTACCATTATAACCTTAGAGTTATATTCACATAATGAGTGTAAAATTTTATTCTTATTTTCTTTAAATTACCATTTAATCTACTTTTTACTTAATTTCTTTATTTAATTCAACATATTGCTCTGTATAATGAAAAATTACCATTTAGTCCCTAAATTTTTTTTTCTTTATATTTTACCTCATTTAACTCCAATTTTGGTCATTTATGTTTCCTTAACTTGTATTTCACCTTAGGTGGTAAATTACGTTTTAGTCCCCAAATTTTTTTTTATTTACGATTTTGCCATTTTTCACTTATTTAACTAATTTAAGCTTTTTAATCACATTTTAAGGCCAAATTACTATTTTATCCCAGTTTTCTCATGTAATTATATTTTTGCCCTTTTAACATGTTTAATTCCATTTTTTCACCTTTTTAATTATTTTATTTCATCTTTAATATCTGTTAGGCATAATTTGCTATTTAGTTGTTAATTTTTCACCAAATTACGATTTTGCCCCTAATGTGACCAGTATAAATCCTCGAACTGGATATACGGGATGAAGACTCCAATCTTACTTATGGACTAGAGGGACCACTTGTCAAAATCTAGCTACTCTAGTGTGGGTCCAGGGACCACTTGCCATAGGGGTGTGCAAAAATCGACCCGACCAACCCAAACTAAATCAATAAATTCGGGTGGGATTAATTGGGTTGTTAGGGTCGGGTCGGTTATTGATTTGGGTGTTGATCGGGTTTTGGGTCAGGTGAAATCCGACTAACCCAATTTTTTAATATATAAATAAAAAATTATAATTTCTCTACAATATTAATTAATATATAATATATATTTAATGTAATTTTGAAATTTTTAGTTTGTTGTATTTTTAAAATATTTTTATGGTATTTAATATTATTATTTGTATTAATTTAGGATTTTAATTTAAATATGTAAATTAAAAAAATTAATTTTGGGTTAATCGTGTTGTTCGGGTCGGAGCTCGAAAAATATCGGGTTGTTTGGGTAGGGGCCTGATATTTATGTAGGGTCAGGTCAGGTGAGGAAAATATGTAAATTTCGGGTTAATCGGGTTTGGGTCGGGTTCACCCGAACCCGATTGATGCACACCCCTACTTGCCATGATCTTGCTACTCCACTATACTCATGTGTGTACTATCCAACTGACCTTATGATGCTACCGCGGTATATGTGTCCCTATGGCTAGCCATTATATCCTAGGCTTCCGGATTGGCCACTATACACTAAGGGCAACTGTATTTTATTACTTGTATCATACTTTTATATGATTTTCCTTATTAATTACATTATTTCAGAGATAATACATACTTATATGGTATCCAATTATGTTTAACCATTGTACATTCATTATAAATACACAAAATATCATATAAAAATAATGAAAACATGTCAATATTCCCACATATACCCTTTGGCCTCATTAGGATTTTCAACATACCATTTAATTCTTTCTCCATTTACATGCCAAATATGTTTCAAATGTCAATTTAAACATTTATATAACAATACAAATTCAATTCACCTTATAATACCTAAGTTTCCTTTTAGTCCATCATTATGTTCCATTATATACTATCATATACACTTATCATTTTTCTTTCTAATCAATTTTACTATATTCTCCACATATTATATTGGGTATTTCATGTCAATCATGCCATTAATTATTAATTTAACTCACTGTATCTCTTAGTACCCAATTTGTCCTACCTTAGATCTCTTAGTTCTAATTTGTTTTCTTCATCAATTCATACTCAAATCATCTTAATTCATCATTTTATCATGTTGGTTTAAATTATTTCTCATTTTTACATGAGTTCACCTAGTTACATAAAAGTAAATTTTGAATAAATTCCAACAAAGTAAATGAAATTAAGTATAAATTGTATCCACAAACCTTATTTTGGCTTGAGAATGACCTAATCTTCCTTCACCTCTCCTTCTTTCTCCTTGCCTTTGTCTTTCCCTTGATTTTCCTCTTTAGGCCTAATTTTGAAGGGAGAAATTAGTGAGTTTTAACCATGATTTTAAACAAATAAAAGCTACTAAACAACTCTACTAGTCATGCTCTATAAGCCTATAACAAAATTTCTAACTAATTCTGACAAAAGCTTAATTTTTTACCTAATTAGGTTAAACTTCTCTCTCTAAAAATACTCCAACTCCAAGCCTCTTCTTAATGCAATTCAACTTTTAGGATCTAAAGGATGATTTTTGGAGTGTGTGACTAAAATTAGAGGTTGAGATTTGATGGGAGGAAAAAGAAATGAAGAAAAAATTATGGAAATGGCAAGAAATAAGAAGGTTCGGTTTTTCTAAAGGAAAGAGGGGAGAATTATAGAATTTGGGAAAGAATTGTAAATTATTCTATACTACTTTAGTTTTTCTTTATGTCCACCAAATCTAGGGCCAAGATTCATCCATTTACTATTTGATCTAATGGCTTATTTTTTTAAGCCATTTGTCACCATTCCATTAGTCCTATCATATATTTTAGTTGTACTGCTACTTGTAGGTGATTATGGCTCATTCTTAATGACATTTATTCCCTTAGATATTTGAAATATGGCAATTAAGCCCATTAATTAATTTAATATTGATTTTTTACCATTTTTCTGAAATTGATGTTCCACTTGTCAAAAAGCTTTGAAATTTTGTCCCGCATGCACTAGCATATTAAAAAGCATGTGTTTAAAAATTATGATCATTCTAATATCATTTCAGTATACATCCGGCTCCAAAGGAAAATTCTACCGGTCTGAAACTCAAAATTTTAAAACTGTTAGAAAATTTATTTTTCACTTACAATGGCTTATTTATTCTATTTATGATGGGTCTATATAATTAGAATAATTTTTAGAGCTCTGTAGGATATTTTTTAGCTTGGTCAAACTTTCAGTCAACCCTTTTTAATAATCGAAAAAATCCTTCTCTACTTGATTCAGGAGCCCATTTATGCTCAATTTTTTCTTAGATTGTACCATTGGGCTCCATTTAACTCATATTATCTCACATATGCTTAACTACACTTTCCAGATAGGTCACCCATCCTCTAATTGTTTAAGGGTGAGTACGTTTAACTTTGGAACTTTTATAAATTTAGAGCACGTTTAACTTTGGAACTGTTATAAATTTCTCTATGTTATAATAATGCAATCACTATGATAACTGTCCTAGGTTACAGTGTATGCTCTACATTCTACTGTGCATGTCAGATGAAATTTAAGGGTGTCACATATACGCAAAATAAAATGCACATGTAAAATGAGATCTATAAACTTTTATTTTCCCACATTTTCTTCTCAAGATGCATTTACATTACACACATGTATATGGAGAACACATATGATATGCAATGGAGAAGTAAAAACAAAGTCTAACATGGCCTAACAAGCAATGCATATATACATAACATATGTATAACAAGGGTGTGTGTACAAAATATGGCACAATATAAGAATAAATGTACATGGCACATTGCGTATACATACATGATATGTTTCAAGCACAATGTTTTAACGTATACACAAAGTATAATATGTTATATGGATGCATGTGGATTACGACATACATGTATATAACATATGAATGCACATGACATACGACATATATGTACATAACATGACTTGCACAATGATAATTCATGTATGTGATGTAGCATAGGACACATAAAATATGGTATGATAATGCATGTTAATGAACCGCATGGTATGGTGGAAAATCACAATCAAGAAAGTGTACGACGTACGCAAAAATGTTTGCATCATGGGACACGATGTGATATATGAATAAGTACATACAGTAAGTGGCATATGTATAAATTGTATGTCATGCTATAGACATACGGGTATATGATGAATGTGAGACATACATGATTATGACATGGCATGGAAACATAACAATGACATGTATATCCATGGCAAAGGTTATGTGTGGCACTTGGTATAACAATCTACAAAGGATAAGACACATATGCATGACATACCTCATGTGTAATGGTATGTAGTATAATTTTATGCATGCATACAACATGAGAAAAAGGAAAATGTAGCATGGTGAGATGTGCATAACCTAACATGTAATTTAACATGGGATGTGCATGATGCTTATTTTGTATACATGATCCATCATGAGGTAAAAGGTAATGTCTACGTGCACATGCAAGTGGCAACATGGATAAAACACCACTTAATGACAAATAGGTGTATGTTATGATGCACACCGAGATATTTATGTTATGATGCATGTTAATGGTGTACATATGATAGCGAATATTTATATACGTATGTTACAATGCATGTTAATAGATGCTCATGATGGTAAAAGTATGTTGCTACAATGTATATTAATGTGTACATACAGTGCCATGGTACATGTTGGATGTGTACATACACACACTATAGTGTACAATAACACGTACATGTCATAGTGCATGTTAGTATGTATATGCTATAACACATTATGGATATTTAGGTGTATATTCCATGACTTATGTATGTGCATTTGTACAAGTTATAGTAGGTGATAGGTGTTTATACATTCAAGTTACAACAAATGTCAACATGTACATGTTATAATGTATGCTCACATGTCACTATGTACATGCCAAGATGCATATCTATATGCTCATTTAACGGTGGATATATCTGCATGTCACAATGTATGCTCAGACATTCTTCAATATGTGTGACAGTGAATATTTACATGTATAGGCTAATATGCATATGGTAAATGCTATGGGGAACACTTATGTGCACATGTTATATTGTATGTTACTACACACATGCCATGAATAGATTACTATATACTTGCAGGGTAGGTATATGTGTGTGATGCATGTTAATACATACGTGTTATGATGTATAAGGATGAATATGTTAGAAATGCATGTGATGCGTAGGTCAATCACTGCAATGATGATGATGATGTATGAGCATAATACATATGATATAAGTTATTGCATGATGATGTATGTAACTGACACATATATTGTGTATGATGGGCGAGCATATTAGACATATGCATAATGCATCAAATGATTAAGCTCATGGTGTATACATGCGATAATGTGTGATAAATAAGACACACATGACAAATGGACATGCTAGGTGTGTATATAGGGCATGGCATATGTGTGATGCATGACATATGAATGTGTTATATATATGATGCATGGTTAATATGTTACATGTTGATGTATGAAAGTAATGCACATAAATGGCATGTATATTGGGATGCATACACGTGCCCATTTTTATGGCACAAAATTATGCACACAAGATTTACATGTTTTAATTTTTATGCAAGCAAAAATTATACTCACGAGATTAGATGCACATTCACCGAAAATCTATGCACACAAAACAAGCACATATTTTTTTTATTTATTATTACCATTGTTTTGTTATTTTATCATAAATGCATGCATATGTACACAAACATATACGAAAGAAAAATCATCCCAACCTTATTGCTCCCACACAAGAGGTCGTACGGTCTCTTTCTTAGGTGGGATTAGCTCATGGGTTAATAGCGAACCCAATGAACGTGCATGATGCACGGTGGAAAACCGTTAGCATAACCTCTCTTTATTTAAATTACATGCAAATGGATTTTGGCTATTACATATTTAAATAATCAAAATAAACAGAAATGTGCCAATCGGGGCATGAAAGCCTTTGATAAGTAGACATTTAAGTTTATTGGGATTTATTCACTATATAAAGGCCCACATCACAAGTGATGTATTATGTTGCATGCCCCCTAATGGAAGTATATATGCCATCACATGGGTTCTCATATGGTGATATAGCTTTAGGGCTATCCAAGCGTGGTCCCTACTAATGGGTCTAGCTCATCACGAGTATAACAACCGATCAGGCCACCATTTGATATACTAAAAGGTACGAGGCTTAAGGTGGTGGTCTTTCCTGACACTTCCTTACATTAAGTGAATGTAGGGTTGTGCTATGGGAATGCACCGGGGCTAAAAGAGGTATGACTTGTGAGACCCCTTACATGACCTTAATTGTAATCTCATGTTTTAAGAGGGGTTTTTATTTGAATGAGATTAAAAATTAAATGAGAAATTCGTATAAGTTTGGGATAAGGGATAAAATATGTTTTTATTATTTTAATTGCATGAAAATAAAATTGAATAGTGTGGTTTAATATTAAGCGAGGGTATAATTGAAGTATAAAGCATTGATTAGGGGTAAATTCGTAATTATGACATCTTAGGGGTCAATTGAAAATTTAAGAATAATGGAGAGGCCAATTTAAGGAAAGGGTTAAATGGTGGGTTTGATTTATGTAATAGACTAATTGGTGGGAATAATTAATGGCATGCAAAGAAGTGTATGTCTATAGTGTGATATGCAAAACCTTAAAGGACTAAGAAAGATATTTAAATAGCACTATAAATAAGTTGGTTTTAGTGGAATGAAAGAGAAAGGTGAGAGTGTGGACGGCACCAAGGGAGAGAATTCATTTTCATCTCCTTTAATCTAATGTTCATCTCTCAATTTACTATAAATTTATGAAGACAATTGCATGCATGTGGATTGTTCAAGAAAATATTTATATAGATTAATAAGGTATGGTTTAATTCTGGTTATCTTCATCATCTTCTTCTTCTTCTACAATCTTTATGTGGATTTTGGTTGGGATTAGCTGCTGGAAATGATGGATTAGAGAATGATTTATATTGTAGATAAAGAAGGAGAAGGTAGAAAAGATAAAGGAAAAGGTCTTGCTAGAGATTAATTGGCTAAAGGGAAGTTAGACCAAGGTATGGGATTAGGGCTACCTTAATGCATGTGAATTTTGTTGTTGCATGTGAATATGGTTGCTGGAACTTGTTGTGATTAAATTGAATTTGTAGTAATTAAAAGAGAGTTCAATGTATGAAATGTGCATGAAGGGATGAGATGAAAATTCTGACCTAGTGACTGGAAATTTAGTGTAAGTTGTAATAGAGACCTCTAATTGTAACAAATCAAATTTCTATAGTTATATAAGACATTTTCCTACAAAATTGAAGAAGGAACCTACCTTCAGTTCTGCCTCTAGATATTTTTTATGATTTATTGAATTTAGGAGAACTTTTAAATTCGGATTCTGGACCAGATTGGGGAAAAATTGAGATATCTGTATGTACAATGATAAGAATGACATGAAATTAATTCCTAAGTAAAATAGACTCATAAATACACATTTTATATGAAGGAAGTAATGGCTAATTTTATTTCTATGTATGTCAAATAATTAGCATGAAATTCGTTGAATCTATTTGGACTGTTAAGGTACAGATGTTGGTATTTTGGGCATAAGTATTAGTAGAGAAGTTAAAATCTTATTCTGTAAAATTATGGGTAAACTAGATACCTAGGAGTACGTTTTTTATGAAGAAATGTTGGTCTAAATCCCACTTAATTTTATGCTATGAATTTTTATAAGTGACAGTAAACACTGTTTCGGTTTTATGAATAGTCTATAGTATTTCTCAAATATCTTGAGTTATAGGTAAGATATTAAGGTGAAATTTGATGCTATGGAAACTAGAAAAATAGGGGAATAATATTGTAACAGATCATTTAGCCTAAAAATGATATTTTCAAATTCATTTGTGGCTCACAAGTTGACTCCAAAATGCTGCCCTGTGCAGATTTTTAATGTACTCTATCTTATGGTTTTCAATTAATTGAACTAAATATGTGTTTATGTGGTTACAAAATGAATTGGATAGAGCAGGTAATATGAATATTAATACAAGATTATATGTATACATATACATTCACACGTGTACATGGGTAAGGACTTGTGATGAAAATATCTCACATATATTTGTGATGAAATTTGTGTACATGATTGTTTTATGCAATTAATCATACATATTCATACTCTAATGATAGAGTGCATTATATATGAACATTTACTTATACTGTGAAATAAGATATACGATATATGTTTATGTTCATGTGTGATGCCTAAATGATAACATAATGAAGTATATTATTATGATGTTATATATTCCTATTCACTAGGGATTATGTATTTGTATACATGACCACATATATATACGATATGCTATATTGTAAAGTATTAATGATGAGCACTTGAATAGGTATGATGCATTACTTGATTAACATATCATGATTATGCTAATATGAGATATCTAATGATGGTAGGTAAAAAGTAATTGGATGATTAAATGAACTTACATATGCAGTTATGTCATCGTAGCAATATAGCTATCATATAATTATACATGTGCAAAATGAACACCATAAGGGTAAGCATGATATATGAAAAAGAAAGATTAAATAGAGTTTTCCTACAGTTATAGTTCAATTATGGATAGATAGGCGCCTATAGGGATATTGCAGCTGCCATAGTCGACCTTTTTAGGTCCACAGTATAGTTGATCCTGCTGGATCTTGCACAGCCTATTTGGGTTGTTTCTTGACGCCGTTTGGGTCCTTGACCGGTCCACCATATAGTTGGCCCTGATTGGGTCCATAGTTTTGATATCTTCAGATATCCACCGTTTTGATACCTTCGGGTATCCACTCATCCCGTTATCCACCTATAGAACTTAAGCAGGCTAAACGGTTGTGTTATTACGTTACAGTTAATTTTAGATAAATAAAGCATGATACATGAGATAATATATTTAACTGTATTTCCCATTGCATATGTGATAGTTGGATACTTTTGATACTGATCCTCCTACGTTATGCTTTAATTTCAAGCATGTTAATATAAATATGAGATTTGATTATTGATGATGATATTTTATTCTGTCCTTTATTTATTTTAAATATGTCATTCTTGTTATTATCAACTTTTGTATGTTATATGTTTCCGGCAATCGTTGTGAGTTGTTGTCTTTCAAAATTAGTATCCCTACTAAGCTTTATAGCTTAGCACGGGTTATTTAATCTGTCTAGGTACTGCTGTGAAAGCTTTTGCTCAGGAACGATCTCTGCATCAGGACAAGCCAACACCTAAGTCATAAAAGTTGATGTAGGGTTCTAAGACACTAGATCAGGGTGTTACATGACTAACTTAATTCTAAGGTCTTAGAATGAATGCAATGTAATTTCTTGAAAAGAGATAAAATTTATTAATCTCAAAACTCATTCATATTAATTCAATAAAAGGTACATTTAGTGCAAAATCTCATGGTCCCTAGTGGAGTCACCGCAGTGACACGCACTAAACCTCGTAGGCATCTGGCTTCCTCTCGAAATCCCACTATTAGAGCTCAAGACTAGATAAAGGTTCATTTAACTCATGAAGGCTACTTCATAATGGATAGGGATTCAACCTAATTCATAATGCCGCAAGCCTTAAAAAGAACATTAGATAGTGTCTTAGGGTATCCCCATTCATTTGCTGATGATTAACCTACAAGGGCATCTATTGGGCACCACAAGGTACGTATCATAGAACCTCCATCCAATAAAATATTGAGGAATGAGTTCTAGCCTTATAAAGCAAAAAAAGAGGTAGTTCAAACTTCACTCTTATTTATAGCTTTGGTTAATGTAATATAAATGAGTTTTAGTGATTAATATATTTTATCTCTTTTCTTGCATAAGATAACATGCTAGAAAGATAAAGGCGCACTCAATCATGTTGGAAAATCGTAAAGCATGGCATTAAAAGAATTACAGAATATAAGAACAAATGTAAACATAAAATCATACGTAAATCGAGGAATTAATTAAATCTCTTTAAATGAGAACATTGGTCCTCGCATACACATTTATAAAAAAAAGGGCAAAGTTTCGAATATATTTTGGAAAAAAGAGGGCATTGAGCCACACCTTTGAAGAAAAGAATCGTGTTAATTAATTTTAAATAGAAAATCTTTTATATTTATAAAGAAAAATCCTTATTTTACATGTTATTTTATGGGTGAAATTTTGGACATTAAACCTTTTTATTACAGAAAAATCCCATTCAAACTTTTATAAAATCATTTAGTGAATTTTTAATTTAATGCTTGAAAAAATAATTTAATTTTAATAAATAAAGAAGAGTGTGAAAGAATAAAAATATAAGTAAATAACATACATAAACTAGGCTTTATTACTATGCTGTTGCAGACAATTAAATGGAAAGTATTAAATAATTATACACTCCCAAAAATAGAGAAAATAAAAGAAATTCTAATCTAATATCCCGCTTCGGCTTAATATCTAGCTCAACTCGAGAAATGATGCACATATATTAAAATATAGCATGGAAAATAATAAAAATCAGCAATGAATTAAATGAAATATTAAATACAATAATTGAATATTTAACAAGAGAATTTGATATATTAAATGAATATAATAATATATATGAAATAATGATAAACAAGAAAATTCATTTTTGGCCTAAATAAACAAATAAAAACATAAAATTGATATAATAACACAATTATATATAAATTTAATATTGTCAAAATATATTGAAAATTAAATAAAAGTAACAAATTTACAATTGACAAATAAACAAATTAATTTAAAATATAACATAAAGAATTAACAAATTAATATAATGAAACAATTAATTTATTAACTAATGTAATAAATTAATTAACAATCAAAATGGTTAGCAAGCTAATTTATTCAACAATGAATGAACAAATAAGTATATAAAGGAAATCAATAAAATACTATCAAGACTAAACTAATAAATTTACAAAATTAAATTTATAAATCATATATGATATTAAAAGAACAATAAATAAAAAATTGATTATTTACATGATAAAATTGAAATTAAATATTAGATTTATTGGCTTTGGGGGGTCAAGAACATTACCTTCAGTGTCAGTTCCATCAAAGAACAACAATTTGGTGCTCCTTGGATTTTTTTCCCCAATTTTTCTTTTTTTTTAGGCTTTTTCCATGGAAAATCATAAGAAGAAGAAGAAGAAGAAGAAGAAGAAGAAGAAGAAGAAGAGATAGATGAAGAGGAGGAGGAGCAGAAAATGTGGCCTTTTTTTTTTTTGCCAAAGAAGCCTTTTAAAAGATCTTAAGGAGATAAGAATGAAAATAGATTTTTCCCCTATTCCCGTGTTTATAGCATGTTTTAGAGTGAGTCACAACCTTGACTTGTGAGTTAAGGGAATGACTCAGAAGTGAGCCATGGCCTTGACCCATGAGTCAAGGGTGTGACTCATGCCCTTAAATCACAGCTTCTTCTCAGCTAATTAACCCCTAATAAGAAATATTTTCCAATTTTTAGCCTAGAAAACACCATTTTTTTGATAAAGTGTCTCTTCACATTTGATCCCCTATGTTTTAGCTTTCCAGTAAATCAAGAATCACTCTATTTGGATTTTTAGAGTAGCATTTATGGCCAAAATATTGACGGCTACTCTTAGGAAATATTTAGGGATAGAATTGATGTTCTGACTTTGAAAAATTACTGGGACCAATGGGTTCATAATTAGGTCATAATCTCTTTATGAAATTTCAAAAAAGTGAGTCTAGTTTATATCAAAATTGGATTCATCTCAATAGGACCTCTACGGAGGGAGTTATGCCCAAATTACTATAAACTGGTCTAGGTTCAAGGATAGACTCAGGTCATTTGTGTTCAAGCCTAATTTTGAGAATCTTAAGGACTTAACTGGGTTTAGATTTCTTCATCAAAGTTTTAGATCTATGTCTTATGATTTAAATGCTTTGTAATCATTTTATTATGAGGTCTTTATAATAAGATAAAGCCATAAGACTTAAGACTGCTCTAAGCTTTCAAAATCAATTTCCTCATTTTGCCTTTTTTGAAAGAGATAAATGGGCAGAGCCCTAAAAAAAATTTGAGAATATTAAAAACACAAAGAAATCCTAGCATTTTCATTTTTTATATATTTATGAGAAATTATTTCCTCATCAGGTAATTCTGATTGGGAGCTGCCATAGGATCCAATGTCTACACTAATAAATTCGAGATATGAATTAACTTCTTATTTTGGAGCCCATCAATCCAATACCCATTTATTTATCCACCTATTTCTTAATCTACAATGCCTTAACTCAAGATATAATAGCCCTATTTTAGAATCTCCATCAAACATGTAATCAAAGCATCTAAAAATAAAGCATATATGATATCTAGTCCAAACAAGCATAAACCTATTAAACTTGAACAAGATAACAATTAAATGCTTGAATAAAATCTATATCAAGATCATCACAAGGGAAAAGAAACATATGAACATATATTGAATCAATAAACTCTATAGTCTTACATTGGTATGGGGATTTAAAGATCCCCAAAAAACAAAAAGTCTAGTCACTACACATTGTATTAAATGAAATGAAAATAGAGAAAGAAACTCTTAAACCCATTTGTTGAAACTAGATTTGTAATCTGAAGGAGTCTCTTTTCTCCAATCCAAGTAAGCTCTGATAGAAACTAAAGCTAAAACTGTAATAAACTAATGTAAATCTAAAGTTGTTGCTATTGAATCTATAAAGTTGTTGCTATTGAATCTATAAACCCTAATAGAATTAAAGTTTTTACAAGAGAAAAAAAGATCAAAAACCCTAAAACTATTAAAGAGAAATACAGAAAAATTTAAAAACTACATTTTCCCTCCCTTTTTACTCCTCGAGCCAAACATAAAAATATGCTTTTATAGTGTTTAAAGTGACACATTGTGGAGACTATTTAGTCTTTACCATGTCTAGTCAGTTAAAAGAGTATCATAACATGACACATAGTGGAGTCTATTTAGTCCCTACTTTGTATATCCTTCTGGACTAAACCTCTTTGAAAGTTGCCTTACACACGGTGGAGACTGATTAGACTCTATTGTGTGAATTAGTGAAACGGTGTGCTTTTGCAAATTTGTATGGCACACTATAGAGACTGATTAGTCTCTACTATGTGTATGGTCAATTTTTTGTAAAAAGTCAAAAATTCACCATTCAACACACCAAAACTTAATATTTCTCACAATAATCCACGTTGGCACAAAAAAAGAAATTTAACACACAAAATAAGAAAAACATGTAAAATGAGATATAAGCACTGACAAAAATACACTTAAAATTAAAACTAAATTGGAGTTATCACGTTTAATAAGAATGTGAATAGGATTTTGTCTAAGATGGTACAGACATGCAAAGATTAGTTAGAGAAGCTACCTTCCACATTGTGGCGTTACAAAACTATTGTTCGAACTTTGATAGGAGTTACACCTTTTTTCTTTACTTTATGGGTCAAAAGTAGTTTTACTTGTAGAGGTTCAATTTTAGTCTTTAATGGTAGTCTTAAAAGCTAAGTTGTCAGAAGCAGAATGGGCACAATAGAGGTTGTTAAAATTTAACTTATTAGATAAGGATAGAATGCAAGCCCATTATCAAAACTAGATTTATCAAAAAAGGCTAGCACGGTTATTTCAGAAGAAGGTTAGAAGACATCCTCTCAAAAAATGTGAATTATTTTTTGTGATGAAACACCCATGCTAAGCTATAAAGCTTAGTGGGGAACAAAAACATGTGGATGACCCCTTTTAAAGGTCGTCAAGATGAAAACCTATATATACACATCTTAAAGCAAATAAACCAATCAATATAAACAATATTAACAATAATCTCCCATAATTATATTTATTTTTTTTGCTATACTTATAACCAATATCAATAAATATTGATATTTCCTTTGCTTATCAATTTATTACCTTTATCATTATTAATTCATTACTTTGAATCCTATACATCAAGCTTACTTTCTGGATTTCTATATGTTACTCTTAACCAATTACTTTGAATTATTAGTTGTCAAACATTGATGACTATATTATTCACGTATTAATATCAATTGCCAAACATTTTAATAACTATGCCATATTTCTATAACTTATTTACAAATATTTATATATACTTCATCTATACTTTATGAGTTCCCATATTTTGATTTTAGTGATCACTTTGATATACTTAGCTATCTTAGAAACATGGTACTGTATTCAAATAAATTTTATTCCTTATACATATGTATAATATATTCCATGTATAAGATGCATTATCATTCATTTGAATACTAAATATTTATATTAAACTATTATATATTTACCTTGTTTATTTTCAACTTTTAAAGCATTTCGATATTACCATTGCTTCATTAGTAATCACACTCAGCACACTTTGTACATATATATTTATTTAACATATAATCAATGGATTAGAAAATATTGACAAATCTAACAACCTCACTTAGTAAATAATAAAAGCATTTGAAAAGCTTAACAGTTAACTTAGCATGTTTGTATTGTACACTGACTGAGAATTCTTCATGCATTTAACTCATTTAAGCAATTTCGAACATTTAGAACCAACTATAAAAAGCATACATATCATGTGTTACTTTGTAATCTCTATTTATTTAAACTTATGAAACAATACAAGCAAATCATGTCAGACATGTAATGAAGCAATATCCTTAACTCTTATATAATGCTTGCTTTGTACTTTATACTTTAATATCTGTACTGTACTTATAGTTTAGCTTGCCTAAGTTTGAAAAGTGGATAACGGGATCGGTGGACACTCAAGGGTATCAAAATGGTGGATATTCGAGGATATCAAAACTATAGACCCAAACAGGGTTGACTGTACGGTGGACCGGTCAAATGGACCCAAACGAGGTCAACTACAACCCAAATGGGGTTGTGCATGATCCAATAGGATCAACTGTACTTTAGACCTAAAAAGGTCAATAGTGGCAGGTGCAACATCCCTATATGCGCCTATCTATCCACAATTGAACTCTAATTGCAGGCAATACTATATTTAATTTTCTTTTCAAAAATCATGCTTGCACTCAACTAGTCAATTTGAACATGTATAACCATAAAATAGACATATTATTGCCATGGAATAATTATGTATGCAAGGTTCCTATAATGCTTCACATACTTTATTAATCATGCTATCATCAAATTTCACATATTAACATGATCATACTATGACAATCATGTAATGTGTCGTACGTGTTCAAGTGCTCATCATAAAACATGCCTAGTTATAAGAACTTTGCACTATAGCACATCATATGGATGTGATCATGTAAAAAGATTCATAATCGTAAGTATATATATATATACACACATGTATTCATATAGGCATATAACAAAACAAGTGCTTACTATTCAGCTTATGTCATCACATTATATACTTGAACATGTTATCAATAAGGTACTATATGTGAACATGATCATACTAAGGTATTTCTTTATTTCATAGTATAAGTGCATGTTTAAATACACATTTACTCTTCATAGGATTACATACATATAAATAATTTTGCATATAACAAGCAAGAATTTTATTTCAATCACATATGCATATTTGATATAATTGTCAGCAATCTTTACTTAAATACATATGTGAACATGTATATATGTATATATATATGGGGACTTTTATCAATAATCATATCACATGCTATATCCAATCCAATGTTTTATCATACAAACACATATTTAAAATAACTATATTTAAAGAAAATACAAAAAATAAATTAAAATTCTGCCTACACAAATCTGCATAGCGGTAGCATTTTGGGCCCAAATTGTGATCCACTTATGATTTTGAAATTGTCATTTTTAGACTAAATAAACTCTACAATATTATTCCATTTTGTGTCTAGTTTCCAAATCATCAAAATTGACCTTAATATCTTATCCATAGCTCGAGGTATATGAGAAAAACTATAGGCTATTCATAGACCCAAAACAGTATTTGTTACCACATATAAAAATTCATAGAATAAAATTAAGAAGGAATTAGACCAACCTTTCTTCATAAAAGTTATACTTCCATGTCCATAGTTTTACCATAATTTTACTTTGTAGGATTTTAACAAATCTACCAAAAGTTATGCCCAATTTACTAAGGTAAGTTCCCTAACAGTACATCCAGTCCCTATGAATTTTAAGACAACATTTGACATGCTTGCATACGATTTTAATTCATACTTCCTACACTCAAAATGTGAATTTAGAAGTCCATTATGCATAGGAATTAATCTTATAGCATTCTGACCATTGTACACAAAGATATCTCATTTTTACCACGAACTATTCCATAATTAGCTTGTATGGATGT
This sequence comes from Excoecaria agallocha, assembly GCA_037975025.1. Taxonomy (NCBI): domain Eukaryota; kingdom Viridiplantae; phylum Streptophyta; class Magnoliopsida; order Malpighiales; family Euphorbiaceae; genus Excoecaria; species Excoecaria agallocha. The sequence continues at coordinate 30,177,693 of CM075812.1, forward strand.
TTCTTTAATAGACACTTGCATTACATTAAATTTAAGTTGTATATAAACTCATGGTATAATAGGAGTTAAGCACGCAATTACGTTTATTCCAACCCAAGTCATAGTATGGCAACATCATTCATGTGACGTAACTATAGAGGCTTCAATATCGATAAAATACAATTACAAAATAAATTGCTTTCAATATTGTCAAAGTTGATACACCATGACTATGGCTATTATCTTTTCTTTTTATGAAGGCAATTATATTGTGTCTACTTTTTAACATAACTCTAAGCCAATTAAAAACATAATCTATCATTAATATCAACTTATCTTATATATACCTCATCATCTCTCTTTATTATGAAATTAATTTTACTATATTGCACTCCTAAACACTGTGTATTATTTATGCTATCTATATTTTCTATACGTTGTCAAGCAACTTAAACTCTAAATCATTTAATGGCACTTATCTGTATATACTTAATGCTATGAAATTAGACTATAATTTGATACATAAAGACATCAGCATATATTTACTCTCATATAATGACAAGCTATTAATATTCATTAAGCTCAATTATATACTTTCATTTATATACATATCTATGCCATACTATATATTAAATTATTAAGTTAAATTAATCTAAAAACCCTTAGTTCCTACTTTATAGATATTATAATTATCCATTAACATGTTCATTCTAGCAAGCTTGTTGATTGAGAACTTGTTAATTGAGTCCTTAAGTGATTAACAATGTATTTGCAATTGTTCCTTCATGCTAAACATACTCACTCTCTACTACTCACTGTCCGATTTTTGGATAATGCTTTTCACATGGAAAACGACATTTTTCAGGAAACTTTTCATCTAAGCAATTGATACTTAAGATCTTAACTATATACTATAAACATTTTACGTCATTTTGATGTATATCCTAGGAGTTATAACATAAGAAACACCAACTTCACCAATGAACCGCCAAATGCAAAAGGGCTACTATTTTGGGCATTTTTGACGACTTTAGAGGCAAAAGTTCATTATTTTCATTTCTATAACAATTGTAGGCACAGAAGTTTTGGTTCTATCCCAACTAGAATCAACAAATTTGGAGTTCAAAAACTCAACTTATGATCAAAATAGTCATTGGAGGTCAATCCGAATTTTTGGACAGCACTTTCACATTAATGCCTAATATCTCAATTTAAGTCAATATACTTATAAAATCCATAATCAACACAAGTATTAATTCATGCAAGAAATAATAGTTCCCAAACATGGACATGCAACTCAAATCTTTTTCAAAATTCTCCTTTTTCTCTCACTATCTTCTTCTTTCAAGATCCTAATTTTCTCCTTCTTTTCCTTTCAAAACAATTTCATCCATTAACACAAACTTCCAGCATTTAACTCAATCTACTATCAACCAAAACAAGAAGATGAAGAAGAAGAATTACTAATTAATAAGCTTACCTTAATGATACATACTAACTTCTCTTGATTAATTAAACATGCATGAATTTCTCTTCAAAGATTTTTCTTAGAGAAAGATTAACTATAGAATATAAGAGATGAGAAGAAGAATAAATTTCTATAACTCTCTCTTTAGAATGTTGTCCCCCTCAACTTCTCTCTCTTTCTTGTGAATTATAATATATATATAGTAGCAAGGTAAATTTCTTTCTTGGTCCCTCAAAATTTTGCATGTTCCACTAACTTCTCTCAATTTCTTGCATGTTACACCTTTGCCTCTCATCTTCTTGCATGTAATAAATTGGCCTATCCAATTATTCAACCTCTCAAATCTCTCTTTTATTCACATTTGACCCTTAAGATTTCGAATTTATAAATTAACCCCTAAACTTATACTTTATACTTCAATTACACCGTTGAATATTATTAAACCAACAATAATAATTTAATTATGCCCTTATAAAATGCATACCATATAATTTACACATTTATCACATAATTAATGATAACTTAATAACATTTATGCCCTAAACAATATCTTAACTATATTTTTGCTCCAATTATAGACATTATACATTATAATATCAATTGACTATTATATACTATATCACATAAGGCCATGAATTCAAAAGATCATATCTACTAATAATTCATCCAATAATGCTTAATTAGACTTTAATAATGTACAATTGCCCTTGAATTCTACTAGGGCCTATTTAGGGTCCTTATGAATCTCTCCCCCCTTAAGGAATTTCGTCCTCGAAATTCACACCTGTATCCGTTGCTCAAATGTATCACTATCAATTCTTAGACTTTTATGTCTAGCATTATAAATTTTCATTCCATTTTATCTTGACAACTTTTTCCTTGATTCTTACATTGACTTAATTCGCTTCCCTTATAACTCAATCTCTATAAGGAGCAATATTATCATACAATTACATCATTACTATACTCAACATTTATCCTATCAGTTTCCTTTATCAGTTGGGGCCTAGACATGTAATATGATGTTTGATGTTATACTTTGTGTGAATGATGCTTTCGTGTATGCAGTAAAATGAAAATGCATTTTCTCAGGTGTTGTATATGTTTTTACCCCATTCCGTGTATAATGTTTCATTAATTGCCCGTGCTTAATAAGGAAAAACTAACAAGCTTATAGAGCATTATCATCACTCCTCAACTTGATATATCAGAACCTTCAACTATAGATATTTTTATCAACTAAACAAAACTCCATCTCATGTATCATAATTAAATAATCACTACTTATTTTATTAACACACCTATTTCATAATCCTGTATATTTTCATATGCACAAATTATGTATTATTCAATCCGAAATTAAGATCCCAAGAAAGTACTATTATACACATTGTCCATTTCTAAAACTTCAATCATATACCTTTACCCACATATAACTATCCTTATGTATTATTTATCAGATTCTATCAAATCATCACACTTATATCTAACCATATCAAGACCAGGATATTTGCATTGGCCAACACTCCCAAAGCTTCCTATGATAACAACTCTAAACACCTATAGCCTAGAAATAGCTAAACCAAAGCTCTGATATCACTAATTGTAACACCCTTATCCCCTACATAGATGGAAACACTATATCCTATACCATTAAACATGCTTGCCAGGTTTAATGCTCGAAATATTTTTTTTGTCAAACTTCGAACATAAATCCGACATATAAACTATACTTTTAACACTTTACTGCATACTTAAGAGTATTTTTAAACAATACAATATTTACATTTATTAATCATATGTACATCACATCCTTGTCAAAGTAAATAAGAATATTGTAAACAAAATGCATTCAACAGTAGATTATACTTTCAATCTCTCTCTTATGATGGCCATCCCGCTGCAGATATCATCCCAGGAAAAAATCCTTACTTGCAACCTACACGAATGAAACACCCGTGCTAAGCTATAAAGCTTAGTGGAGAGCAAAAACATGTGGATGACCCCTTTTAAAGGTTGTAAAGATGGAAACCCATATATACACATCTTAAAGCAAATAAATCAATCAGTATAAACAATATTCACAATAATCTTCCATAATTATATTTATTTTTTTGCTATACTTATTACCAATATCAATACCTATTGATATTTTCATTGCTTATAAATTTATTACCTTTATCATTATTAATTCATTACTTTGAATCTTATACATCAAGCTTACTTTCTGGATTTCTATATGTTACTCTTGACCAATTACTTTGAATTATTAGTTGTTAAACATTGATGACTATATTATTCATGTATTAATATCAATTGCCAAACATTTTAATAACTATGTCATATTTCTATCACTTATTTACAAATATTTATATATACTTCATCTATACTTTATGAGTTCCCACTTTTTTATTTTAGTGATCACTTTGATATACTTAACTATCTTAGAAACATGGTACTGTATTCAAATAAATTCTATTCCTTATAGATATGTATAATATATTCCATGTATAAGATGCATTCTCATTCGTTTGAATACTTACTATTTTTATTAAACTATTATATCTTTACCTTGTATATTTTCAACTTTTAAAGCATTTTGATATTACCATTGCTTCATCAGTAATCACACTCAGCACACTTTATATATATACATTTATTTAACATATAATCAGTGGATTAGAAAATCTTGACAAATCTAACAACCTCACGTAGTAAACAATAAAAGCATTTGAAAAGCTTAATAGTTAACTTAGCATGCTTGTATTGTATATTGAGTGTGAATTCTTCATGCATTTAACTCATTTAAGCAATTTCGAACATTTAAAACCAACTATAAATAGCATACATATCATGTGTTACTTTGTAACCTCTATTTATTTAAACTTATGAAACAATACAAGCAAATCATGTCAGACATGTAATCAAGCAATATCCTTAACTCTTATATGATGCTTGCTTTGTACTTTATTCTTTAATGTTTGTACTGTACTTATAGTTTAGCCTGCCTAAGTTCAAAAGGTGGATGATGGGATCAGTGGATATTCGAGGGTATCAAAATGGTGGATATCTGAAGATATCAAAACTATAGACCTAAACGGGATCGACTGTACGATGGACCAGTCAAATGGACCCAAACGGGGTCAACTAACAACCCAAATTGGGCTGTGCATGACCCAATAGGATCAACTATACTTTAGACCTAAAAAGGTCAACGGTGGCAGCTGCAATATACCTATATGTGTCTATCTATCCATAATTGAACTCTAATTACAAGCAATAATCTATTCAATTTTCTTTTCATATATCATGCTTGCACTCAACTAGTCAATTTGCACATGTATAACTATAAAATAGACATATTATTGCCATGGCATAATTATGTATGCAAGGTTCCTATAATGCTTCACATACTTTATTAATCATGCTATCATCAAATTTCACATATTAACATGATCATACTATGACAATCATGTAATATGTCATACCTGTTCAAGTGCTCATCATAAAACATGCCTTGTTATAAGAACTTTGCACTATAGAACAACATATGGATGTGATCATGTAAAAAGATTCATAATCACAAGTGTATGTATGTATATATATATATATATATATATATATATATATATATATATACACACACATGTATTCATATAGGCATGTAACAAAACAAGTGCTTACTATTAAGCACATGTCATCACATTATGTACTTTAACATGTTATAAATAAGGCATTATATATGAACATGATCATACTAATGTATTTCTTTATTTCATAGTATAAGTGCATGTTGAAATACACATTTACTCTTCATAGGATTACATACATATAAATATTTTGCATATAACAAGCAAGTATTTAATTTCAATCACATATGCATATTTGATATAATTGTCAGCAATCTTTACTTAAATACATATGTGAACATGTATATATGTATATATATTTAGGGAATTTTATCAATAATCATATCACACGCTATATCCAATCCAATGTGTTATCATATAAATACATATTTAACATAACTATATTTAAAGCAGATATAGAAAAAAAATTAAAATTTTGCCTACACAAATATGCATAGGGGCAGCATTTTGAGCCCAAATTGTGAGCCACTTTTGATTTTGAAAAAGTCATTTTTAAGCTAAATGAACTTCTACAATCTTATTTCCCTTTGTGTCTAGTTTCTAAAGCATCAAAATTCACCTTAATATCTTATCTATAGCTCGAGATATATGAGAAAAACTATAGGCTGTTCATAGAACCAAAACAGTGTTTGTTACCATGTATAAAAATTCATAGAATAAAATTAAGAAGGAATTAACCAACATTTCTTCATCAAAGATATACTTCCATATCTCTAGCTTTTCTATAATTTTACTTTGTAGCATTTTAATGATTCTACCAAAAGTTATGCCCAATTTACTAAGGTCTTTTCCCTAACAGTACATCGAGTCCCTACAAATTTTAAGTCAACATTTGATATGCTTGCATATGATTTTAATTCATACTTATTGTAAAAATGTGCATTTAAAAGTCTATTATGCATAGGAATTAATCTCATAGTAATTTGACCATTGTACACAAAGATATCTCATTTTTTACCACGAACTATTCCATAATTAGCTTGTATAGATGTTTCTTTAATAGACACTTGCAATTACATTAAATTTAAGTTGTAGATAAACTCATGGTATAATAGGAGTTAAGCACGCAATTACGTTTATTCCAACCCAAGTCATAGTATGGCAACAATATTCAGGTGACGTAGCTATAGAGGCTTCAATATTGATAAAATACAATTACAAAATAAATTGCTTTCAATATTGTCAAAGTTGATACACTATGACTATGGCTATTATCTTTTCTTTTTATGAAGGCAATTATATTGTGTCTACTTTTTCACATGACTCTAAGCCAATGAAAAACATAATTTATTATAAATATCAACTTATCTTATATATACCTCATCATCTCTCTTTATTATGAAATCAATTTTACTATATTGCACTGCTAAACACTGTATATTATTTATGCTATCTATATTTTTTATACGTTGTCAAGCAATTTAAACTCTAAACCATTTAATGGCACTTATCTATATATACTTAATGCTATGACATTAGACTATAATTTGATACATAAAGAGATCAACATATAATTACTCTCATATAATGACAAGCTATTAATAATCATTAAGCTCAATTATATACTTTCATTTATGTATATATATATGCCATACTATAGATTAAATTATTAAGTTAAATTTATCTAAAAACCCTTCGTTCCTAAATTATAGATATTATAATTATCCTTTAACATGTTCATCCTAGCAAGCTTGTTGATTGATAACTTGTTAATTGAGTCTTTAAGTGATTAACAATGTATTTGCAATTGTTCCTTCATGCTAAACATACTCACTCTCTACTACTCATTGTCCGATTTTTGCATAATATTTTTCACATCGAAAAAGACATTTTTCAGGAAATGTTTCTCTTAAAAATTGATACTTAAGATCTGAACTATATACTATAAAAATTTCAAGTTATTTTGATGTATATCCGAGGAGTTATAACATAAGAAACACCTACTGCTCCAATGACCCGCCAAATGTAAAAGGGCTATTGTTTTTTGCATTTTTGAGGACCTTAGAGGCAAATTTTCATTATTGTTATTTCTATAACAATTGTAGGTACAGAAGTCTCGGTTCTATCCCAACTAGAATCATCACATTTAGAGTTCAAAAGCTCAACTTATGATCAAAATAGTCATTGGAGGTCAATCCGAATGTCTGGACAGCACTCTCACATTAATGCCTAATATCTTAATTCAAGTCAATATACTTATAAAATCCATAATCAAAACAAGTATTAATTCATGAAACAAATAATAGTTCCCAAACCTGGACATGCAACTCAAATATTCTTCAAAATTCTCCTTTTTCTCTCACTATCTTCTTCTTTCAAGATCCTAATTTTCTCCTTTTCCTTTCACAATAATTTCATCCATTAAAATAAACTTCCAGCATTTAACTCAATCTACTATCAACCAAAACAAGAAGATGAAGAAGAAGAATTACTAATTAATAAGCTTACCTTAATGTTACATACTAACTTCTCTTGATTAATTAAACATGCATGAATTTCTCTTCAAAGATTTTTCTTAGAGAAAGATTAACTATAGAATATAAGAGATGAGAAAAAGAATAAATTTCTATAAATATCTCTTTAGAATGCCATCCCCCTCCACTTCTCTCTCTTTCTTGTGAATTATAATATATATATAGTGGCAAGGTAAATTTCTTTCTTGGTCCCTTAAAATTTTGCATGTTCCACTAACTTCTTTCAATTTCTTGCATGTTATACCTTTGCCTCTCATCTTCTTGCATGTTATAAATTGGCCTTTCTAATTATTCTTTCTCTTAAATCAACCTCTCAAATCTCTCTTTTATTCACATTTGATCCTTAAGATGCCAAATTTACAAATTGACCCCTAAACTAATACTTTATACTTCAATTACACCATTGAATATTATTAAACCGACAATAATAATTTAATTATGCCCTTATAAAATTCATACCATATAATTCACACATTTATCACATAATTAATGATAACTTAATAACATTTATGCCCTAAACAATTTCTTAACTATATTTTTGCTCCAATTATACACATTATACATTATAATATCAATTGACTATTATATACTATATCACATAAGGCTATGAATTCATTAAATCATAACTACTAATAATTCATCCATTAGTGCTTAATTAGACTTTAATAATGTATAATTGCCTTTGAATTCTACTAGGGCCTATTTAGGGTCCTTACGAATCTCTCCCCCCTTAAGGAATTTCGTCGTTAAAATTCACACCTGTATCTGTTGCTCAATTGTATCACTATCAATTCTTAGACTTCTATGTCTAGCACTATAAACTTTCATTCCATACTATCTTGACAACTTTTTCCTTGATGCTTACTTTGGCTTAATTCACTTCTCTTATAACTCAATCTCCATAGGGAGCGATATTATCATACAATTACATACATCATTGCTATACTCAACATATATCCTATCAGTTTCCTTTATCAGTTGGGGCCTGTGCATGAAATATGATACTTGATGCTATGCTATGTGTGGATGATGCTTTCGTGTATGCAATAAAATTCAAATGCATTTTCTCAGGTGCTGTACAAGTTTTTCCCCCATCCCATGTATAATGCTTCATCAATTGCTCGTACTCGACAAGGAAAAACTGACAGGCATATAGAGCATTATCATCACTCCTCAACTTGATATCTCAAAACCTACATATAGTTATCCTTATGTATTGTTTATCAGATTCTGTCAAATCATCACAGTTCAATCTAACCATATCAAGACCAGGATATCTGCATTGGCTAACACTCCCAAAGCTTCCTATGATAAACACCTATAGCCTAGAAACAGCTAAACCAAAGCTCTGATACCACTAATTGTAACACACTTATCCCCTACATAGTTGTAAACACTATATCCTGTACCATTAAGCATGCTTACCAGGTTTAATGCTCGAAATATTTTTTTTGTCAAACATCAAATATAAATCCGACATATAAACTATACTATTAACACTTTACTACATACTTAAGAGTATTTTTTAACGATACAATATTTACATCTATTAATCATCTGTACATCACATCCTTGTCAAAGTAAATAAGAATATTGTAATCAAAAGGTATTCAACAGTAAATTATACTTTCAATCTCTCTCTTGTGATGGCCATCCCGCTATAGATATCATCCCAGGAAAAAATCCTTACTTGTAACCTACACGTATGAAACACCCGTGCTAAGCTATAAAGCTTAGTGGGGAACAAAAACATGTGGGCAACCCCTTTTAAAGGTCGTCAAGATGAAAACCCATATATACACATCTTAAAGCAAATAAACCAATCAGTATAAACAATATTCACAATAATCTCTCATAATTATATTTATTTTTTTACTATACTTATAACCAATATCAATACCTTTTGATATTAACTTTGCTTACCAATTTATAACCTTTATCATTATTCATTCATTACTTTGAATCCTATACATCAAGCTTACTTTCTGGAGTTTTATATGTTACTCTTGACCAATTACTTTGAATTATTAGTTGTCAAACATTGATGACTATATTATTCATGTATTAATATCAATTTCCAAACATTTTAATAACTATGCCATATTTCTATCACTTATTTACAAATATTTATATATACTTCATCTATACTTTATGAGTTCCCACATTTTGATTTTAGTGATCACTTTGATATACTTAAATATCTTAGAAACATGGTACTGTATTCAAATAAATTTTATTCCATATACATATATATATTATATTCCATGTATAAGATGAATTCTCATTCGTTTGAATACTTACTATTTTCATTAAACTATTATATCTTTACCTTTTATATTTTCAACTTTTAAAGCAATTCGATATTACCATTGCTTCATCAGTAATCACACTCAGCACACTTTATATATATACATTTATTTAACATATAATCAATGGATTAAAAAATTGTGACAAATCTAACAACCTCACATAGTAAATAGTAAAAGCATTTGTAAAGCTTAACAGTTAACTTAGCATGCTTGTATTGTATACTGAATGAGAATTCTTCATGCATTTAACTCATTTAAGCAATTTCGAACATTTGGAACCTGCTATAAATAACATACATATCATGTGTTACTTTGTAACTTCTATTTATTTAAACTTATTAAACAATACAAGCAAATCATGTCAGAAATGTAATCAAGCAATATCCTTAACTCTTATATGATGCTTGCTTTGTACTTTATACTTAAATGTCTGTACTGTACTTATAGTTTAGCTTGCCTAAGTTGGAAAGGTGGATAACGGGATCGGTGGATACTCGAGGGTATCAAAATAGTGGATATCCAAAGATATCATGACTATAGACCCAAACGGGGTCGATTGTATGGTGGACCGGTCAAATGGACCCAAACGGGGTCAACTAAAAACCTAAATGGGGCTATGCATGATCCAATAGGATCAACTGTACTTTAGATCTAAAAAAGTCAACGATGGCAGCTGCAACATTCCTATATACGCCTATCTATCCACAATTGAACTCTAATTGCAGGCAATACTCTATTTAATTTCTTTTCATATATCATGCTTGCACTCAACTAGTCAATTTGCACATGTATAACCATAAAATAGGTATATTATTGCCGTGGTATAATTATGTACGCAAGGGTCCTATAATGCTTCACATACTTTATTAATCATGCTATAATCAGATTTCACATATTAATATGATCATACTATGACAATCATGTAATGTGTCGTACGTGTTCAAGTGCTCATCATAAAACATGCTTTGTCATAAGAACTTTGCACTATAGCACATCATATGGATGTGATCATGTAAAAAGATTCATAATCACGTGTATATATATATATACACACACATGTATTCATATAGGCATGTAGCAAAATAAGTACTTACTATTAAGCATATGTCATCACATTATGTACTTTAACATGTTATCAATAAGGCACTATATGTGAACATGATCATACTAATATATTTCTTTATTTCACAGTATAAGTGCATGTTGAAATACACATTTAATGTTCATAGGATTACATACATATAAATAATTTTTCATATAACAAGCAAGTATTTAATTCCAATCACATATACATATTTGATATAATTGTCAGCAATCTTTACTTAAATACATATGTGAACATGTATATATGTATATATATTTAAGGACTTTTATCACTAATCATATCACATGCTATATCCAATCGAATGTGTTATCATATAAACACATATTTAACATAACTATATTTAAAGCAAATGTAGACAACATATTAAAATTCTGCCTACACAAATCTCTATAGGGACAACATTCTGGGCCCAAATTGTGAGCCACTTATGATTTTGAAAATGTCATTTTTATGCTAAATGACCTTCTACAATCTTATTCCCCTTTGTGCCTAGTTTCCAAAGCATCAAAATTAACCTTAATATCTTCTCTATAGCTCGAGATAGATGAGAAAAACTATAGGTTGTTCATAGAACCAAAATAGTGTTTGTTACCACATATAAAAATTCATAGAATAAAATTAAGAAGGAATTAGACCAACATTTCTTCATCAAAGTTATACTTCCATGTCTCTAGTTTTACCAGAATTTTACTTTGTAGAATTTTAAAAAATCTACTAAAAGTTATGCCAAATTTACTAAGGTCTATTCCCTAATAGTACATTTAGTCCCTACAAATTTCAAGTCAACATTTGACATGCTTGCATACGATTTTAATTCATACTTCCTACTTAAAAAATGTGCATTTAGAAGTCTATTATGCATAGGAAATAATCTCATAGCATTCTGACCATTGTACACAAAGATATCTCATTTTTTACAAAGAACTATTCCATAATTAGCTTGTATGGATGTTTCTTTAATAGACACTTGCAATTACATTAAATTTAATATGTAGATAAACTCATGGTATAATAGGAGTTAAGTACAAAATTATGTTTATTCCAACCCCAGTCACAGTATGGCAACAATATTCAGGTGAGGTAGCTATAGAGGCTTCAATATCGATAAAATATAATTACAAAATAAATTGCTTTCAATATTATCAAAGTTAATACACTATGACTATGGCTATTATCTTTTCTTTTTTTGAAGGCAATTATATTGTTTCTACTTTTTCACAAAACTCTAAGCCAATTAAAAACTTAATCTATTATTAATATCAACTTATCTTATATATACCTCATTATCTCTCTTTATTATGAAATAAATTTTACTATATTGCACTCCTAAACACTATATATTATTTATGTTATCTATATTTTCTATACGTTGTCAAGCAATTTAAACTCTAAATCATTTAATGGCACTTATCTATATATACTTAATGCTATGACATCAGATTATAATTTGATACATAAAGACATCAGCATATAATTACACTCATATAATGACAAGCTATTAATATTCATTAAGCTCAATTATATACTTTCATTTATGTACATATCTATGCCATAATATAGATTAAATTATTAAGTTAAATTAATCTAAAAACCCTTAGTTCCTACTTTATAGATATTATAATTATCCATTAACATGTTAATCCATTAACATTTATATTCATATCTATGCCATACTATAGATTAAATTATTAATTTAAATTAATCTAAAAACCCTTAGTTCCTACTTGATTGAGAACTTGTTAATTGAGTCCTTAAGTGATTAACAATGTGTTTGCAATTGTTCCTTCATGTGAAACGTACTCACTCTCTACTGCTCACTGTCCGATTTTTGCATAATATTGTTCACATGGAAAACGACATTTTTCAGGAAACTTTTCTGCTTAAAAATTGATGCTTAAGATCTCATCTATATACTTTAAAACTTTGAATACATTTTGATGTATATCCCAGGAGTTATAACATAAGAAACACCTACTGCTCCAACGACCTGCCAAATGCAAAAGGGCTACTATTTTTGGACTTTTTGAGGACCTTAAAGGCAAAATTTCATTATTGTTATTTCTATAACATTTGTAGGCACAGAAGTCTCGGTTCTATCCCAACTAGAATCATCACATTTAGAGTTCAAAAACTCAACTTATGATCAAAATAGTCATTGGAGGTCAATCCAAATTTCTGGACAGCAGTTTCATATTAATGCCTAATATCTTAATTCAAGTCAATATACTTATAAAATCCATAATGAACACAAGTATTAATGCATGCAAGAAAAAATAGTTCCCAAACCTGGACATGCAACTCAAATATTCTTCAAAATTCTCCTTTTTCTCTCACTATCTTCTTCTTTCAAGATCCTAATTGTCTCCTTCTTTTCCTTTCACAACAATTTCATCCATTAACTCAAACTTTCAGCATTTAACTCAATATACTATCAACAAAAACTAGAAGATGATGAAGAAGAATTACTAATTAATAAGTTTACCTTAATGATACATACTAACTTCTCTTAATTAATTAAACATGCATGAATTTTTCTTCAAAGATTTTTCTTAGAGAAAGATTAACTATAGAATTTAAGAAATGAGAAGAAGAATAGATTTCTATAACTCTCTCTTTAGAATGCCCCCCTCCACTTCTCTCTCTTTCTTGTGAATTATAATATATATAGGCAAGGTAAATTTCTTTCTTGTTCTCTCAATTTCTTGCATGTTACACCTTTGCCTCTCATCTTCTTGCAAGCTATAAATTGGCCTATGTAATTATTCTTTCTCTTAAATCAACCTCTCAAATCTCTCTTTTATTCACATTTAACCCTTAAGATGCCAAATTTACAAATTGACCTCTAAACTAATACTTTATACTTCAATTACAGCCTTGAATATTATTAAACCAATAATAATAATTTGATTATGCCCTTATAAAATTCATACCATATAATTCAGACATTTATCACATAATTAATGATAACTTAATAACATTTATGCCCTAAATAATATCTTAACTATATTTTTGCTCTAATTATACACACTATATATTATAATATCAATTGACTATTATATACTTTATCACATAAGACCACGAATTCATTAGATCATAACTATTAATAATTCATCCAATAATGCTTAATTAAACTTTAATAATGTATAATTGTCCTTGAATTCTACTAGGGCCTATTTAGGGTCCTTACATGTTTAGATCCGCTTGACGTGTCTTTAATACGACTCGACCCCATTTGGTCCTAATATAGTATAGCTTTGACCCTGTTTGGGTCTAAATTTTAATAGCTTTGGGTATTTTATTCGTACCTTCAGGTGAAATCATTACTGTTTAGCCCATTATCCACTTTTTTAGAAAGTATAAGCTTAATACAGACTAATGAAAGTATTATGTAACATTAAAAGATAAAAAAACATAACAGTACTTATTTTGATCTTTATATTATATTTATATGACATCGCTATATTGCATATGGAAACATAATATAAAAAAAGGCTACAATACACACACGCGTGCGCACAATTGGCATCTTAGTATCACATGTGCATTCTAGATAATAAGTTATGCATACGAACTTGTACACTATTGTTGTCTTGGCCATGAGCATATTAGTGAATGTGTGTTCTCTATATACACATTCTACTTGCTTGAAATTGAGAAATGACTTGTGTGATTGCTCTTATATGAAAGTTATGAAATCGTTATGAAATCATTATGTAAATTTAAATAGTTTTTTATGCCTAGGAATACGAGATATATGGATTTTTATTTATGTATAGTGATGTCTTTTGATAATTGCAATGGCTAATATGTTTTCCTTATAGCTATTTTTTTCTTGATTGATATTGAGAAATGATATGTGTAACTTCTTGCATGTAAACCTAAATAAATTATGAATTTACAATTGGTGTACTTAATATGATTTGAAGCTTGAGTTGAGGTAAATTAATAATACAATGAGTTAGGAAATCTGAATGGTACCCAAGAAGAGGATGAAATGGCATGGTAAGGATAAAAATTTGTTAAGGTTGTTAATATGTGTCTTCATACTTAAAATATGATACACATGATTATGTGGCATGGAACTTATTAGTAGTGATAAATGTATAGAGACCCAATTTATTAACTTAACTTTTATGATTTAAAAATTGGTCTTTCCTACAAATCTAGATTGATATTAACCTTCGCTTAAAAAAGATGATTAAGTTGATGTGATCAAATAAGAATAAACTATTTGAATTTAGAAATTATATTTGATGTATATGATTAAACCTAAGGGTTAATAATTGATAACTAAGTAGAACGTTAATAAGTGTTTAGCATTGGATATAAGAATAACATGAGAATGTAATTAAACTAGGATGTTATGATTATAATCCTTTTATTTTAAATGATTGGTTTATATGCTTAAAGATGTGCTTTTATGTGTATGCATTACTTTGACAACTTTTAGAAGAGGTCATTTACATGTTTTATGTTCCCTACTAAGCTATATAGCATAGCACAGCTTTTTATCCGTGTGGGTTGTCAAGATAAGACATCTTCACAAGGATAATATCTACAATAGGATAGCTAATACAAGATAGAGAGAGACTAGAAGTGTATAGTTCCCATTTTGGTTTTAATTTGTGCTCGAAATTTTGTATAGTATAGATGTTTAACAAATGGAATATTGCAATGTGTAAAGGGAAATTTATGCAAGTTTTATATTTAATGATTATATCACTTATGGAATTATTGTACAGTAAGCAAAAGTTTAAGAACAATAGTAAATTATAGTGTATGGGATACATATTTGTTGTAAAAGAGTATGCTAGAATGAAGGGTGCTACAAGTAATGTAGAAGGTAGTTTGGTGTACTCCATAGAAAGGGATACATCTAGAAGGACTATCTTGAGTCACAGAATGGATAGGCAACCATAGACACCTGAAGCTAATGTCACCATCTGCCACTGTAGCCAACCATATAGATCCTTTGTGAGGCGAGTCAAAGTTAAATAGCCTCTGTTGAGGAAGATAGTGCCTCAAAGAGTAAGTGTTAATCACTCTGTGAGGGGGCTATATCAATAGATTCAACTTTTCTTGCAACCATACCTAAAAAAAAGCTATTGGGGTGAATTGGATTCATCTTAGGCAAAAATAAGGTGCAGGGATGTGTGAAATCCAAAAAAGATGCCCTTTCCATAGAGAAACGTTGGTATGAAAACTAGCAAGGGGCGCACTACCTTTAAAAAATGATTGTAAGTTACCTGCATTAATAAAGGTTGCCAAAAAAAGCATGGGATCAACACATACAACATCTAGACTGAGAATAATCTCTACTAGGATCAAAGGAAATGGGGTCAGTTCGCTACATATGCCTTTTGTAATAACAAATAATTGGTAATCCAAAGATAAGCCATCCGAGGATAATGTTAGGTATCGAGCGAAGCAGCACAGTAGAATGGCACTGGTATGGTAAGTTGGTATATATGAGATTTCATCTAGTGCACTAATCAGAACATCTAAGGAAAAAAGGATCTCCTTGAGATACTAGCTTAATAGCCATCAATGGAAGAAATCCTAAGGCCTGTGCCACTTATTTCGGATAGTTGAGCACACGGTTAGGCATGCAAGGTAGAGTGTCGGGTGAGAATATCACACTAATGATCTCAACAAATTCTTTAGCTAGAGATCATAGATCTTAGTGTGTAAAACAAAATACAAGAAACCTATGGTTCCAATAGGATAGCAACCAAAATGATTGTAATATACAATTTTAGCCTTCTCAAAAATCTCAAATCGGAATAAGGGTTCAAAATTGGGTTTTCCCAAATCTTTGGATCATCTAAGAGTTTATGTAGTTTATTTATGGTTGACATTAACATGGTGAAATTATTTGGACAATCTTTGTAGAAAATAATAAAAAATGGGAAATAGATCCAAATAAAAATTAAAATGAAAGGAAGGGAGGAGAGAAATATCTAGTTTAGAAGGGTTGACCAGGCAGCTAAAGAGTCTAGAGCAACCAAAATCAAGGCACTTTTTATAGAGCTGCCATTATAGACAAGAGTGGCTAAGGAAGCGATTCACGACCGGTCCATCATCCCCCTTGACTCACTTGAATGAATAGGTTTTCTACATTTTGCATGGCTCATACATTTCATGTCTATATTTTTGCATGTTGGTTTTATGATATCTTGAAGGGAATTAAAGTCAAAAGATGGCACCAATAAAAGCCAGACTTTAAAATTTAGGGAGTATTTACTTAAAAAAATAATAATTAATAATGTTAATAAACAATGGTGAAAATAAAATTAATTGGTTAATTAAGGCTTAGTAATGATTTTGTATAGGTAAAAAGTGCATAAGTTCTATTAAAAGTGTCTTTGTTGAGTTTTGGCATGAAAAACAATAAAAAATTCAAAATTTGAATGACAGATGGGACAAGCCTTATGCCTGTTGGTCATTATGACCAATAGGCAGCCCATCTGTCGCATTGATTTTAAAAGCCTAAACCTTTCTTCTTCCTTCCTCCTCTGCATTTTCTTTTCTATATGGTTTCTTATGTTTTCTTTCGGATTTTCTATTTTTCTCGCTCATTTCTTGTCAGTTTTGCATTTCGTTTGTACATAAATGACCCTTGGCTCGACGTCTTCTTGAAGTATATATTTTTTTGAGTTTTCTTCCCATTTTTTAAGAGTTGCATTTCCACCATGAAGGTTAATTTTTCTAGATTTTTTCCACCATTTTTCCATTTATTTTTAATATTTCCTGATGAATTAATGGGATATAAGTGCATTTGTAAAGATGTCATGCATTGAAATTGAGAAATTAAGAATTTTGGACATTGCCCTTTTCACTTCTTATCATAGTTAGTTTTATAGATGCAAAAATAAAAAATAAACAAAAAATTACTGCAGTAACATAAAAATTGAAAAATAAATTAGAAATAAAAATTACTATTTTTTTATTGTTTAGAAATAGTAATAAATAAAAAGTATGAAAAAATGCATGCGTGTGTAATTGCCTAAATTTAAAATTTTAATTCAAATAAATGAACTGCATTGTGTAGCTTTGGCCTATGTTGCAAAATTTGATGCCTATTTGTAAGGAGGCTAGGCATTTTTTTGTCAAAATGCCATTGAATTTTTTTAAAAATCTTACAAAATAAATTTATAATTTCAATTTTAACTATCATGCATGTTTGCTAGAATGCCATTGATAGGCCTAGGTTGATTTCAAAATTGTGGTGTGCCCTATATGCATTTTTATACAGGTCAGCTAGTTCCGGTATAAGCTAAAATGCTACCAAGATATCTATAATGAATTGCAAAATTAATTTTGCAATAATATTACTTGCATTTTAGAATTGTTACATCAAACTAACTGTTATTATTTTTCATGGACAGATGCCACTTAGAAGCGATTCACCACAGGCTCCTGCTGCTCTACCAACACCAAAGTGGATGTTACATGATCAGAGGTGATGTTGCCAGTCACTAGCTAAGGTCTAATTTAGAGCTAGCCGGTACATGTCTCTTCACTTCTTTTATCAAATGGCCATGTTAGAGGACATAGATACCCTGTTCGCAGTTGTGGGTTGGATGTAATTTCTTGTACCGTGATTTCTTACCTATCTTGAGATTGTCTAGGAGTTTTTATCCGTGTTATACTATAAGGAATTTCAGAGACTTGATGATAAGCCAAGAGTCATCACCTTTTGGGTTAAAAAGTTTAATTATAACATCAGCCAACACACATTTGTAGAGGTGATAGGGCTCCCGATAGGAGAGGGTGTCCTTACTGCTTTGAGGTCAGTCGAGCACCAAAACTGGGTAAAGATCACATTATAGGAGGCTCTGTATCATCCTGATATATTGAAATACACCCTTTTAGCCATGCAGGTTCTCTAATATATCCAATAAGTATTATTTAGTTCATACTTGGGGCGTATAGGCAGCGTAAGGTTAGTAAAGCTATAGAAATCCTGAGTCTATAGGCAATGATTAGAGGGTGATTTATAAACATTAGCCATGAGATCGTGGCAAACCTACTCAGATTAACCACTTAGCTAATAGCCCAAATATGCATAGGGGGAATGGTTAGTAGGTTACTGCTCCATCTGGGGGCAGATGAGGTGACATTTAGCAAGCCCTTAGATTAGGACACTTTTATCGATCTAACCACCACCAGGACTATAAGGATGGATGTATCTAGACCTGGTCACCTGGGAGAATATAGATTACTTATAGTATCAAAGAGTAGGCAAGCCTACAGACTACCTGAGAGTAGTAAAGTAGAAGCAGACACCCCTAACACCTCAGCCATAAGCATAGGAGAAGAAAAGACTGGAAAAAACAAAGGTAAGGAGGTGATAAAGCAGTGAAGGAGGCTTATTGTGGAATTTGGCCAAGGCAAGGATTTTAAGAGCAAATTTTGCTTTACATTTGTATTTATATAAATGTGATTGTGTTAAATGAATTCTATTGTTGGCTAGATTGGTTATGAGGATGATGGTGCTCATGGTATTAAACGAGAATGAAAGAAAGAAGAATTAAATTGTTGAAATTGTGTTAATTTTGAACCAATTTCTATATTTTTAGTATATCTCAAGTTATCTAACTCTAATTTAGGTAATTTTAGTTTTTAATTACACTTAAGACATGCACCTACAATTTTGTAGAGAAATCTAAAGTTGATTTTGCACCTAAGTAGTCTTAATTTTAACTTAAAGTTTGAAATGAACTATTGTCTAGTTGTGGAGGGCAAGTTGCTGTATTTTTTACATAATTCTTTGTAGAAAAGTCTAATTTCTATGAGACAAAATTATGGACAAACTAGACATATAGGAGTACAATTTTCATGCAGGAATGTTTGTTTAATTTTATACCTATTTTCTTCTATGAATTTTCTAAGTTGTAACTAAAACTAATTTTGATATTGTGAACTATTGTCTAGTGTCAATGAATACGTTGTAGTATTTTGGATGTAACTCATATTAGAAATGTCGAAATTCTATGGCAATAATTTTAAGATAAACTAGACTTATAGGAGTACAACTCTCATGGATAAATGTTAGTTAAATTCTATACCTATTTTACTCCATGAACTTTTCAAAGTGGTTACACAAACTATTTGAAAAAATGCACTCTTAGATAGTCTGTAATGATTGGGTTATAACTCTTGATATAATTATCAAAATTGAGTGGTATTTAAAGGATGAGAAATTAGAGACACAAATCATTGTTTGGTTAGAAAACTAATTTAGTTAATTTAGCTATTTAGTATGGCAAAATTGAGATGCAAAATAGAGTCAAAAATTTGCCTACCCTATTTTCTATAAGCTAGTTCTTTAATGTATAAATGTCTATAAGTATTTATATGATTTTTAGAGTAATTTGATCATAACATGAGGATGTTTCTTGTTGTATAATTATAGGTTAGAATAATGATATTATTTATTTATACATGACTATGAGTTTTATATGATATATGTATATGACTAAGAGATATGATAATACCATAAAATAGAGCTATATGTATATGTGAATTGAGGAAACAAACTATGTAACAAGCCCATAAACAAGCATATTGATTATTATTTATTTGAATGGATATATTGGCTTACATGCTTATGTTTATAGGTTATCATCTGAAGGTAAATGATTATAGTATTACGTAATTACAATTCTTATATTGATGTCTAAGATTGATTATACATGCATATATATGAGATTGTGTATCTTCGTATATGATAGTATATGTGTAAGACTAAACAATAAAATTCAAGCATGAAAAGATAATTAAAATTTATATGAACACAATTAATGCTTGCAAATAGAGTTCAACTGTGGATAAATAGGCCCCTATAAGGATTGAGTTGTAGCTGCTACCGTCTAGCCCCATTTAGGTCTACCGTTGTCCCCATTTGGGACTACCGTTCGAACTCATTTAGATCTACCAAACATAATACCTATAGGTATTTACATGACCAATAACTACGGGTATCTACCATTCCCATTATCCACTTTCAGAACTTAGGCAGGCTAAATTTCCAATTATAATTATGATTACAGTATTTGAATTAAAGCATGAATGCTTAAATGTTATTATTGCATTACATGATTGTTTCTAATTATAGGAATTGTATCTCAGGTATAAATGCTTAGAGTATATCAATCAACCACGTGAATTATGTATGCTGAGATATTTCTTTATCTTTGTTGTCTTATTCATTATATACTTCGAGATGTTGCTAAAACTAAAAATTTATTATCATTGATATCTTATGCTACAATGATGACCGTTGTAAGTGGTCATCCATCATACATTGTTTGCCACTAAGTATTATAGCTTAACACGGGTTATTTTATCCGTATAGGTTTAGTGGATAAGACTTTTGCTCAAGGGCATTCTCTATATCAAAAAAGGCCAACACAAGTCTAACAAGAAGTTGATGTAGGAATTTCTTGATGAATATATTTTGTATAATTTTGCATTAATAGTTATATATATGTAAAGATGTAACACCCTTAACGGAACCTTAATGGAATAGTTCACTCCGATATGAACTTATAAGATTTGCCTGAAATTTTTTTTCCATCGATACCGAGCTTATGCAAACACAAGTCATTGAAAATTCGGGCAGCATAATGGCTATCCACCTAATGACCTCCTGAAAAATCAAGCAATACACAGCCTCCAACAGGAACAATAATTTATCATATTCAACAAACACATAACATTCCATAAATCGCATACCAATCATAATCATTTACTAACATAAAAATATTTACTATTCATACAATAACAATCCAAAATACAATCAAGTCTTACTATCATTAGCTGAGTATATACATGCCAAAATACCTAAAAGTCTAGATAATTCTTTTCTTCAACCTTCACTCCGCTATGTACTATGCTCCAACTCCTCTTCAGAACTTGCACGCAGTAAAAACTACGTGTTGAGCACTAGATATGCTCAATGATGACTACCAATCCTAGAATTTTCAAATTAAGCAGAATTATCATATTTATGTTAAGTATTACTTTGTCTTATCAATATTCCTTAATAATTTTGACAGTTTTTTTCAGTTCATTAACATTATTTTTGGCAGGCTTTTTACTTTGGTTCTAAACAGTTAAATTTACTTCAAAACTCTTTCTTTTGTAATTTCAATTGCAAAAGTTACGTTTCTTTTCTTACTTTTACTATTGCTCTAACTTGACTTAACTTTGACTTTTCCTATTCAATTTTTATTTAATCAGATCAATACAAATATTAGTTCTTTGATGATTTACATTATTATTTGCCACTGAAATGACAAATTTTCTATTCAATGCTTGATTTCTTCATTATTCACAATTTATCCTTTTAATAGCAAACCTACCATTTTGCTATTTATTTCTTTATATCACTTTGGTCTTTTTGATTTATTTATCAAAAGACAATCATTAACACTTTAACATTTAATGTCTAGTAATATTATTACTTAGCAACTTTGCAATTAAATCTTTACTTCCTTATTTCTTTACAAATTGGTACTATTTAATTTACTTATTGCAATAATTATCATTTCTACTTATTATTTGCAAAAATGACTAATTTATTCTTAATAAGCTTATTTTTACTTTTTAAGCTAATAGTCGATGTACATTACATCAATTTATACTTATTTTGTCATTTTTATGAAAAATTATATTTTAGTCCATGCTGGATATAAAACTTCATTTTTAATCAGTTTAGCTATCAAATAACTAATTTACCCTTTTATAAGCATTTCTCACTCATAGCAACACATTCTTATTTTTCTTTTTTTTTTTGAAAATCAAACAGGCAAATGGAAAAATCCATGGCCACTCTGTATTAATTCCAATTTGATATCATATACATCAAAGCGATCTTGGAAGAACCGGATTACTCCTCTTTTATTTATGTTTCAACTGACCATGCTCATTTCGGAGCCAGACTTTATTAACACTTATAGCTCGAATAGCTGCAAATACTATCATTAACTATTTGCATTTACTCATCACATAAATACATTCGCTTGAAGATATTTTATTACGGGATCTTCTTTTTAAAGCTGAGCACATTAGCCAATGCATTACCTCTCTGGTAGTACCCAGCTAAAAACCATGAATTTCTTATTCAGCCAGAGATTACATTAACTAATTTCAACAAATGGTTACTTTTTCTTCAATATCGGTAGAATAAAGCTCAAATACTTATCACATTCTTTCAGAGTCTTAGATCTCCGAGAATAATACCAATAAAAATAATTATAAACAAGTCCAAATAGGGGTAGAAAACCCTAGTTATCAAGTCTATATAGGCAATTAGTACATTTGAAAATCTGAATGACATGACAATAACTCATAATGGCCACATCAAAATCGAAAAACAATCTTGGATATACTATTCCTTTTTACTTCATCATAGTACAATGGTAATCCTTTCTTGCTGTTAGGTCATCTCTACGCTCATCATATCTTCTATCAGTTTTTTCATATTAGGTGGGGTCTATACAAATGAAATGATGCAAATCAGATGCTATCACACAATATGAAATGCTATGCAATGAATGAATGATTTCATTTATGCAATAGAATACAGTCAAGTATTCTTATATAACAGGTGTATGTTTTAGGTGTGGTAGCATTGATCACTTCTTAGCAAAATTTCCTCTGAGGCAACAGCAAGGGCAAACACAGCAAATTAGGGGAGCTTCTAATACAACCTCAACTAGTAGAGGCCGAGGTAGAGGACATGGGGGATTCTAGTATAGGAATGTGTCTAACATAGTTGATCGACTTACAACCCTAATTGTTCCTGGCCGAGCTTATTTCATGAAGGCTTGCGAGGATAGAGATGCTCTGGAAGTAATAGCCAGTATTTTCTCTCTCATTGATTCTAATATTCATACACTCATTGATCTTGGTTCTATTCATTCTTATGTTTGCATTGGGGATATGGGTAGAAATATATCAACCGCACATGAAGTGAATTATGATATTTGTATAACTAACCCATTGGGGCATAGTGTTTATGTTAGTAAAGTATATAAAAAATGTCCCATTGTGATTTAAGGGAAGAAATTCTTAGCTAATCTTATTAAACTGCCATTTCAGAAGTTCAATGTTATTTTGGGCATGGATTAGATGTCAAAAATCATGCAATGGTTAATTATAGAGTGAAGACAATGACACTTAGAGAAGTTGATGGGAAAGAAGTTATAGTATAGGTTATTCAAACTAACCCTTAGCTAATATGATATCTGCTATGCAAGCAAAGCAATTTCTTAAAAAGGGATGTGAAGCACCTTTTAGCCTTGGTGCTTGATTCAAATAGGGATAAAGGAAAGTTTTAGGATATACCAATGGTGAATGAATTTTCTAATGTATTTCCTAAAGACTTACCTAGTCTTCCACCAGGAAGAGAAGTGGAATTGTCTATAAAGCTTTTACCTCATACAACTCCCATTTCGAAAACACCATCCAGGATGGCCCCAATAAAGTTAAAGGAGTTAAAAGTTTCGTTAAAAGAATTGCTTGATAAATACTTTTTATTAAGCCTAGTGCATCACCTTGGGGTGCACTAATTTTGTTTGTAAAAAAAAAGATGGGTCTATGAGGATGTGTATACTACAAGTAGCTGAATAAAGTGACAACGAAGAATAAGTACCTATTGTCTAGAATTAAAGACGTGTTTGATCAATTGAAAGGTGTTGGAGTATCTTTAAAATTGATTTGCAATTGGGGTACTATCAACTTCAAGTGAAGGATGTGGATGTTCTAAAGACAACATTTAGAACCTGATATAGGCATTACAAATTCATAGTCATGCCATTTGGGTTAACAAATGAACTGATTGCTTTTATAGATCTAATGAATAGGGTGTTTAGACCCTATATGGATTATTTGTTGTGGTATTCATTGATGATATTTTGGTAT
The DNA here is from genome assembly GCA_037975025.1 of Excoecaria agallocha. Taxonomy (NCBI): domain Eukaryota; kingdom Viridiplantae; phylum Streptophyta; class Magnoliopsida; order Malpighiales; family Euphorbiaceae; genus Excoecaria; species Excoecaria agallocha. The sequence continues at coordinate 30,202,610 of CM075812.1, forward strand.
ATTCTAGAAATGAAGCTGAGCATGCTGAACACTTGAGAATTGTGTTACAGATATTAAGGGAGAATCAGTTGTTTGCCAAATTGTGCAAATGTGATTATTGGCTTAAAGAAGTTTCATTCCTTTGGCATATTGTATCTTCTAAAGGCATTAGAGTCGACCCAGCTAAATTTGAGGCTATTGTGAATTAGAGACTGCCTTAGAATGTTTCTAAAGTGAGAAGCTTTTTGGATTTAGCAGGATATTATCATCATTTTGTTAAAGAGTTTTCAGTCATTGCTTCACTGCTCACTAAGTTTTTGAGAAAGAATATCAAATTTGAATTGACTCATCGTTGTCAAGAAAGTTTTGATCGGTTAAAAAAGATGCTAACAAAAGCCCCAGTTTAAACATAGTTGGTTTCAGGTAAAAAGTATGCCATGTATATTGATGCTTCTAAAGTTGGGTTAGGTTGTATACTAATGAAAGATGGTAAGGTGGTAGCTTATGCATCCAGACAATTGAAACTGCATGATCAAAACTACCCTCCATACGATTTAAAATTGGTAGCAATAGTATTTGCCTAAAAAATAAGGTAAAATTATTTGTATAGGGAAAGATACAAAATTTATACAGATCATAAGAGTCTTAAGTATTTACTCACTCGAAAGGAACTCAACTTGAGATAGTACAAAAGGTTAGAGTTATTTAATGATTATGATTGTACAATGGATTACCACCTGGGTAAAGCTAATGTGGTAGTTGATGCCTTAAGTCGTAAGACAATGGTAGCTATGATGTTACAACAGACTAGATTGAAATTTGTAGCTAATGGTACTTTGATAGCTTAATTAAAGGCTAAACCTAATGTGAGACAGGTAGTGATAAATGCTTAGAAAGGTGATGGAAAGTTGCAATAGATTGTAAAATTATTTCATAAAGGGAATTAATTTAAGTATACCGTAAAAGAAGATGGGAGTGTGTATTACCAGAATAGATTATATGTTTTAGATGTTAGAGAATTGAAAAGAACTTTGTTGCATAAAGCTGACAACACACTATTTACCATACATCCAGGTAGGAATAAGATGTATCAAGATCTAAAGCAATTCTATTGGTGGCCTGGTATGAAGAAAGATGTGGCAGATTATGTTTCGAATTATTTAACTTGCCAACAAGTGATTGGTAGCATACCGATTAGCTTTTCCTATGGAATTAGCAAAAATGCATGATGTGTTTCACGTGTCTATGCTTCAAAGATACTATTTTGATGAATCCCATGTGCTACCAGTACAAGATATTTAGTTTCAACCAAACTTCTCTTATGATGAGGAATTGAAAGAGATTTTGGTTAGAGAAATCAGGCACTCGAGAAACAAGAAAATTTCTCTTGTCAAAGTGCTTTGGCAACATCATAATGTGTAAAAAGTGACTTGGGAACCGGAGGCAGCAATAAAAGAACAGTATCCCCAATTGTTTAAAACATGTATGAATTTCGATGACGAAATCCTTTAAGGGGGAGAGAATTGTAAGACCCCAACTTTAACCCTATTAGTAATATTCATGATTAAATGGTATAATTATTGATTAATGTTTAATTAAGCATTAAAAAGTATGATTAGGTTTATAGTAGGGGCAAATTGGTAATTTTTATGTTATGTTGTAGGGTGAATTATAAGTCATGATTAAGCTATGGGTTTAATTAAAGAAAGAAATATGACTTTAGGGGTGATTATTGTAGACAAAAATTTAAAGGGATAGCCTTTTATCATTCAAGAAAGTGAAAGAGCATAAAAGACATTTTACTCACTTTAAAAACTTTAGCTCTGTGCATGAAGGAGAGAGATTGTTTGTTAGTGGTTCTTTAATGAGAGGGGGATGGCTAAAACAAGAAGAAAATTTGATTTTTATGCTCTCGTTCTGTAGCACCCTTATCCCATACATAGCTATAAAACTATATCTTGTATCATTAAGCATGCTAACCAGGTTCTTTTGCTCGAAACACTTTACTGCATACTTAAGAGTATCTTTAAACAATACAATATTTACATTTATGAATCATATGTACATCACATCCTTGTCAAAGTAAATAAGAATCTTGTAATCAAAATGCACTTAATAGTAGGCTATACTTTCAATCTCTCTCTTGTGTTGGCCATCCCACTGCAGATATCATCCCAGGGAAAAATCCTTACTTGCAACCTACACGGAAGAAACACCCATCCTAAGCTATAAAGCTTAGTGGGAACAAAAACACGTGGACGACCCCTTTTAAAGGTTGTTAAGATGAAAATCCATATATACACATCTTAAAGTAAATAAACCAATCATTATAAACAATATTCACAATAATCTCCCATAATTATATTCTCTTTTGCTATACTTATAACCAATATCAATACCTATTGATATTTCCTTTGCTTATCAATTTATTACCTTTATCATTATTAATTCATTACTTTGAATCCTATACATCAAGCTTACTTTCTGGATTTCTATATGTTACTCTTGACCAATTACTTTGAATTATTAGTTGTCAAACATTAATGACTATATTATTCATGTATTAATATCAATTTCCAAACATTTTAATAACTATGTCATATTTCTATCACTTATTTAAAAATATTTATATATACTTCATCTATACTTTATGAGTTCCCACATTTTGATTTTAGTGATCACTTTGATATACTTAACTATCTTAGAAACATGGTACTGCATTCAAATAAATTTTATTCCTTATACATATGTATAATATATTCCATGTATAAGATGCATTCTCATTCGTTTGAATACTTACTATTTTTATTAAACTATTATATCTTTACCTTGTATATTTTTTAACTTTTAAAGCATTTCGATATTACCATTGCTTCATCAGTAATCACACTTAACACACTTTATATATATACATTTATTTAACATGTAATCAATGGATTAGAAAATCTTAATAAATCTAACAACCTCACCTAGTAAACAATAAAAGCATTTGAAAAGCTTAATAGTTAACTTAGCATGCTTGTATTGTATACTGACTGAGAATTCTTCATGCATTTAACTCATTTAAGCAATTTTGAACATTTAGAACCAACTATAAATAGTATACATATCATGTGTTACTTGGTAACCTCTATTTATTTAAACTTATGAAACAATACAAGCAAATCATGTCAAACATGTAATCAAGCAATATCCTTAACTCTTATATGATGCTTGCTTTGTACTTTATACTTTAATGTTTGTACAGTACTTATAGTTAGCCTGCCTAAATTTGAAAGTTGGATAACGGGATCGGTGGATACTCGAGGGTATCAAAATGGTGGATATCCGAAGATATCAAAACTATAGACCTAAATGGGGTCGACTGTATGGTGGACCGGTCAAATGGACCCAAACGAGGTCAGCTAACAACCCAAATGGGGCTGTGCATGATCCAATAGGATCAACTATACTTTAGACCTAAAAAGGTCAATAGTGGTAGTTGTAATATCCCTATAGGTGTCTATCTATCCATAATTGAACTCTAATTGTAGGCGATAATTTATTTAATTCTATTTTTTATATATCATGCTTACACTTGATTAAATCAATAGGCACATGTATAACCAAAGTAAAAATATATTATTACTATAACATAACTATGTATAGAAAGTTCATATAATATTTCACATAGTTTTTGATCATGTTATCAGTAGGCATCATATTTAGCTTAAACATACCCTGAAAATCAGGTAATATATCATACATGTTCAAGTGTTCAATATAAGTCACGCCATGTTCTTAGAACTTTCCAATGCAGCACAACTTAGGTATGTGATCATGTAAAAAGATCCAAAATTCCTAGTTTATATAAATACATGTAACCAATTTTCCATTTAACATTTCAATATTTTGACAATTGTGCATATATCATCATAATAGATACTTTAACATGTGATCCATTAGACATTACATATGAACATGATCATGCTATTGTATTTCATATTTCAAAGTGTAGGTACATGTTAAAATATACAGTTACTCATCATATGATTACATACACAAAATTTATCTTGCATATAACAATCATGTATAAAAGTTTTGTCACACACACACACACACATATATATATACACACACACACATGTATATAGGTAAAGATTATTGATAAAGATATCTAATACACATACATATATATATATATATATATATATGTGTATTAGATATCTTTATCAATAATCTTTACCTATATACATGTATAAATAAATATATATATATATAACCCTTTATTAATAGTCATATTGCATGCCATATCCAATTCATTGTGTATTTACATAGACACAAATTTAACTTAACTATATAAAAGGCATAATGTAAGATATATTAAAATTCTGCACAGGGCAGCATTCTAGACCCAAATTGCAAGCCATCTATGATTTTGAAAACATCATTTTTAGGCTACATGGTCTTCTAAAATTTTATTCTCCTATGTTTCTAGTTTCCAAATCATCAAAATTCACCTTAATATCTTGTCTATAGCTCAAGATATTTGAGAAAAACTATAAGCTATTAATAGAACCAAAATAGTGTTTGTTACCACTTATAAAGCTTTTTAGAATAAAATGAAGAAGGAATTAGACAAACATTTATTCATAAAAGTTATACTTCCATGACTCTAGTTTTACCAGAATTTTATTTTGTAGCATTTTAACTGGTCTACCAAGAGTTATGCCTAATTTGCTAAGGTCTATTCCCTAATAGTACATCCAATCCCTACGAATTTCAAGTCAACATTTGACATGCTTGCATACATTTTTAATTATACTTCCTTCATGTGAAATGTATATTTCGAAGTGTATTTTTCATATAAATAAACTTCATAGAATTCTTACCAATATACACAAAGATACATCATTTTTACTTCACCCTATTCCAGAACCGAAATTAATAGCTTATAGAAAATTCAGTTAATTATTTGGATGTCTTTAAGGCAATTTCAATGCTAGGTTCCTTCTACAATTTTGTAGGAATATATGTTATATAACCTTAGAAATTAGAATGACCTCAATTTAAGTTTTCTAACTCAAATTATGCTGAAATTACTGCCATTATTTCATAATTCTTTATGCATTCTCTTTTAGGGATACTATCAATTCAAAATGAACATTTGTTCACTTTAATATGCATAAACTTTATGTATAATATATATATATATATATATGCTTAAATATTTTAAATCTATAAGTATGCATGTTTATTATGCTTGTACACTTCGTCACGAAGCTTGTTAAATAGGTTCATAAGAGCTATTCCCATACATGTCACTCATATGTGAAGATTTGATCTCATTCATGCATGATCGTTCTTTATTCATGTCTATACTTTCCCATATACTTATGTTATCTCAAATAAGCAATGCACATGCTTATATGATATTAATCATACACATGCTTTCTCTTAAATAAATAAATATTGTTGACATACCTGATCTTATCATTCCCATAAACATGGTTCATCATTTAATCATACCTATTGCTTTACAATATGATATCATCACATACTCCATGTACTTATCTCTCTCTTATGTTCATTTATATAAAAAGATGCTATAAAACATTCAAGAAGGTCTAAATAAGCTTTACTATCATTTTGAGACACTTTAGTAAATTTTCTGTGAAACAAGGGTGCCATGACAAACATTTTGTACAGTGGTAGATTTCAAATTACATTTTGTTACCAATATTAAAAATATAAAAAATCATTTTTAGGCCAAGCGCTCTCAATACAACTTATTCCCCTGTGTTTCTATTTTCCATAACATTTAAAATCATCTTAATATCATCTCTCTAACTCAAATTATTGGCAAATCACTAAGGACTGCTCCATTGACCCGCCAACTGGAAAAAAGGCTACTATTTTGGGCATTTTTGAGTTACTTAGAGGCAAAAGTTCATTGTGGCTATTTCTATAACATTTGTAGCACAGATATCTTGGTTCTAACCCAACTAGAATCATTAAATTCAGAGTTCAGAAACTCAACTTATGATCAAAATAGTCACTAAAGATCAATCCGAATTCTGGATAGCCCTTTCACATTAATGCCTAAAATCTTAATTCCTTTACATGCAACTTCATTTGATGATCTACATATGCATGACTTGCCATTCTCAATATCTACCTTATCACTATAAATACATGTAAGATCAAAATAATTTCCATGCCTTATAATTGAAAGATATCACACATATGTAAATTATTTTCAAAGTTTAAATCCCATACCTCTATTAAAATCTACTCTTCTTACTTAATCAAAATGCCTTTGCTCCTTCCTTTACTTGTCCAATTTCTTAGCAAATCACAAGACCTTAATCAACAAAATCTTAACATAATTGGTTTATTAGAAAATGAAGAAGATAATGGCCAAAAATCTGCCCTCTCCTCTCGTGAAGACCCATTTTTATTTAGACAATAGTGGGCAAATATCCCACTAAGTCGTTGCATGCCAAACTCTCTTAACTAGTTACCCCACCATAAGTCCATTTTACACATTGACCTAGTATACTTCTTCAATTTCAACATTTACCCCAAAACTTATTTTCAATTCCATTAATTCATCCCAAACTCAAATTAAATAGTAAAATTACCATTTACCGCATGTAGGAAATTTACTTCAATTTCCTATTACCATAATATAAAGCTTAGTTCAATCTTAATTTCACACTTATATATATCACAACTTAATTTTACTTTGTCACCTTCAATCTCATAAAATTATAAATTCACAAAGACTCACTTATCAATAATTCATCTAATTAAGAATAATTATATATTGATACCTTGATGATGCCCTTGAATTCTACTAGGGCCTAATTTGGGTTCTTACACCTTCTCTCTCTCAAAAACTCAAGTTCTATCTCTCAAATCTCCTTCAAAAATTTCTATTTTGAATAGTTAATACAAGGGTTTTTAAGTTAAAATTGTTAAAGTAAAGTATTCCTCTCTTCAACTCCATCATATTCTTTTTGGGTTGAAAGTTTTTATTTGGGGAAATTTCTGGAAATTTATGGATGATGTTATTTTTAGTTCAAGAAAAGAATAAGAAGAATAAAGGCAAGGAGGTGATTATAGAGTGAAGATAACTTCTGTGGATTTCGGCCAAGGTGAGAATTTAAGAGAAAAATCTATTTTTCATGTGTATTTGCATGAATATATTTATGTTAAATATGTTATAATGTCCGTTTGAATATGGGAGGGGTTTAAATCATGGAAATTATAACTGAATGAAGAAAAGAAAGTGAATTTGAAAATTTTAGTTGAATCACTTTGAACTAGCTTTTGTATTTTCAGCATATCTCGAGTTATATAACTTCAATGTGGGTAATTCTATTGGTAATTAAAATTAAGTCATAGAGCTATAATTTTGTAGAAGAAACTGGAGGTTGATTCTGATTCTAAGTAGTCTTAATTATTAATTGAAGTTTTAAGTGAGCTACTGTCTAGTTGTAAAGAGCAGGTTGCAGTATTATAGATATAATTGTTGGTAGAGAAGTCCAATTTCTGAGAGGAAATTTTTTTTTGACAAACTAGACATATAGGAATACAATTTTTATAGAGGAATGTTTGTTTAATTTTGCACCTATTTTCTTGTACGAATTTTCTAAATTGTAACAAAAACTTATTTTGGTATTGTGAACTATTGTCTAGTGTCAATGAACATGTTGTAGTATTTTTGATATAACTCATGCTAGAAAGGTCAAAATGCTATGGAAAATTTTTTTGGATAAACTAGACTTATAAGAGTAACTCTTATGATTAAATCTCAATTTAATTCTACACCTATTTTACTCAACGAATTTTTCAAAGTGGTCACACAAACTATTCTTGGAAAAAATGTACTCTTGGACAGTCTGTAATGATCAAGTTATAACTCCTAAATTGATTGTCCAAATTGACTAGGATTTAAAGCATTAAAATCTAGAGACATAAATAACTGTTTGTTTAGAAGACCAATTTTATCAATTTGGCCATTTAGTATTGCAAAATTGAGATACAACTACCTACCCTATTTTCCACAACCTAATTCTTTGATGTATAAATGTACTATAAGTATTTATAATATTTTTATAGCAATTTGATCATAAAAATGAGGATGTTGCATGTTGTATAATTATAGGGAAGAATAATGGTATTAAAATTTGTATATGACTATGGGGTTGAAATGTTAAGTAAGAAAGTCGAAGAGGGTTAGGCTAGTTAACTAAGAGGAGATGTTATACAATGATATATAAGTACATAAAGACATGATGACACCATAATGTGAAATTATATATTTATGAATTTAAAGAATCTATACATATGTATAGGTAGCATATGAGCAATCATGTTTTTTATTGCTTATTTGAAATAATATGTTTATTCTTACATGTTTTTGCTAATTACAAAAATTATATCTCAAGTATAAATGCTCAGAGTATATCAATTAACCACATGAATTATGTATGCTGAGATATTTGTTTATCTTTGTTGTCTTTTTGATTATATACTTTGAGATGTTGCTAGAATTAAAAATTTATTATCATTGATATCTTATTTTACATATGATGCATGTTGAGTGTGTTTGCCGATGACCATTGTGAGTGGTCGTCCATCATAAATTGTTCCCTACTGAGCTTTATAGCTTAGCACGGGTTATTTTATCAGTGTAGGTTTAGTAGATAAGACTTTTGCTTAGGCACATTCTCTGCATCAGGAAAGGCTAACTCAAGTCTGACAAGAAGTTGATGTAGGGATTTCTTAATGAATATATTTTATATAATTTTGCATTAACAATTATATGTATGTAAAGATGTATCTAATTTGGGCATGTTGAGTTGTATAAGCTCCCTTTTGTATAGAAACAATAAATGTATGCTTGTATGATCCAAAGCAACTAACATACCATATGATATACACTCTAAAGTACAAACAAGTAAAACATGAGAATAGTGATAGTAATCCCTGAAATACTTAAGATATATAGTAGGTAAAGAGTGCTAGAAACTTGTATGGTGCTAGTATGTATGTGTAGCAAAAAAAAAAAGTTAAAGTATGTGAATACCTACATTAACACCTAATCGATATGTATAATAACCAGCATAATGATGCAATAGTATGATCAAAGTATGCTTGATGATATAATAACATAGTAGAATTGATTAATGATCTATGACTTAGTAATATGGTTAGGTTATAAAATTAGGGTGTTACACCCTAATTACACTTCTCTACTTAATTAATCACCAATTAACTATACATATTTCTACTAGGGTCATAGTCAAGGCCTTGCAAAGTCTCTTTAGTTCCCAGCGCAGTTGCCACACAAGTTTAACTATACAAAGCCTTACTACATCTTCCACACAAGTTTTTCTCCCTAGAAATGCTCAATTTATCAAAAATTTGGTTAAGGCTAAACATAAGCGCATGAATAAAATGAAATAGGCTCAAAATGGCTACCTAAATTCAAAAAGGGTAGTTGTTTAAGCAAGCTAAAAAAGGTTATTTCTAATGCCCTTATCATTCGTCATACATATTATATACTAAATGTGATCTCAAAAATTATCTAACATAAGTTCTAGAGTAATGAATATAAGAAGAATTCTCTCAACAAAAATTTTTAATATCATTAAGGCTCAAAAGCTCACTATGGCTATGACAAAACTTTACATCATGCAAGACTCACTAATCTAAAGAACATGCTTAAAGAAACTTGGCTTAAAAGAAATGTATACCAAAGTACTTTACCTAAACATGCCTATCCATGGAAGCATAATCATATTAAAACAAAAGATCCTTAAGTCTAAGTTAATAAATGTATCCAAGAGACTCATAATTAACTATGCAAGGATTACCTATATATGCCACTAAGTAAATACCTTAATAAGAAATAAAAACTCCATAACATAACATAAAAATTTAAAACTAATCTTACATTCAAACTAGCAACTAGTTTCCCCACACTTAAAGGACACAATATCCTCATTGTGTAAGGAAGACACCACAAAACACACAAAAATAGAAAAATAAACAAAAAAAATACATGCAAAAACACAAATATAAAAATAAAATTAAAATTGGGAGTTAAAGCAAATGTTACATAGCTGGTCCATTAGGTGTCACTTCCTTTGCATCGCACTCGCAATATATGTTGCACTCACGACAAACCTCGTGTTCACAACAATGAAGAAAAATATTAGGTTTTTAGTTTAGTTTTTTTCTTTTTGAAATTTATAATGAAATACAAAGTGATATAATCTATATAACAAAAAAATAAACTATGTTAGTATACTAAATCAACTAAAATCAACACAAAACAAAACTAATTAAATATTGTAATCCAAAATCATAAATCAAGATTCATAATGACAATACATTTAATCAAGCATTCTGTGGCAACGACGCCAAAAACTTGTTGTGCTTTTTCAAAGCATCAATTTCGCAAGCATACGGTGTATTGATTATAGTACAAAAGATATCGATCCCATGAGGAATGTTGATTAAGATTGTACACTATTACTACTCAATTTTTATCTTGTTTACAATGATCATTAATTTGCTAGTTAAAACTAATACTTTACTATTCTAAACTAAATATTATTCAACTTTAATGATAATCAGAGAAGACTTATGAGTATGATGAATATAACATTATATAAGTATGGAATTTGATATTTTTCTCTTATTTATAATTCAACCTTTACATGTAAGCCAAGTTGGAATAATACTTTATGTTGCAACTCTCACAGCTAGACTAGATTATGTCTTAAACATGAATTTATGGTAATCGCAGCTCTCGCATTTAGACTAGAATGACATAAACACACATTTAAAGAATAAAAACCAATCTATAACAACTATCTCCACATGCGATCTCTCAAACTATACTTTGATAATGAATTTTCTATTAACTTTCAGAAAGATGTTGCTCTCGCTAACTCTCTTACTTACAACCACTATGATGATTTTCAGAGAAGGAATTGCCATCTAAGGTCATTTTTTTAACTTATAATGATACTAATAAAGTTTTAATAGCAAATTCTACACAATAAGATAAATGAAAGAGAAATGAATAAATATGAATAACAATATTCAAGTTCCTAAAAAGAATTCATAATAATAACAAAGAAGAAGTAAAGATTAGAAATAAAAGAATGGGATCTCTCAACCCTTCTTCCTTTCACCAAGTGTAGTCTTCTTCCTTGCTTGTCTCCTCTTCAAGCCATAATACTAAAACTAAAACCTACAACTATTGCTCTCTAATTACACTTTCAAATAAGAAAAATAAAAATGATAGATCTCCCCTATTGATTATAACTTCTAGGGTATTTATAAATTTTCAAGCATTGAGTCCCTTCAAGTGTCTCTCCATAGGTATGCAACCCTTAGTGACCCTTGGTGTCCTTTTAGGTGACTTTTCAAGCTTAAATGCCTTTAATCGCCTCCTATCATGCTCATGGCACCTATTGCACTTGCGACAGGACACACTTCCTTCTTCCACATTTCTCTTCCTCATTTCTAGCCCTAGACATATGTCCCTTGTGGCGCTCACGGCATGGCTTCTTCTTCACTCCTTATTAGTACTTCCTTGCTTTTACTTAGCCAAATTTGCCCATTTAAGCTCCAAATTGATTTCATAACTCCTATAAAACAAATAAAAAAAACACAAACACATAAAAGAAACAAAATACACATAAAATACCAAAATATTAAATACTATACTTAATAAAACTAAACACACATACACATTATTTATGAGCTTTTCAAGCTCATATCAAGTATGCATATCATATGGTATGATAGTATCTTTAAATCATATAGTTATATGTTTACTGTTCTTTTTACAAAAGTGAGCATATATAACTCACATGACCAAACTAGATACATTTTTTACAAACATATAACTATTAATGCCAAAAAATACAAAAAATATATTCATCATAAGAATCCTTACATCAACTTCTTCATTTTCTTGTGTTGGCCTTTCCTTATGCAGAGAATGTCCCTGAACAAAATTCTTGCCTAATGAACCTACACGGATTAAATAACCTGTGTTAATCTATAAAGCTTAATGGGAACAATTCATGATAAATGAGCACTCACAACAGTCATCGACAACACACTCAATATGCATCAAATATAACATAAGATATCAATAATAAATAAATAATTAACTCTCATAACATTTCAAAATATAACCAATAAGGCAATAGAGATAAACATATATCTTAGCATATGTATTTCATATGATTGATGGATATACTTTAAGCATTTATACTTAAGATACAATTTCTGTAATTAGAAAAAATCATATAATTGAACAATAACATATGAGCAATAATGCTTAAATTCAAATTCTACAATCACAATTATAATTTGAGTTTAGCCAACCTAAGTTTTAAAAGTGGATAACGAGAATGGTAAATACCTTAAGTATCGAACATGTAAATACCTGTAAGTATCGATCATGTAAATACCTAAGTTCTAAAAGTGAATAACGAGAATGGTAAATACATTCAAGTTATTTATCATGCTTGAACTTTTACTGTACATGTGGCACATATAATATCATATAAATAGATATACCATCTCTAATATATGAACATGTATTCTCAATCTCGTATAACATTATGAGTAATTGTAATTGATCATGTATTCTTATAGTCATATACTTTGGGATGTTAACATATAAGCATGTTCATGCTATCATAATGAAGTAAATAACAACATACCTATTCTTGTAGTTTCCATTATCATGCTTCATCAACTATGTATGTATTTTGCTTTACAATATTATATTATCATATATTCAATGAACTTATCTCACTTTATGTGTTTTTTCTATATCATGAAATGCATTCAAGATGTTTTAGGAGGTTTAGGTAAACTTTAGTAATCATTTGGAATCTTTAAATCAACTATTAGTAAGACAGGAAAGGGTTACGGTCATCACCAAAAAGGTACTGACCGTGACATAGGTGCACTTTAGGTTCTGTACTGACCTCACGGTTAGTCGAGTAAAAGGTACTAACCATAACATAAGTTTAATTTCGGTTCTAGATTGGCCTCATGGTCAGCAAGTAAAAGGTATTGACTGTGACATACATTTTGTCTAAAGGCAGATTCACTGGTTCATTTTCTTTGAAATTTTTGAATTATTAAATATCATTCTTAGGCAAAATGTCCTTCTACAAACTTATTCCTTAATATTTATAGTTTTTAAAACATTAAAAATAATCTCATTATCATATCTACATTTTAAGATGTTTTGAAATTACAGAGGGCTTTTTCTAGTGATAGGGTAGCAGTTTATTTTGGTACTCAACCTAAATTTAGATAAATTTAGGATTAGTCTTCTTCATAAAAAAGGTAGATATGGAAATTTATTTTCTAACCCAATTTTAATTACCCAATTTGCATTTCTAGAGCTCTAGATATTATCAAAACAAGTTCACTTGGTCAGATGAACTCAAAAGTAGATTTTTTATTGCAAGAGAATTTTCAAGCATTTTGATTCATTTAAATTAAAATGAAAATTTAACTAATTAGAGATTAGTTTTTAACACATTTCCTTTAAGGATGTGCCCTTGTATGACATTTCTAAGTTTCAAGTTAGGGTTTAACCATTCAACACATTTATTTGTACACGTCCAAAAATTTACTAAGTAATTCTCCTAATTAAGCCTTTCCTACATCAAAATCAACTCTAATCAAGCATGAATGTCACTAAATCCATAATCCCATACCTTGGCGAAAACCTTATCCTTCACTACAATCCTTTGCAACTTCCTTGCCATTGTTCTTCTTTCTTTCTCCTTATTCTTCTACATATAGCTATGTTTCTCTTGCATTAAATCCAGATTTCTTCTTCATTAAATCCATGAAAAACAATAAAAGAAGAAGAAGATGATGATGATGATGAAACTCAAAGATAGATTGATAGAAGAATCTCATTACCTTACTAAATCTCTCTTCAACACCCTTTAATCCACTCACATAAAGCTTAAATCTTAAAAATTAAAGAGGAAGAACATGCAAGCTTTTAGAGAGAAAGAAAGAGAAGAAAATCTAGAACTTTTCTCTTCAAATGCCATCAAAGACACAAAAAGAACCCGATGTCTATGTTTCTCTCTCTTACATGCACAAATTTTGATTTTATTAAGGGTGGAGAAGTTCCCTTTTAGTCCTCCATTTTCTTGCATGTCAATAATTATCCCTTCTCTTTAATTCCGCTATTTAAAATCAACCCACCTTTCCTTTTTTTATAAATTGACACACAAATCTACTTTATTTATTTCAATTGCAACCTTATAAAATTAATCATGCTTAAAAACTTACATACATAACATAATTAAATTTACCACTTTGCCCTTTTGACCCAAAATTGAATTTTTCTTAATTAATTAAATATTAATCATAAATATTATCATTTAATCATGAATTTATACTACGGTCAAAATTGGGGCCTTACAATTCTCTCCTCATCGAAGAGTTTTGTCTTCAAAATTTATACCGATTTTAAATAGTTAGGGATACTGCTCTTTCATAACTGCCTCTGGTTCCTAAGTTACTTCTTGCATACCATGATGTTGCCAAAGTACTTTGACAAGAGGAATTTTCTTGTTCCTTAACTCTCTAATTTCCCTTGCCAAAATCTCTTTAGGTTCTTGATCATAAGAGAAGTCTGGCTGAACTTGAATATCTTATACTGGTAAAACCTAGTATTCATTCGAACGGTATCTTGGAAGCATCGACACATAGAACACATTATGTAATTTGGCTAATTCCATAGGAAAAGCCAATATGTATTATACTGGTCTAACTCTTTGAAATATTTCATATAAACCAATATACCTTGGGCTCAATTTACATTTCTTCCCAAATCTCAATACTTTTCTCCATGAGGGACACTTTCTTACCAACTTGATACTCAATGTCTTTTCTTTTCAAATTCGTGTAGGACTTTTTTTTGTCATAACCTTCTTTCAATCTCTATTTAATAACCTGCACCTTCTCCTTTGTTTCTTTAACAAGATCAGGGCCAATCATTCTGTGTCCAGATAACTTAGTCTAACTAACTAGAGTTCTACATTTCCTACTATACAAAGCCTAATGTAGTGCCATACCAATACTCCTCTAATAACTATGATTATAAGAAAACTCCATTAAAGCCAAATATCTATCACAACTTCCTGTGAAATTCATGACACAATCTCTTAAATTGTCCTCTAAAACTTAGATAACCCTCTTAAATTGTCCTTTTATTTTAGCATGGAAAGCTATACTGTAACAAAGCTGTGCTCCCAATGCTTTCTATAGGCTTTGCCAGAATCTAGATTTGAAGCTCGAATTTCCATAAAAAATTATAGACCTCGATATACCATGTAACCAAACAATCTCATTAACAAAGAGTTCTACCAACCTATCCATAGGATGATCTATTCAAACCAGTAAGAAATGAGTTGTTTTAGTCAACTTATCAACTATGACCCATACTGCATCATATTTCCTTTGTGTGAGAGCCAAACTTGTCACAAAATCCATGGCAGTATCTTCCCATTTCCATTGTGGTACTGGAATGGGATTCAACAATCTCGAGGGCAACTAGTGTTCCTCTTTCACTTGTTGACAAGTTAAACACTTCAAAACATAGTCTAATATATCTTTCTTCATACCAAACCACCAATAGAAATGTTTCAAATCATGATACATCTTATTCCCACTAGGGTGTATAGTGAACATTACATTGTGAGCTTCATGCAATAAAGTGCATTTTAATTCCCTATCATCAGGAAATATAATCTATTCTGGTAGTACACACACCCATCTTCTTTTACTATGCACTCGGGTTGATTTCCTTCACGAGATGATTGTATAATTTGTTGCAACTTTCCATCTTTCTTTTGAGCATCTAACACTAATTGCCTCACACAAGGTCTAGCCTTCAACTGAGCTATCAAAGCACCATCCGATGTAAATTTCCATCTACCATGGTGTAACATCATTGCCGCCATCATGTTACAACTTAAGGCATCAGCTACAACATTAGCTTTACTTGGGTTGTAATCTACTATACAATCATAATCTTTAAATAGTTTTAGGCATCTTCATTGTCTCAAGTTGAGTTCCTTTTGAGTAAGTAATTACTTGAGACTCTTGTGATCTGTATAGATTCTACATCTTTCCCCATACAAATAATACCACCAAATCATCAAAGCAAATAGTACTGCTGCCAACTCTAAGTCATGGGTTGGGTAGTTTTGCTCATGTGGTTTCAATTGTCTAGATGCATAAACCACTACCTTACCATCTTTCATTAACACACAACCCAAACCAACTCTAAAAGTATCATTGTATATGGCATAATCTTTTCTCAAAATTGATTGTGTCAAAACTAGAGCCTCTATTAACAACTTCTTTGACTTGTCAAAGCTTGCCTGACATCGATCAATCCACTCAAATTTGATAACTTTTCTTAATAATTTAGTGAGTGGTGAAGCTATAACTAAAAAGCCTTTTACAAAGTAACGGTAATGTTAGAGAGTATGCCCTAGAGCCCATGTAATAGGGATGTTTTTCATATGTATGAAATTTATATTCTTAATAAAAGGCATCATTCATTTATTAATGCTGTGTTTGAATACATGAGTTTGTAAATCTTAAATTAATAAATGAAGTCCTAGATATTATAAACACAGTGCAAAGGCAATCATGAAGGTGTTCATGATGTGAGATGTCTATCGCATGCAAATGTGTTAATATCTAAATATCCCTAGTCATAGAATTAACAAGATAGGACATTGTTAATTCGGACAGACTAGCACATGTTATGCTTCTTGAATGGTTCAAGCAATGGTTCTCATAATTGTGATTATGGATGATAATCAAAGCTAACATGTGGATGCTTGTTAGAGGAACAAGTTCATTGGAGACCTGCAAAGAGAATCCTCATATGGATATTAAATCTATGTTAGTGAGGAATCTCTTCATAGCGGTTGTGCAAGTATCCTTAGACTTGAGATCACCAAAGTTATCTTAAGTAGCAAGTGGTATACTTTGACTCCATAACTGATTACTTCCAACTGGGAGTGAACATAGTTAGGAGATTGGGTATATCATGACCTACTTGAAGATAGTTGAGTGATTGACAAAGGATTCACCATCCCAGATTTAACAAGGGAAGTTATCTCACATGATTCTATAATTACCTTGTTCAGTGAATCTCTGGCCAGAGTAATATGCCGAGATGGATGGAGATCCATGAAGGGAATTTTAGGAACAATGGTTAAATTAATAGAACATACATAATTAGATTTATATGAGTTGATAGAAATCCATACTCAGAATCTAATTGAGATAAGAGTGGTGAAAGGAGTAATTGCACGGTAACTATTTCTATGGAAGGGTACAGTCAAACCACATGACTTTCCTGACATTTGGGTAGTCATGATGCCTAGCTAGAGGCCAATCATGACTTGTATAATGATGTATCAAAATATCAATAGAGATTGATAAAATGATTTAAAGGAGTTTAAATCATGTGAGTTTTGAATAGAACTCACAATTACATATTATACTGCCAACATGGACAGGAACCCAATAGGTCACACACATATAGAGAAAAAGGGTAAAATGGTAAAATGACAAGGATAATAATATTTGATATTATTATAAAGGTAGAGAGGAGAATATGATAATAATTAATTAAAGAGTTTAATTAATTATGATCAAATAAAATTGTCTGCGAAACTTTTGAGAAATGTTCTGTAAATTGGACCTAAATGAAATAATGTATTTCATGATTAATTATTATTGTCTTATAAGTGTTATAAGACTACTATAAGTGTTATAGGACTGATATAATAATTAATAGGACCATTGGAGAAATTATAAAGGGCCAAAGGAATGAAGAAGTTGGAGGAAGCCCTCCAGAAGAGGGCTACACGCCAACTCCATACAGAAGGGCTTAGAGGGCTTTTTCTTAGACCAAATTAATTTATATATGTTACATAAGTGTTATGGAACTCACATATTTAATTTGGTTGGATTTGGAATCCATTTGGGTATTTAAATCCAATTAAATGCACAAAGGGCCTAGTTTGTGGATTTTGTGCATGGTCTTTTATGAAAAGTTTTAATTTGGATTTAATTAAGCCCAAATGATTATAATTAATTCCAGAGGCCCAATTAATAATTCTCCAGCAATTTTAAAGAGCCCAATCTCATTAAGGACTTGGAATTTTAACCTAACTATAAAAGGCCAACTAATGAGAATTAGGGTTATGTGATTAAAACAAAAGGAAAGTCTTTTTCTCTTAATTCTCTCTCCCTTTTGCGCCACTTCCATTGCTAGCCTCTTGGATTTCGGCCAGCCCTAGTTGAACACCAATTTGTTGGTTCAATTTACCCCTCTCTAGTGTAGATTACTCATTGGAGGTGTTCGATTTTGGACACTGTGGTTTGCGACAACCCGGTGCGAAGTAAAATCAACTGTTCAACAAAAATCAAAGGTGATTTTTCTTATTCTCATATAGTTATATTGTGTATTCATGGCAAGATCAGATCTAATCGTTAAAAAATTTTAAAATTCCGCTCATGTATGTGATGCATGTAACCGTTAAAGTCCAACATGGTATCAGAGCCAGGTTTTGCCATGGATATACAATTCTATATTTTTCTGCGGAATAAGTTTTGTTTTGTTTTGAGTTATTTATTTCATGAACTTTAAAATATTAGATTTGATTGTTCATGAATGAGAAATATTGATTTCTGGTTGTATGTGTGATCAAATAAATATGGTGGAAACAAAAACGAAATTTTTGAATGATTAACATAAGGGTTTGGCATGAAACTCATTAGGGTTTGGCGTGAAACCCTAGGTAATGTAGGGGCTGTTCTAATTTAATTTCTTATGGATCCATTTAAAAATCATTTAGATGATATTTTATGTCTTTAATATGTGATATTAAGCCGTAGGATCGAACGGAATTAAAATCGAACAAGTTTTGCATGAAAACTAGTTTTGTTGAAAAGTTCGATAAATTGGTGTTCTTCGTGTGTTCTTGATGTGTTCATGGTTAGAACGACTTTTGATCTTCTAAATCTGATATATATGATATATTAAAGTGTTTTTAATTAATTGAATTAATTAAAATGGGCCTTAAATTAATTTGATTAATTTTAATTCATTAAAACCACTTAATGGGCTTAATTATGTTTACGGACTTGGTTTAAATTAGTGAATGACTTGGTGGGCCCAAGGAGCTAATTTAAATTAACTATTATAAACATTAATTAAGTTTATTAATGGGTTTTAAGCGCTGGAGTGGGCTTGGCTCATTCCAAAAGGCCCAAATGGTCCAAATGACACAAAACTAGTTTGTGTGTGAACACACTTAGGGTTTTTCTTCTGTGGGTTTCGGCCTACACTTGTTTTAAGCCCAAAATTGATTCTTTTGATTATTTAATATGATTAATTAATTAAATAATCAATTTATAATTAATTAATAATCAATTTGATTGATTATTAAGGCAAGAACACATTCATGCAAAAAGGTTTCCTAAAATGAAAGTTTCCAAAATGGAAAAAGTTTCCTAATTTGATCACATCATTAAAATAACTCAAAATATAGTTTCAAAGGTTGAAACAAAGTTAGTAATCCATTACTTTATGCATTAGAAAGGCATATAAGGGTGTATGATTGGCATGATCGATAGTTATGGACAAAGCCCAATGTGATTGAGCATTATGCATGTTTTGGCCCAATGAGGACTTTCATGTCCCGGCCACTTGTTTTTGGTTTGTATTTCATTTCAAATTGTAATATGTAATTAGATTACTTAGATTAGAATTAGAAATAGAGATGGAGACCATTTTCAAGGAGCAAGATGGGCCGGATGGAGATCCAACAAGCTTGAAGATAATGTAATTATTTTTCTTGTTTGAATCATGCATACTACCTAGGTGTGACCTTTTGATTTCTCTCTTGGCTCGGGGAAATCAATGTAGTGAAGTCCATAACTATACCATATTTGTATGCTTATATTTATGTGATAGATATAGGATGCATACCAATGTATGCCAACCATGTATGATGAGACTTAATTAACTAAAACCCTCAAACAAATACTAAGGTATATAAGCCTTCCATTAATTTGAGGAGAACCAGAGTTCTTTATAGTGTGGGTTGTTGACCACAGTCAAGCTCACATTATATCGAATATGTTCAAATCTAATTAAATGGGTCATCTTAGCTAGCCCATTAGTTTGTTGACCACAGTCAAGGCTAATGGTTCTAGAGGCAAGATTAGGGAATGCATATATGATATGCATGCATCAAGAGTTGATAACCTAATGATGCAATAGTTGTGTAGAGACACAATTGGTATAAAGATACCTACCTTTCAAGGGTATGGAATTTGGCTTGTTGACCACAGTCAAGGTCAAATTACATATCAAAGATTGGATGTTGGCCCACTAAGAAAACCATCGGGTTTTCTCGGATTATATAGTGAGGGCTATTAATTCGCAATAAAATAGTGGGAGTAAATGGATTAATTAAGGACCTTATTAATGCATACATATATATGAACATACTCTCATATCTTTTCTTTTTCACATCTAGGTCATCATCATGAGCACATCAAACATTAATATACGATCAATCTTGGATAACAAGCTGGTTGGTAACAACTATTCTGACTGGATCAGGCAAGTGAGAATTGTTCTCAGGGCTGAAAAGATCCATTATGTCTTGGATAAAGATCCACCACCACTTCCATCAGATGATGCCATTGATGAGATCAAAGGCATTTATCGAAAATACATGGAGGATAGTGAAGCAGCAGCATGTCTGATGCTGGGTGCTATGTCCTCGGAGCTTCAGAAGCAACATGAAATGATGGATACTAGAACCATCGTTTTGCATCTAGAGGAGCTCTATTCTTCTCAGGCTAGAACTGAGCAATATGAGATTGCTCGAGCTCTATTTAGCTGCAAAATGGTGGAAGGCACTTCAGCTGCTACTCATGCATTGAAGATGTATGGGTATATTGAGCATTTGAGTAGACTTGGCTATGTTATGGATAATGATCTATACATAGATTTAATCTTGTACTCGTTGGCTCCAAGTTATGCACCTTTCGTGCTTAACTTCAACATGAACAAGATCCAAGTATCCATTCCTGAGTTAATCAACATGCTCAAGACAGCTGATGGATCATTTAAGAAAGATCCAAAAAGTGTCATGGTTGTCACTTCTGCTAAAGGCAAGAAGCAGAAGAAGAAGAAGAAGATAACCAAGGCACAGCCAAAGAATGATGGGATCTCCAAGAAGAAGGTTGCCAAGAAAGAGAATCCCAAAGGAACTTGCTTCCATTGTGGAAAAGATGGTCATTGGAAGCATAACTGCAAGGCCTATCTAGATTCTCTTAAGGAGAAGAAGCAAGCTGTTGCATCTACTTCAGGTATTCATATGATTGAAATTAATACTTATTCTATTGATTCAAAACAATCTTGGGTATTAGATACCGGATGTGGATCTCATTTATGTAATGATCTACAGGGACTTAGAAGCTTTAGAAGAGTTGGAAAGGCAGAGATATGTTTGCAGTCAGCTACTGGACAGAACATCTCTACAACAGTTGTAGGGACTTACTATTTGCCTCTTCCTAGTGGATTAGTACTGGAATTAAATAATTATTATTATGTTCCAGCCTTATCCAAAAGTATTATTTCTTTCAGTCATTTGATGAACGATTATGATATTTCTTTGAAGGACAAATGTTGTTACATTTTTAAGAACAATATATTTTATGCAAAAGCTATCATTGAGAATGGTATATTTGTTCTTGATTTAATTAAAGAAGTACATAATGTGAATACCAAGAGAATGAAACATGATAATCTTAATACCTCATACTTATTTCATTGTCGTTTAGGCCATATAAATGAAAAACGCATGACTAAGTTACACAAGTCAGGTGATTTGGGATCATTTGATTATGAATCATTTGATACATGCGAATCTTGTTTATTGGGAAAAATGACAAAAGCTCCTTTTATTGGTAAAGGAGAACGAGCTAAAATGGTTTTGGACTTAATACATTCAGATGTATGTGGTCCAATGACTACACATGCCAGAGGAGGTTACTCCTACTTCATTACTTTCATAGATGATTATTCCAGGTTTGGATACATCTATCTAATGAAATATAAGTCTGAAGCATTTGAAAAGTTCAAAGAATTCAGAAATGAAGTAGAGAAACAACTTGGCAAAAGTATTAAAACACTTAGATCAGATCGAGGTGGAGAATACTTAAGTCAAGAGTTTCAGGATTATCTTAGAGATAATGGGATTTTATCTCAATGGACTCCTCCATATACACCACAACACAATGGTGTATCCGAAAGGAGGAATCGAACACTATTAGATATGGTTCGATCAATGATGAGCCGAGCGGACTTGCCTAAGTCCTTTTGGGGATATGCACTAGAAACTGCTGTTTATGTGTTAAATAGAGTTCCTAGTAAATCGGTTGATGTTACTCTATATGAGATGTGGAATAACAAGAAACCCACGCTTTCTCATATGAAAGTATGGGGCTGTCCTGCTTATGTGAAGAGGACAATGTCAGACAAACTGGATGTTAAGTCTGATAAATGTTTATTTGCGGGATATCCAAAAGAAACGTTTGGATATTATTTCTATCATCCCTTAGAACAAAAGGTGTTTGTTTCAAGGCATGCTGTCTTCTTGGAAAGAGAATTTCTCCTACGAGAGGACAGTCGGAGTAAAATTGAGCTTGGTGAAGTTCAAGACCCACAAATAGAAGATGATCAATCGATTGAACCCGAAACTGAATTTCATAAAGATGAGATTACAGTTGAGCCTGATTATACACAAAATCCTAGAAGATCTACTAGGATGCGTTCTATCCCTGTGAGATATGGATTTCACGTTGATTCGGATAGAGGCATAACTGTAGTAGAGGACAATGAGCCTACAAGCTATCAAGAAGTTTTGAACAGTTCAGAACGTGATTTATGGCTTAAGGCTATGCAGTCCGAAATGGACTCCATGTATGAGAATAAAGTATGGACTTTAACTCAACCACCTGAAGGGATAAAGCCCATAGGGTGCAAATGGATCTTCAAAAAGAAGACTGACATGGAAGGTAATATAGTTACCTATAAAGCTCGCTTAGTAGCAAAAGGTTATCGTCAAAAAGAAGGTATTGACTATGATGAAACTTTTTCTCCTGTAGCGATGCTTAAGTCTATAAGAATACTTTTAGCCATTGCAGCTCATTATGATTATGAGATTTGGCAAATGGATGTGAAGACAGCTTTCCTTAATGGAAATCTTTCTGAGGATGTGTATATGACACAACCAGAAGGATTCACATCTGGAAATGGCGAAAAGGTATGCAAGCTTCAAAGATCCATTTATGGATTGAAGTAAGCCTCTAGGAGCTGGAACATACGATTTAATGAGACAATCAAAGAGTTTGGTTTCTCACAGAATGAAGATGAACCTTGTGTGTATAAAAGGGTCAGTGGGAGTGCAATTGTCTTCCTAGTTCTATATGTAGATGACATATTGATCATGGAAAATGACATTTCTCTTCTCCAATCTGTTAAAATATGGTTATCCAAGCAATTCTCCATGAAAGACCTTGTAGAAGCATCCTATATTTTGGGAATAAGGATCTATAGAGATAGATCCAATAGGTTGCTAGGTCTTTCTCAGAGTACATATATAGATAAAGTATTGAAGAGGTTCAATATGGATCTCTCTAAGAAAGGGTTTATACCCATGGTGCATGGGAAACACCTTTCTAGGTCTATGTGTCCGCAAACACTAGAGGATAGAGAGAGCATGAATAGAATACCATATGCATCTGCAATTGGTTCTATCATGTATGCTATGTTATGTACACGTCCAGATGTAGCATTTGCTTTGAGTGTCACAAGCAGATTCCAATCTAATTTTGGAGAGGAACACTGGGCAGCTGTCAAGAATATTCTTAAGTACTTGAGAAGGACTAAGGATATATTCTTGGTATATGGAGAGGGCAGTTTGGAAGTAAACGGGTATACAGATGCCAGCTTCCAATCTGACAAAGATGATTGTAAATCACAATCTGGTTTTGTGTTCATAATGGGAGGAGGAGCAGTTAGTTGGAAAAGTTCCAAACAAGAAACAACTGCTGATTCCACGACAGAAGCTGAGTACATTGCTGCTTCAGAAGCAGCCAAAGAAGCAGTCTGGATCAAAAAGTTCATAACCGAACTAGGAGTGGTGCCTAGCATTGTTGATCCGATTCCTTTATATTGTGACAACAATGGAGCCATTGCGCAAGCAAAGGAACCACGGTCTCATCAGCGATCCAAACATGTTCTCAAACGCTACCATCTCATAAGGGAAATAGTAGCTAGAAATGATGTGAAAATAGAAAGGGTTCCCACAGATGACAATGTGGCGGATCCCCTCACTAAAGCACTTTCCCAGATAAAGCATGATCACCATATAAATAGCATGGGTCTGAGACATATGAGTAATTGGCTCTAGTGCAAGTGGGAGATTGTTAGAGAGTATGCCCTAGAGCCCATGTAATAGGGATGTTTTTCATATGTATGAAATTTATATTCTTAATAAAAGGCATCATTCATTTATTAATGCTGTGTTTGAATACATGAGTTTGTAAATCTTAAATTAATAAATGAAGTCCTAGATATTATAAACACAGTGCAAAGGCAATCATGAAGGTGTTCATGATGTGAGATGTCTATCGCATGCAAATGTGTTAATATCTAAATATCCCTAGTCATAGAATTAACAAGATAGGACATTGTTAATTCGGACAGACTAGCACATGTTATGCTTCTTGAATGGTTCAAGCAATGGTTCTCATAATTGTGATTATGGATGATAATCAAAGCTAACATGTGGATGCTTGTTAGAGGAACAAGTTCATTGGAGACCTGCAAAGAGAATCCTCATATGGATATTAAATCTATGTCAGTGAGGAATCTCTTCATAGCGGTTGTGCAAGTATCCTTAGACTTGAGATCACCAAAGTTATCTTAAGTAGCAAGTGGTATACTTTGACTCCATAACTGATTACTTCCAACTGGGAGTGAACATAGTTAGGAGATTGGGTATATCATGACCTACTTGAAGATAGTTGAGTGATTGACAAAGGATTCACTATCCCAGATTTAACAGGGGAAGTTATCTCACATGATTCTATAATTACCTTGTTCCGTGAATCTCTGACCAGAGTAATATGCCGAGATGGATGGAGATCCATGAAGGGCATTTTAGGAACAATGGTTAAATTAATAGAACAAACATAATTAGATTTATATGAGTTGACAGAAATCCATACTCAGAATCTAATTGAGATAAGAGTGGTGAAAGGAGTAATTGCACGGTAACTGTTTCTATGGAAGGGTACAGTCAAACCACATGACTTTCCTGACATTTGGGTAGTCATGATGCCTAGCTAGAGGCCAATCATGACTTGTATAATGATGTATCAAAATATCAATAGAGATTGATAAAATGATTTAAAGGAGTTTAAATCATGTGAGTTTTGAATAGAACTCACAATTACATATTATACTGCCAACATGGACAGGAACCCAATAGGTCACACACATATAGAGAAAAAGGGTAAAATGGTAAAATGACAAGGATAATAATATTTGATATTATTATAAAGGTAGAGAGGAGAATATGATAATAATTAATTAAAGAGTTTAATTAATTATGATCAAATAAAATTGTCCGCGAAACTTTTGAGAAATGTTCTGTAAACTGGACCTAAATGAAATAATGTATTTCATGATTAATTATTATTGTCTTATAAGTGTTATAAGACTACTATAAGTGTTATAGGACTGATATAATAATTAATAGGACCATTGGAGAAATTATAAAGGGCCAAAGGAATGAAGAAGTTGGAGGAAGCCCTCCAGAAGAGGGCTACACGCCAACTCCATACAGAAGGGCTTAGAGGGATTTTTCTTGGACCAAATTAATTTATATATGTTACATAAGTGTTATGGAACTCACATATTTAATTTGGTTGGATTTGGAATCCATTTGGGTATTTAAATCCAATTAAATGCACAAAGGGCCTAGTTTGTGGATTTTGTGCATGGTCTTTTATGAAAAGTTTTAATTTGGATTTAATTAAGCCCAAATGATTATAATTAATTCCAGAGGCCCAATTAATAATTCTCCAGCAATTTTAAAGAGCCCAATCTCATTAAGGAGTTGGAATTTTAACCTAACTATAAAAGGCCAACTAATGAGAATTAGGGTTATGTGATTAAAACAAAAGGAAAGTCTTTTTCTCTTATTTCTCTCTCCCTTTTGCGCCACTTCCATTGCTAGCCTCTTGGATTTCGGCCAGCCCTAGTTGAACACCAATTTGTTGGTTCAATTTACCCCTCTCTAGTGTGGATTACTCATTGGAGGTGTTCGATTTTGGACACTGTGGTTTGCGACAACCCGGTGCGAAGTAAAATCAACTGTTCAACAAAAATCAAAGGTGATTTTTCTTATTCTCATATAGTTATATTGTGTATTCCTGGCAAGATCAGATCTAATGGTTAAAAAATTTTAAAATTCCGCTCATGTATGTGATGCATGTAACCGTTAAAGTCCAACATGGTATCAGAGCCAGGTTTTGCCATGGATATACAATTCTATATTTTTCTGCGGAATAAGTTTTGTTTTTTTTTGAGTTATTTATTTCATGAACTTTAAAATATTAGATTTGATTGTTCATGAATGAGAAATATTGATTTCTGGTTGTATGTGTGATCAAATAAATATGGTGGAAACAAAAACGAAAATTTTGAATGATTAACATAAGGGTTTGGCGTGAAACTCATTAGGGTTTGGCGTGAAACCCTAGGTAATGTAGGGGCTGTTCTAATTTAATTTCTTATGGATCCATTTAAAAATCATTTAGATGATATTTTATGTCTTTAATATGTGATATTAAGCCGTAGGATCGAACGGAATTAAATCCTCTATCTAATTGGAACGATTCAATCTAATCGGCAAATTACTTTCAACTGATTCATCGATAGCTTCTCTAAAATCCTCTATCCAATATCTATAAGAAAAATAGGCACTTATTCATTAGGCCAACACCACACCATATCATATTATAGAATCCTAAACTCTTATTACCTAGAAAAGGCTAAACCTAGGCTTTGAAACCAAACCGTAACACCCTGATTCCATAACCTAACCATATTATTCAATCATACATCTTTAATCAAATTTACTATATTATTATATCATCATGCATTTTATATAATACTATCATAATCAGATTAGCCATCACACAAGCCAATTTGGTGTTACTATAATCATTCATATATTTTAGTTCATATGCATTCAGAGATTATTATCACTATTCTTATGTTTTACTTGCTTGTACTATAATACACATATCATATGGTATGATAGTAGCTTTAGATCATACAATCATACATTTACTATTCTCTTTACAAAAGTGAGCATATACAACTCACGTGCCCAAACTAGATACATTTTTTACATACATATAACTATTAATGCCAAAAATTAAACAAAATATATTCATAATAAGAATCCCTACATCAATTTCTCCATTGTCTTGTGTTGGCCTTTCTTGATGCAGAGATTGTCCCAAAGAAAAAGTCTTGCCTAATGAACCCATATAGATCAAATAACCCGTGCTAAGCTATAAACCTTAGTAGGGAACAATTCATGATAAACGACCACTCATAGCAGTCATCAACAACACACTCAACATGTATTAAATGTAAGATAAGATATCAATAACAAATAAATAATTAACTCACAACATTTCAAAACATAACCAACAAGGCAACAGAGATAAATAAATCTCTTAGCATACGTATTTCATATGATTGATGGATATAATTTAAGCATTTATACTTGAGATACAATTTCTGTAATTAGTACAAATCATATAATTCAACAATAACATATGAGCAATAATGCTTAAATTCAAATTATGTAATCACAATTATAGTTGGAGTTTAACCTGCCTAAGTTCTAAAAGTGGATAGCGAAAATGGTAGATAGCCATAGGTATCAGTCATACAAATACTCATAGGTATAAAGTTGGGTAGATCCAAATGGGATCAAACGGTAGTCTCAAATAGAGACAATGGTAGTCCCAAATGAGGACAACGGTAGACCTAACTGAGCCAAACTCTAGCAACTACAACTCTATCCCTTTAATCATGCTTATCTATCTATAGTTAAACTCTAATTGCAGGCAATATTGCATTCACATTCAAGTTATTTATCATGCTTGAACTTTTATTGTACATGTGGCATATATAATATCATATAAATAGATATACCATCTCTAATATATGAATATAAATTCTCAATTTCATATAACACTATGAGTAACTATAATTGATCATGTATTCTTATAGTCATATACTTTGGAATGTTAACATATAAGCATTACATGTAATCAAAACATATAAGCATGTTAATGCTATCATAATAAAGTAAATATCAACATAGCTATTCTTGTAGTTTCCATTATCATGCTTCATCAACTATGTATGTCTATTGCTTTACAATGTGATATTATAGTATATTCAATGAACTTATCTCACTTTATATGTTGTTTCTATATCATGAAATGCTTTAAAGATAGTTTAGGAGGTTTAGGTAAACTTTAGTAATCATTTAGAACCTTTAAATCAATTATTAGTGCGACAGGGGAGGGTCAGGGTCATCACCAAAAAGGTACTGACCATGACATAGGTGTACTTTAGATTATGTACTAACCTCACGGTCAGCAGATAAAAAGTACTAACTATGACATAGATTTAGTTTTGGTTTTGGATTGGCCTCACAGTCAACAGCTAAAAGGTACTGATAATGGCATACATTTTGTCTAAAGGTAGATTCACCGGTTCATCTTCTTTGCAATTTTTAACCTATTAAACATCATTTTTAGCAAAGTATCCTTATAAAAACTTATTCCTCTATGTTTATATTTTCTAAAGCATTAAAAAAATCCCATTATCATATATACATTTCAAGATATTTTGAAATTATAAAAGGATGTTCCAGTGATAGGGCAGCAGTTTGTTTCGGTATTCAACCTAAATTTAGACAGCCTTAGAGACAAATTTAGGATTAGTGTTCTTCATAAAATAAGGTAGATATGAAAGTCTAATTTCTAACCAAATTTTAATTACCCAATTTGAATTTCTATAGCTCCAGATATTATCAAAATAAGTTCACTAGGTCAAATGAACTCAAAAGTAGATTTTTGATTGTAAGGGAATTTTCAAGCATTTTGATACATTTTAGCTAAAATGAAAATTTAACAAATTAGAGATTAGTTTTTAACACATTTCCTTTAAGGATTTGCCCTTGTATGACATTTTTATGTTTTAATTTATGGTTTAGCCACTCAATATATTTATTTGTACACATCCAAAAATTTACTAAGTAATTCTCCTAATTAAGCCTTTCCTACATCAAAATCAACTCTAATCAAGCATGAATGTCACTAGCTCTATAATCCCATACCTTGGCCAAAACCTTATCCTTAACTTCAGTCCTTTGCAACTTCCTTGCATTTATTCTTTTTTCTTTCTCCTTCTTCTTTTACATATAACCATGTTTCTCTTGCATTAAATCTAGATTTCTTGTTCATTAAATCCATCACAAACAATAAAAGAATAAGAAGATGATGAAATTCAAAGATACATTGATAGAATAATCCCATTACCTTACCAAATCTCTCTTTAACACCCTTTAATCCACTCACATAAAGCTCAAATCATGAAAATCAAAGAGGAAGAACATGTGAGCTTTTTAGAGAGAAAGAAAGAGAAGAAAATCTGGAACTTTTCTCTTCAGATGCCATCAAAGACACAAAAAAAAACCTAATGTCTACCTTTCTCTCTCTTACTTGCAAAAATTTTGATTTTATAAAGGGTGGAGAAGTTCCTTTTTAGTCCTCCACTTTCTTGCATGTCAAGAATTGTCCCCTTTCTTTAATTCCTCTATTAAAATCAACCCCACCATTCCTTTTTTTTTATAAATTGACCCATAAATATACCTTTTTTTTCAATTGCAACCTTATAAAATTAATCATGCTTAAAAACTTACATAAATAACATAATTAAATTTACAACTTTGCCATTTTAACCCAAAATTGAATATCTTTTAATTAATTAAAAATTAATCATAAATATTATCATTAGTCAAAAATTTATACTAGGGTAAAAATTGGGGCCTTATAGGAAGCTATGATCTCTAATCCAATCCTCGATTTTTGCTTTTAAAAATAAAAGAAAGATTTGTATATTTTTTAGTATAAGTGATTGCACAGGGCTTTGGTTTCAAGAATGGAGAATCGTTTTCTCTCTCTTAAAAGCCTTCTCTTTTCTTTGAAAATTTGAGGATCCCCCCCAAAAAACACTAGTTTTCCCTTTTATGTTTGGAGAAGAGTTGGAAATAAACTCCAACTCTAACTCTTCAAAAGAGGAAATTAAATCCCCTAAAATTTAAACTATATAAAATCTTATCACTATCCATAATTTAAAAATTTGAAAATGTGGAAAGTTTAGAAATAACCCCACAGATGGGCATCTATCATTGATAGATGGCCGTCTATCACATAATTTCATAAAATTTATGAACACACCCCTAATTTGACCTAGACTGAAGGAGGTACAACCATAGATGGTTGTCCCTCAATGAAAGATATTTGTCTATCACTGTTAGAGGTAAAAAAACAAGGTTTTGAATTTTTTCTCAAAACTCTTGGAATATCAACTTTGAAAACCCTAAAAATTTTATATAAGTGTCAAAATCAAGATTGAAGCTACGAGACTCATGCTTTCTATCAGAAATATACTAATTCCTCATCATTAGGTAACCCTAATCTAGGCTGCCTCAGGTCATATTGTCTATATATTCTAAGAATGAGTTGAAGCATGCGGAGCCTTTAAAGGTTGTATTCTAAACATTATAGGAAAAAGAATTGTATGCGAAGTTAAGTGTGACTTTTTCCTGAAAGAGATCTTTTTCCTTGGGCATGTGGTATCTTCAAAAGGTATTCAGGTGGATCCTAGTAAAATTGAGGCTATCATCAACTGGAAATCAACTCAAAATTTGATTGAAGTCAAATTTTTTTGGTTAGCAAGTTATTACTGCCATTTTTTGAAGGAGTTTTTAGTTATTGCTTCCCTACATACTAAATTGAATCGATAGGGTATCAAGTATGAGTGGATGGATAGATGCCAAACAAGTTTTGAACAATTATAAAATATATTTACTGAAACGCCACTTCAAACCCAAGCAAGTTCAAGCAAAGAGTATGCCATGTATAATGATATTTTAAGGAATAGTTTAGGTTATGTTCTAATGTAGGATGAAGTTATGGCTTATGCACCCAAAAATTTTGAAGCCTCAAAAGTAGAATTACCCTACGTATGATTTGGAGCTGGCAGCGGTAGTGTTCACTTTGAAGATTTGGCAACACTACTTATATAGAGAGAAGTGTAGGCTATATGCTAATCATAAAATTCTTAAGTATCTGCTTACTCATAAAGAGCTTAATCTAAGATAGTGGAGGTTAGAGTTGTTCAAAGATTATGATTATATAGTCAATTATCACCTAGGAAAGGCTAATATGGTAGCTGATGCTTTACGTTAAAAGATGGTAGCAGCAATGACGTTACAACAATATAGATAGAGGTATACACTAGATGGAGCATTGATAGCTTAATTAAAAGCATGGCCTAACTTAAGAAAGGCTATTATTAATGCTTAGAAGAGTGATGAGAAAATAAAGTGCATAGTCCAATTAATTCATGATAGCAAAGCTTGTGAGTTTGAGATAAAAGCATATAGGAGTGTGTATTTTCATAATCAGCTTTACGTACCTGATGGTAAATAAGTGATGAAGAGACTATTGCATAAAGCCTATAATGTAGTCTTAACTATGCATCTTGGTGGTAACAAGATGTACTAAGACCTGGAGCAATTTTATTGGTGGCTAAGTAAGAAGAAAGATGTAGTCAAATATGTTTCCAAGTGCTTAAAATGATAATAGGTTCAAGCCTAATATCAACATCATTTAGGATTATTGAATCCCATTCCAATTCTATAATGAAAATAGGACAAAATCACCATAGATTTTGTTATAGTTTTGCCTCATACAATAAAGAAGCATGATGTCGTATGGGTCATTATGGATAGGCTTACAAAGTCAACTCATTTCATGCTAGTTCAGCCAGGTTATTCCATGGGTTGATTAACTAATTTTAATATTCATGAGATTGTTCACTTACATGGAGTGCCAGTGTTCACTTACATGAAGTGCCAGTTTTTATAGTTTTTGATTGAGACCCGAGGCTTACATCTAGATTCTAGAAGAGTTTACAAATAGGCTTGGGTACTCCACTTCATTTTAGCATGACATTTCATCCATAGATAGGCAGGCAATCAAAAAGAGTGATACAAGAGTTAGAAGACATGTTATAAGGTTGTGTCTTGGATTTTTAGGGATGTTGGGATAGGTATCTAGCTTTGATAGAGTTTTCCTAAAATAATAGCCATCAAACTAGTATAGGCAAGGCACCTTATGAGACACTATATAGTTTAAAATGTAAAACTCCCCTATATTGGATAGAATTATCAGGGAGCAAGATTATTAGTTCAAAATTCATCAAAGACATAGAAGAGATAGTACAATTTATAAGGTAAAGACTGAAAGCAGCTAGTGACAAACAAAAAACATATGCTAATTTAAAGAGAAAGGATATTGAATATCAAGTTTGTGATAAGGTATTCTTAAAAGTGTGACAATGGAGGAAAGTGTTGCAATTTGGGAAAAAAGGAAGCTTTTTCCTAGGTTTATCGGCCCCTATAAGGTTATTAAGA
Source organism: Excoecaria agallocha (assembly GCA_037975025.1). Lineage (NCBI taxonomy): Eukaryota > Viridiplantae > Streptophyta > Magnoliopsida > Malpighiales > Euphorbiaceae > Excoecaria > Excoecaria agallocha. The sequence goes on from CM075812.1 coordinate 30,235,564, forward strand.
GAAATAGATCAGTGACTTACATATTAGCACTGCCTAGAGAATTATCTAAACTACATGATGCCATTTATGTCTTTATTCTAAGGGGATATTGATCGAATGAGTCACATGTATTGCCAGTTCAAGAGATTTAATTCCAGTTTTTTTTTTCTTATAATGAAGAGTCCAAGAAGATTTTAGCTAGAGAAGATTTCCAAATAAGAAATAAGCAAATTTTGTAGGTAAAAGTGTTATGGTGATATCATAGTATCGAAGAAGTAATTAGGGAACCTGAAGTGGCCATGAGAATTTAACATCCTCAATTATTCAATTCGAGTATGAATTTTAAGGATGAAATTCTTTTAAGGGAGAGAGAAATGTGTGAGGTACACTGAAACCTGCTTATATCTTATTGGTTTCTTGAAGGCCCACTTCTAGGATCTAAGATTGAATGAGGCTCACTAAAACTCACAAATTGGCCACTTCACAATAAAAAGGGATTAAGGCCAAAATTATTGTTAATAGTCAACCCATGAAGGCATCCAGTGTGGGCTTAAGACTTAGGTTTTGTGGAGTTGCCACCCAACATAATGTTGGGAAATAAATCTCAACATTTTGATGCCCAAACAGAGATCATTATTCGGGACATCACTCTTACTTGGCATCTCGATTAGGTATTTTTTATAATTAGGTTTTAATTATTAATCCACTATCTCCCTTCTCACATGATGCAGTATAATTTAAATTAAATAAACACGAAAAGTATTATAGAAAGAGATAAATAAAAGTGGTAAATAAATAAAATAATCCAACTTAAATTATTACAGAAGTAAGTTATCTAACTAAAAATATAAATATATACATAAATCTGACTATTTATTAGACTAGGAACATAAGTTCCCATATGTATATTTACAAAAATGATCTTTTCTTCATTTTGTGATTTTTGGGCAAAAAACTTGACATTGGTGCATTTTATTCTAGAATACCAATTAATTAAATACAAAACATTTTAAGTGACTTTTAATGAGTTAACACGCTAAAAGAATTCTTTTTTACTACCTATTACATTCCCAAAAATGAAATAAATCCAAAATAATAAATAAAGTACAAAAATAAATAAATACATAAAATAAACCAACCATAAAACATAATGCAAGAATTAACTTCATTAAAAATAAAAGGGGAGAAAGAAAGGAGAATCGTTTAAAGGAGAGCTTCCAAAGTATGCCAATCTCAAAAAATACTCCACGAATGTATAAAAAAATAGTGGCTTGAAGGAACACACAAAAAGTAAATTAATTAGTATACAAATCAAGATAAACCAAATAATAAAATAAAATATTTATAAAACATAGTGGAATAAAAAATATTAAAAGAACAAAATGTAAATCATGTAAAATAGAGGTCAAGAATAACATTAAAGCACATCTAAGCATGCAAAATTAATATGATATGCAAAATAACTCAAAATACATCTAAAAGGGCCTAAAAAATGAGTCACAGATGCTCAAAAAAGAAGATAGACGGCCTAAAGGAGGGGAGAGATAGGATGAGAAGAAGACACCGTGATGTCCCATTTGTCACGAGAATAGATGGTTGTCTGTCAGGTCTTCTTCTTATCTATCACTCGAGGAGGAGACAGAATGTAGGAATTTTAAGCAAGAAAGGGAAATTCAACTAAAAACCAAAACATGTAATTTCTATAACCTTAAAATATGAGAAATCTAATTATAACACCATGTAAACATATAAATCATGCTAAACCAATAAGAAAATATGCCAAAATAAGAATCAGATCAAGCTACCTTCATGCATCAATAGAAGAATATAAGATCCTAACATGCCATTCTAACTTATTAAACAACCTAAATCTTCATGGCATAACACTAAGAAAAGAACAGATTTAACAACATGAAGAACATACATCATGGCATTATCAACATAAACTTAAATAACTATATGACCATGATGTGAATTTAGAAAGAGAAAAAGATTGGAACCTAGAATATTACCTTTCTGAAATAATGTTTTATAACTTTAAAAAGCATACTCCGAGCCTCAATCCTTGATCCCACGTTTGATGAAATTATGTGTATGTGTTTTGTGTGTGAAAAAACTATTTAGAACATGCCCTCTAAGAATATAGAATAATTTTCTCTCTCTCAAAAGGTTTACTCTTTTTTTTTAAAAAAAAACCCTAGTTTTTTACTTAATAACTTAGGGAGGATTTAGAGATTAACTCTAACTCTAAACCCTCCGAAATTGGAAGTTTAAATCCCTTAAAATCTGCACTTAATCAAATATGATCTTCAACAAAAATTTCAAAATTGGAAAATGTGGGAAATCTTAAAATAACCCCATAGACAGGCATCTATAGTTGATAGATGGCCATCCATCATATGATTTCCCAAAATTTACAAATAAACCACTTATATCTAACTTGGACTTGCTCGGTAGTGACTCACTAATAAATGACCATCTGTTACTAGCCATGAATAGTCTAGGATGACCTTGATAGGGGCATCTGCCAGGAGACCCCCAAAGAAAACTGCCACAGATGGTCATCTCTTAATGAAAGATGACTGTCTATCACTAGTAGAGTCTATAATTCAAGGTTTTCAAAACTATTCAAAACGCTAGGAAGGTTGAAGTTAAAAACCATAAAAATACTTTATAAAATTGTAAAAAGCAAGGCTGGAACTTGGGATTTATGCTTCCTATAGAAGTATAAATGGTTCCTTATCATTGGGTAACCCTAATCTAGGCTACCTTAGGTCACGGTGTCTATAGTTGCCCCCAATTTTTGGGAACTAGTGCATTCGTGCCTAAGTGAGCAAAAATTTAGAGTGCAAGGAAAAAAGACACGTACCTGAGGCAATGAATCTCTGGTTGATTGATTTAAAATATGTACCATTTGAGGTAGTGAGTCTCTAGTTCTAAAAGACATATCCCATTTGATGTAGTGAATCTTTGGTTATAAAGACACGTACCATTTTTGACAGTGAATCTTTAGTTGGGTAGTTACCATCAACTTTGTTGATGTGCTAACCCTTGGTTGGGTACTTACCATTAGTTTTTCGATGTGTTAACCCTAGATTAGTTAGGCAGTTACTGATTAGGAAGTTAACATTAGCTTGTTGATGTGTTAACTCATGGTAGACTATCTGATTATTGCCAACTTGTTGACATGCAAAATTCAGATGATTTGCTTCTATCTAATTAGTGCCAGCATGTCAGCATGTAAAATCAAGTAAGATTGTTGATTAGTTGACACCATATATTGGCATGTTTGATCTTTATGTTGTGTTATAGTCACCCTCGGTCTGCATGGCTAACCTTATCATAGTGGTTCATGCCATCCGTAGGTATGTTTAACCCCCTTTTTGAATCAACATTATTGCTAGAAAATTTCTAGCAAATATTCATTTGTGAAGAGTCACTGATAGTGTGATCTGTTGGAATTTAATGGTTACATGCATCACATACATGAGCAGAATTTTAAAATCTTTAACCATAAGATCTGATCTTGCCATGAATACACAATATAACTATATAAGAATAAGAAAAATCACCTTTGATTTTTGTTGAACAGTTGATTTTACTTCGCACCGGGTTGTCGCAAACCACAGTGTCCAAAATCGAACACCTCCAATGAGTAATCCACACTAGAGAGGGGTAAATTGAACCAACAAATTGGTGTTCAACTAGGGCTGGCCGAAATCCAAGAGGCTAGCAATGGAAGTGGCGCAAAAAGGGAGAGAGAAATAAGAGAAAAAAACTTTCCTTTTGTTTTAATCACTTAACCCTAATTCTCATTAGTTGGCCTTTTATAGTTAGGTTAAAATTCCAACTCCTTAATGAGATTGGGCTCTTTAAAATTGCTGGAGAATTATTAATTGGGCTTCTAGAATTAATTATAATTATTTGGGCTTAATTAAATCCAAATTAAATCTTTTCATAAAAGACCATGCACAAAATCCACAAACTAGGCCCTTTGTGCATCTAATTGGATTTAAATACCCAAATGGATTCCAAATCCAACCAAATTAAATATGTGAGTTCCATAACACTTATGTAACATATATAAATTAATTTGGTCCAAGAAAAAGCCCTCTAAGCCCTTCTGTATGGAGTTGGCGTGTAGCCCTCTTCTGGAGGGCTTCCTCCAACTTCTTCATTCCTTTGGCCTTTTATAATTTCTCCAATGGTCCTATTAATTATTATATCAGTCCTATAACACTTATAGTAGTCTTATAACACTTATAAGACAATAATAATTAATCATAAAATACATTATTTCATTTAGGTCCAATTTACAGAACATTTCTCAAAAGTTCCGCGGACAATTTTATTTGATCATAATTAATTAAACTCTTTAATTAATTATTATCATATTCTCCTCTCTACCTTTATAATAATATCAAATATTATTATCCTTGTCATTTTACCATTTTACCCTTTTCTCTATATGTGTGTGACCTATTGGGTTCCTGTCCATGTTGGCAGTATAATATGTAATTGTGAGTTCTATTCAAAACTCACATGATTTAAACTCCTTTAAATCATTTTATCAATCTCTATTGATATTTTGATACATCATTATACAAGTCATGATTGGCCTCTAGCTAGGCATCATGACTACCCAAATGTCAGGAAAGTCATGTGGTTTGACTGTACCCTTCCATAGAAACAGTTACCGTGCAATTACTCCTTTCACCACTCTTATCTTAATTAGATTCTGAGTATGGATTTCTGTCAACTCATATAAATATAATTATGTATGTTCTATTAATTTAACCATTGTTCCTAAAATGCCCTTCATGGATCTCCATCCATCTCGGCATATTACTCTGGCCAGAGATTCACTGAACAAGGTAATTATAGAATCATGTGAGATAACTTCCCTTGTTAAATCTGGGATGGTGAATCCTTTGTCAATCACTCAACTATCTTCAAGTAGGTCATGATATACCCAATCTCCTAACTATGTTCACTCCCAGTTGGAAGTAATCAGTTATGGAGTCAAAGTATACCACTTGCTACCTAAGATAACTTTGGTGATCTCAAGTCCAAGGATACTTGCACAACTGCTATGAAGAGATTCCTCACTGACATATATTTAATATCCATATGAGGATTCTCTTTGCAGGTCTCCAATGAACTTGTTCCTCTAACAAGCATCCACATGTTAGCTTTGATTATCATCCATAATCACAATTATGAGAACCATTGCTTGAACCATTCAAGAAGCATAACATGTGCTAGTCTGTCCGAATTAACAATGTTCTATCTTGTTAATTCTATGACTAGGGATATTTAGATATTAACATATTTGCATGCAATAGACATCTCACATCATGAACATCTTCATGATTGCCTTTGCACTGTGTTTATAATATCTAGGACTTCATTTATTAATTTAAGATTTACAAACTCATGTATTCAAACACAGCATTAATAAATGAATGATGCCTTTTATTAAGAATATAAATTTCATACATATGAAAAACATCCCTATTACATGGTCTCTAAGGCATACTCTCTAACAATCTCCCACTTGCACTAGAGCCAATCACTCATATGTCTCAGACCCATGCTATTTATATGGTGATCATGCTTAATCTGGGAAAGTGCTTTAGTGAGGGGATCCACCACATTGTCATCTGTGGGAACCCTTTCTATTTTCACATCATTTCTAGCTACTATTTCCCTTATGAGATGGTAGCGTCTAAGAACATGCTTGGATCGCTGATGAGACCGTGGTTCCTTTGCTTGCGCAATGGCTCCATTGTTGTCACAATATAAAGGAATCGGATCAACAATGCTAGGCACCACTCCTAGTTCGGTTATGAACTTTTTGATCCAGACTGCTTCTTTGGCTGCTTCTGAAGCAGCAATGTACTCAGCTTCCATCGTGGAATGAGCAGTTGTTTCTTGTTTGGAACTTTTCCAACTAACTGCTCCTCCTCCCATTATGAACACATAACCAGATTGTGATTTACAATCATCTTTGTCAGATTGGAAGCTGGCATCTGTATACCCGTTTACTTCCAAACTGCCCTCTCTATATACCAAGAATATATCCTTAGTCCTTCTCAAGTACTTAAGAATATTCTTGACAGCTGCCCAATGTTCCTCTCCAAAATTAGATTGGAATCTGCTTGTGACACTCAAAACAAATGCTACATCTGGACGTGTACATAACATAGCATACATGATAGAACCAATTGCAGATGCATATGGTATTCTATTCATGCTCTCTCTATCCTCCAGTGTCTGTGGACACATAGACTTAGAAAGGTGTTTCCCATGCACCATGGGTATGAACCCTTTCTTAGAGAGATCCATATTGAACCTCTTCAATACTTTATCTATATATGTACTCTGAGAAAGACCTAGCAACCTATTGGATCTATCTCTATAGATCCTTATTCCCAGAATATAGGATGCTTCTCCAAGGTCTTTCATGGAGAATTGGTTGGATAACCATATTTTAACAGATTGGAGAAGAGAAATGTCATTTCCCATGATCAATATGTCATCTACATATAGAACTAGGAAGACAATTGCACTCCCACTGACCCTTTTATACACACAAGGTTCATCTTCATTCTGTGAGAAACCAAACTCTTTGATTGTCTCATTGAATCGTATGTTCCAGCTCCTAGAGGCTTGCTTCAATCCATAAATGGATCTTTGAAGCTTGCATACCTTTTCGCCATTTCCTGATGTGAATCCTTCTGGTTGTGTCATATACACATCCTCGGTAAGATTTCCATTAAGGAAAGCTGTCTTCACATCCATCTGCCAAATCTCATAATCATAATGAGCTGAAATGGCTAAAAGTATTCTTATAGACTTAAGCATCGCTACAGGAGAAAAAGTTTCGTCATAGTCAATACCTTCTTTTTGACGATAACCTTTTGCTACTAAGCGAGCTTTATAGGTAACTATATTACCTTCCATGTCAGTCTTCTTTTTGAAGACCCATTTGCACCCTATGGGTTTTATCCCTTCAGGTGGTTGAGTTAAAGTCCATACTTTATTCTCATACATGGAGTCCATTTCGGACTGCATAGCCTTAAGCCATAAATCACGTTCTGAACTGTTCAAAACTTCTTGATAGCTTGTAGGCTCATTGTCCTCTACTACAGTTATGCCTCTATCCGAATCAACGTGAAATCCATATCTCACAGGGATAGAACGCATCCTAGTAGATCTTCTAGGATTTTGTGTATAATTAGGTTCAACTGTAATCTCATCATTATGAAATTCAGTTTCGGGTTCAATCAGTTGATCATCTTCTATTTATGGGTCTTGAACTTCACCAAGCTCAATTTTACTCCCACTGTCCTCTCGTAGAAGAAATTCTCTTTCCAAGAAGACAGCATGCCTTGAAACAAACACCTTTTGTTCTAAGCGATGATAGAAATAATATCCAAACGTTTCTTTTGGATATCCCACAAATAAACATTTATCAGACTTAAGATCCAATTTGTCTGACATTGTCCTCTTCACATAAGCAGGACAGCCCCATACTTTCATATGAGAAAGCGTGGGTTTCTTGTTATTCCACATCTCATATGGAGTAACATCAACCGATTTACTAGGAACTCTGTTTAACACATAAACAACAGTTTCTAGTGCATATCCCCAAAAGGACTTAGGCAAGTCCGCTCGGCTCATCATTGATCGAACCATATCTAATAGTGTTCGATTTCTCCTTTCGGATACACCATTGTGTTGTGGTGTATATGGAGGAGTCCATTGAGAGAAAATCCCATTATCTCTAAGATAATCCTGAAACTCTTGACTTAAGTATTCTGCACCTCGATCTGATCTAAGTGTTTTAATACTTTTGCCAAGTTGTTTCTCTACTTCATTTCTGAATTCTTTGAACTTTTCAAATGCTTCAGACTTATATTTCATTAGATAGATGTATCCAAACCTGGAATAATCATCTATGAAAGTAATGAAGTAGGAGTAACCTCCTCTAGCATGTGTAGTCATTGGACCACATACATCTGAATGTATTAAGTCCAAAACCATTTTAGCTCGTTCTCCTTTACCAATAAAGGGAGCTTTTGTCATTTTTCCCAATAAACAAGATTCGCATGTATCAAATGATTCATAATCAAATGATCCCAAATCACCTGACTTGTGCAATTTGGTCATGCGTTTTTCATTTATGTGGCCTAAACGACAATGCCATAAGTATGAGGTATTTAGATTATCATGTTTCATTCTCTTGGTATCCACATTATATACTTCTTTAATTAAATCAAGAACAAATATACCATTCTTAATGATAGCTTTTGCATAAAATATATTGTTCTTAAAAATGTAACAACATTTGTCCTTTAAAGAAATATCATAATCGTTCATCAAACAACTGAAAGAAATAATACTCTTGGACAAAGCTGGAACATAATAACAATTATTTAATTCCAGTACTAATCCACTAGGAAGAGGCAAATAGTAAGTCCCCACAACTGTTGTAGAGATGTTCTGTCCAGTAGCTGACTGCAAACATATCTCTGCCTTTCCAACTCTTCTAAAGCTTTTAAGCCCCTGTAGATCATTACATAAATGAGATCCACATCCGGTATCTAATACCCAAGATTGTTTTGAAGCAATAAAATAAGTATTAATTTCAATCATATGAATACCTGAAGTAGAAGCATCAGCTTGCTTCTTCTCCTTGAGAGAATCTAGATAGGCCTTGCAGTTACGCTTCCAATGACCATCCTTTCCACAATGGAAGCAAGTTCCTTTGGGATTCTCTTTCTTGGCAACCTTCTTCTTAGAGATCCCACCATTCTTTGGCTGCACCTTGGTTATCTTCTTCTTCTTCTGCTTCTTGCCTTTAGCAGAAGTGACAACCATGATACTTTTTGGATCTTTCTTAAATGATCCATCTGCTGTCTTGAGCATATTGATTAACTCAGGAATGGATACTTGGATCTTGTTCATGTTGAAATTAAGCAAGAAAGGTGTATAACTTGGAGCCAACGAGTACAAGATTAAATCTATGTATAGATCATTATCCATAACATAGCCAAGTCTACTCAAATGCTCAATATACCCATACATCTTCAACGCATGAGTAGCAGCTGAAGTGCCTTCCACCATTTTGCAGCTAAATAGAGCTCGAGCAATCTCATATTGCTTAGTTCTAGCCTGAGAAGAATAAAGCTCCTCTAGATGCAAAATGATGGTTCTAGCATCCATCATTTCATGTTGCTTCTGAAGCTTCGAGGACATAGCACCCAGCATCAGACATGCTGCTGTTTCACTATCCTCCATGTATTTTCGATAAATGCCTTTGATCTCATCAATGGCATCATCTGATGGACGTGGTGGTGGATCTTTATCCAAGACATAATGGATCTTTTCAGCCCTGAGAACAATTCTCACTTGCCTGATCCAGTCAGAATAGTTATTGCCAACCATCTTGTTATCCAAGATTGATCGTATATTAATGTTTGATGTGCTCATGATGATGACCTAGATGTGAAAAAGAAAAGATATGAGAGTATGTTCATATATATGTATGCATTAATAAGGTCTTTAATTAATCCATTTACTCCCACTATTTTATTGCGAATTAATAGCCCTCACTCTATAATCCGAGAAAACCCGATGGTTTTCTTAGTGGGCCAATATCCAATCCTTGATATGTAATTTGACCTTGACTGTGGTCAACAAGCCAAATTCCATACCCTTGAAAGGTAGGTATCTTTATACCAATTGTGTCTCTGCACAACTATTGGATCATTAGGTTATCAACTCTTGATGCATGCATATCATATATGCATTCCCTAATCTTGCCTCTAGAACCATTAGCCTTGACTGTGGTCAACAAACTAATGGGCTAGCTAAGATGACCCATTTAATTAGATTTGAACATATTCGATATAATGTGAGCTTGACTGTGGTCAACAACCCACACTATAAAGAACTCTGGTTCTCCTCAAATTAATGGAAGGCTTATATACCTTAGTATTTGTTTGAGGGTTTTAGTTAATTAAGTCTCATCATACATGGTTGGCATACATTGGTATGCATCCTATATCTATCACATAAATATAAGCATACAAATATGGTATAGTTATGGACTTCACTACATTGATTTCCCCAAGCCAAGAGGGAAATCAAAAGGTCACACCTAGGTAGTATGCATGATTCAAACAAGAAAATAATTACATTATCTTCAAGCTTGTTGGATCTCCATCCGGCCCATCTTGCTCCTTGATATTGGTCTCCATCTCTATTTCTAATTCTAATCTAAGTAATCTAATTACATATTACAATTTGAAATGAAATACAAACCAAAAACAAGTGGCCGGGACATGAAAGTCCTCATTGGGCCAAAACATGCATAATGCTCAATCACATTGGGCTTTGTCCATAACTATCCATCATGCCAATCATACACCCTTATATGCCTTTCTAATGCATAAAGAAATGGATTACTAACTTTGTTTCAACCTTTGAAACTATATTTTGAGTTATTTTAATGATGTGATCAAATTAGGAAACTTTTTCCATTTTGGAAACTTTCATTTTAGGAAACCTTTTTGCATGAATGTGTTCTTGCCTTAATAATCAATCAAATTGATTATTAATTAATTATAAATTGATTATTTAATTAATTAATCATATTAAATAATTAAAAGAATCGATTTTGGGCTTAAAACAAGTGTAGGCCGAAACCCACAGAAGAAAAACCCTAAGTGTGTTCACACACAAACTAGTTTTGAGTCATTTGAACCATTTGGGCTTTTTGGAATGAGCCAAGCCCACTCCAGCCCTTAAAACCCATTAATAAACTTAATTAATGTTTATAATAGTTAATTTAAATCAGCTCCTTGGGCCTACCAAGTCATTTACTAATTTAAACCAAGTTCGTAAACATAATTAAGCCCATTAAGTGGTTTTAATGAATTAAAATTAATCAAATTAATTTAAGGCCCATTTTAATTAATACAATTAATTAAAAACACTTTAATATATCATATATATCAGATTTAGAAGATCAAAAGTCGTTCTAACCAAGAACACATCAAGAACACACGAAGAATACCAATTTATCGAACTTTTCGACAAAACTAGTTTTCATGCAAAACTTGTTCGATTTTAATTTCGTTCGATCCTACAGCTTAATATCACATATTAAACACATAAAATATCATCTAAATGATTTTTTAAATGGATCCATAAGAAATTAAATTAGAACAGCCCCTACATTACCTAGGGTTTCACGCCAAACCCTAATGGGTTTCACGCCAAAACCAAATCTTAATCATTCAAAAATTTCGTTTTTGTTTCCACAAAATATATTTGATCACACATACAACCAGAAATCAATATTTCTCATTCATGAACAATCAAATCTAATATTTTAAAGTTCATGAAATAAATAACTCAAAACAAAACAAAACTTATTCCGCATAAAAAATATAGAATTGTATATCCATGGCAAAACCGTGGCTCTGATACCATGTTGGAATTTAATGGTTACATGCATCACATACATGAGCGGAATTTTAAAATTTTTATCCATAAGATCTGATCTTGCCATGAATACACAATATAACTATATAAGAATAAGAAAAATCACCTTTGATTTTGTTGAACAGTTGATTTTACTTCGCACCGGGTTGTCGCAAACCACAGTGTCCAAAATCGAACACCTCCAATGAGTAATCCACACTAGAGAGGGGTAAATTGAACCAAAAAATTGGTGTTCAACTAGGGCTGGTCGAAATCCAAGAGGCTAGCAATGGAAGTGGTGCAAAAAGGGAGAGAGAAATAAGAGAAAAAGACTTTCCTTTTGTTTTAATCACTTAACCCTAATTCTCATTAGTTGGCCTTTTATAGTTAGGTTAAAATTCCAACTCCTTAATGAGATTGGGCTCTTTAAAATTGCTGGAGAATTATTAATTGGGCTTCTGGAATTAATTATAATCATTTGGGCTTAATTAAATCTAAATTAAATCTTTTCATAAAAGACCATGCACAAAATCCACAAACTAGGCCCTTTGTGCATCTAATTGGATTTAAATACCCAAATGGATTCCAAATCCAACCAAATTAAATATGTGAGTTCCATAACACTTATGTAACATATATAAATTAATTTGGTCCAAGAAAAAGCCCTCTAAGCCCTTCTGTATGGAGTTGGCGTGTAGCCCTCTTCTGGAGGGCTTCCTCCAACTTCTTCATTCCTTTGGCCTTTTATAATTTCTCCAATGGTCCTATTAATTATTATATCAGTCCTATAACACTTATAGTAGTCTTATAACACTTATAAGACAATAATAATTAATCATAAAATACATTATTTCATTTAGGTCCAATTTACAGAACATTTCTCAAAAGTTCCGCGGACAATTTTATTTGATCATAATTAATTAAACTCTTTAATTAATTATTATCATATTCTCCTCTCTACCTTTATAATAATATCAAATATTATTATCCTTGTCATTTTACCATTTTACCCTTTTCTCTATATGTGTGTGACCTATTGGGTTCCTGTCCATGTTGGCAGTATAATATGTAATTGTGAGTTCTATTCAAAACTCACATGATTTAAACTCATTTAAATCATTTTATCAATCTCTATTGATATTTTGATACATCATTATACAAGTCATGATTGGCCTCTAGCTAGGCATCATGACTACCCAAATGTCAGGAAAGTCATGTGGTTTGACTGTACCCTTCCATAGAAACAGTTACCGTGCAATTACTCCTTTCACCACTCTTATCTCAATTAGATTCTGAGTATGGATTTCTGTCAACTCATATAAATCTAATTATGTATGTTCTATTAATTTAACCATTGTTCCTAAAATTCCCTTCATGGATCTCCATCCATCTCGGCATATTACTCTGGCCAGAGATTCACTGAACAAGGTAATTATAGAATCATGTGAGATAACTTCCCTTGTTAAATCTGGGATGGTGAATCCTTTGTCAATCACTCAACTATCTCCAAGTAGGTCATGATATACCCAATCTCCTAACTATGTTCACTCCCAGTTGGAAGTAATCAGTTATGGAGTCAAAGTATACACTTGCTACCTAAGATAACTTTGGTGATCTCAAGTCCAAGGATACTTGCACAACTGCTATGAAGAGATTCCTCAATGACATAGATTTAATATCCATATGACGATTCTCTTTGCAGGTCTCCAATGAACTTGTTCCTCTAACAAGCATCCACATGTTAGCTTTGATTATCATCCATAATCACAATTATGAGAACCATTGCTTGAACCATTCAATAAGCATAACATGTGCTAGTCTGTCCGAATTAACAATGTCCTATCTTGTTAATTCTATGACTAGGGATATTTAGACATTAACATATTTGCATGCAATAGACATCTCACATCATGAACACCTTCATGATTGCCTTTGCACTGTGTTTATAATATCTAGGACTTCATTTATTAATTTAAGATTTACAAACTCATGTATTCAAACACAGCATTAATAAATGAATGATAGCTTTTATTAAGAATATAAATTTCATACATATGAAAAACATCCCTATTACATGGTCTCTAGGGCATACTCTCTAACATGATCGGTAGCTTACTTCCTATCTATGGATCTATCTTAAAGACTGTAGACATCGTGACCTGATGCAGCCTAAATTAGGGTTACCTGATGATGAGGAAATAGTATATTATTGATAGCAAGTTCGGATCTCGAAGCTCCAATCGTGAATTTCTCACATTTTCTCAAAGGTTTTCATGATTTTCCAAAAATTCCAAAGCGTTTTGACAAAATGTGCATAAATACCTTATTTTGGACCTTCAGTGGTGGTAGACCACAGTGCGTCACTTGAAGGGCACCTATTTGTGGGCCCATCTCTCTTACATATGTTGAATAAAGGGTATTTTAAGAAATTCTAGGTTTAGTGCTGAGGGACGACTGCCTCTCATTGAGGGACACCCATCCATGGCTCAAAATCCAAATTTCCCAAATTTTTCTAGAATTAAAAAAGACAGTTTTATCTCAAAAGGATTTCTTCTAGTTTTGCAGGGGTTTTATCTCCAAATTTGGGAGGTTTTGTATTGGAATCCAACAACAACTCTTGCCTAGGTATAAAATCTAAGATCTAGGGTTTTAAAAAGAGGAGGGAATCACATTTTTAAAGAGCCACCTGTAGAGAAGAAAGAGACTTAATTTCGTTTTCTTTTTGAACTTTTGCTCTATAAATCCTTGCTTAAAAGACACATAATGAATTTCATTACTTTTCTTTTGAAAATGGTGAACACAAATCAGAGTAAAGATCTATAATACAAGAGTTACAGAGTTAGAATATCACATGAGAGTAATATTCTAGGCTCATTCTCACTTTCTCTCTATATAATTTATTTATCATGATCATATGGTTGTTTGATGTGATTTAATAGGTTTTAATTACTATATTTTAATGATATGTATGTTTAATTGAGATATGATCAGAACCTAGGTCTTAGAGTATGTTAAAGGCATAATTAACCCTTGGATTCCTCAATTGTTGTTGTTTTGAAGCTTTCTTTTATTCTTTATTAATTATATAAATATGTGATTTTAGCATATTTTATGCATGATTTATACTTATAATTTAGTTTTGACATGATTTAGGACCCCATAAATAAATGTTTAGGGCTAGAAATTTGTTTTCTATGATTTCTTGCGCTTTTGCCATGAATTTCTTAATTTTGGTCCTGTGTGGAGGCGAAGCATGGGAAGATGACTCGATAAATGACCATCTATCATCTAAAAGATGGGACTTTGTGAGCCTATCTCCTCGTCCCATCCCTCACTTGTTTGTGGCCATCACTTACCTAGTTCTGGGAATTTGTGGGTGTTTTTTGGGCATTTTTTAAGTATTTTCATACATTTATGCATCTCTTATATAATTTCTTCATTTTCTATAATTTTTGTGCATTATTTGGTGTGATCTCAATTTTGTATGGTGAGATTCTATACTAAAATTTATTTTGTTTGTGCAAAACAAATTTGCCATTATTTTCATTTTGTTATTTGAGGATACTAATTAATTTGTCCTTTTGGTGTGATTTTTTGAGTTTTTTAATATCTTTGCTACAGAGGGTTTTTTATTTGGCTTTTTGCATAAAAAGTTATGCTTTCAAGTTGGTCATCATCTTCACCCTCCTAGTTATCTCAGTCAACCATTCTTTTATTATTTATTATTTATTATCTTTAGATTTATTTATTACTTAATTTTCATTATTATTTATATATTTGATATTTTATTTTGGATTTATTATTATTTTAGGGATGTTATAATTAGTAAAAAAAAAGGCTTTTGTGCATGATAAAATAAAAAGGTATTTAAAACATTTTCTACTAAATTAATTGGGTTTTTCTTCAAAGTATGGACCAATGCCCAATTTGTTTAGTCCAAATCCACACAACATAATAAAAGAGATTTTTTTTTTTGTAAAATATGCATATGGGAACCAATGTTCCCAAATCCTAATGAATTCCCCGATTTGAATATGTATATTGTTTTGTTGTTGTTATGAGAATGATTTGCTTATATAATAATTAAGTAGGTTTTTTTATTATTTTTACCACTTTATTTATGTGAATGAGATGTTTACTTAATCTTGATTTTTTTGCATCGTGTGAGAGAGGATAGGGGATTAAATATAAAACCCAATTATAAAATAATACCTAGCCAAGATGCCTAATAAAAGTGATGTCCCGAACACTAGTCTCTATTTGGGAATTAAAAGGTCAAGATCATTTTCCAACATTTTATTAGGTGTCGACTCTATAACACTACATCTTTTATGCCCATTAGTAATGCTTTCATCGGTTGAATATCAACAATAATTTGGGCTTGATCCCTTTTTATTGCGAAGTAGCCGATTTATTAGTTAAGTGAGCCTCTTTTGGTCTTGAACCCTAAAAACAGGCCTTCAATAGCAAACCCAAAATCAAGCATGGCTCTAACATGCATCACAGTGGCAACTCCACTAAGGATAAAGAGACTTTGATCCAAAAAACATCTTGGTAAAGTTCTTCATGATTGGGCTTTATTAATTAATCTTGTCTCTTTTCTAAACTGCATTTCCTGCATTAATCTTAAAGCCTTAGAATTAAGTTAGGAATCCCTTTCTAGCCCCGGTGCTATCCTAAAGCATGCCCTATGTTCACTTAATGTAGGGACCCACCAACCCAAGTCCAATACCAAATGGTATATAAAATTGTGACCTATCTCGTGGTGAGCTAGACCTATTAATAGGGATCATGCTTGGGTAGCCCTAAAGCTTCATCACCTTTGACTAAAGGCCATGTAAGGACAATAGCAACTTCCCCTAGGTTGTATAACCATAATAACTTTTGCTTGCTATATGGACCCTTATGTATTGACCAAACTCAAACATATAAGAAGGGTACCAATCAAAGGCTTTCATACCCTGGTAGGCCCAACCTGATCTGTATAAGTTAGTCAAACTATGTAATGGTCAAAACCCATATGCCTATGCTTTCAATTAGAGAAGTTATGCTAACAATTTTTTACTGTGCACCATACACGTCTATTGGGTACCTTGTTGACCTATGGGCTAAGCCTACCGAAGGAAGAGACCACACAACCTCTTGTGTAGGAGTAATAAGGTTGGAAGGTTAACGTTATACTTGTGTCTGGTTGTGATTGACTCGAAACAAAATCATGCATTGCATTCATACATCATATATATACAATGCTCATGCATCATTCCTAACCTCTTATTCTCACAACCATCATAGACTCATCTAAGTGGTCTAAAGGGTCATATGAGTTCCTAGTCCAAAGATCTACATCCATTATACTGAGATCAAGTTCAGATTTAAACTAGGTTGCAAAGATCAGTTTGGAGTTGGGTTCTACTCAGTTGTCAGAGAGCAGTTCCATAAATAAGTTTAGACATGGAAAATAATGAATCGAATGAGACCGAAAGGGGAAATGAAACTGGGATAGTGGCTGATGACACAACTATAAGGCTTTCACTCCTAAGGGAAAGGCCAAATGTTACTCCTACTGGGCCCTCGACAGTGCAGGATAATTTAGTCCGATGGCTAGATAGGAGGTGTCAAGACTTCTAAGAAAGCCTTATGGCCATGATTGGTGGGATGGTGGCTTCTATAGCACTTAATGTCAGAGCTCAACCTGTAACACCCACTCACGATATGGTGAAACAAACGCATGTTGGAGATGCTATAACAACTAATGCCACTATGCTTTGAGACCCACCTAAGAGGGAAATGAGGCATGATCTTGAAGAAGAGGAGGAAAAACACTATTTCCCTCTAGTGATAAGCATACGAATTAGGGGTCCTAGTATTGAGGATCCATGTCTAAGTTGCTATCTGCTAGTAGGGGGATCAACCCTGAATATAGGGTTTTGGATATAGATGAGCCATTATCCTAAAGATCCAAATTCTGGATCTTCCAAAGTTTGATGGCACTTTAAATCCTCTGGCATATGTCAAACAGTATACATCGATCATAAAGGAACCACCTCATCCAAGAAACAAAAGGCAGAATACTTTTGTTTGAGTTTGACTAGGCCTACGATAGATTATTACCATAGGTGGGATAGGCATACTAAGGAGGACTGGGATCTATTGACCAAGGAATTCCTTAAGCAGTATGATTGCACCACTAGGATAAAGGTTACATTGAAGGTCCTTGAATTACTCCAGTAGAAACATGATGAATCCTTCCATGAGTACCTCATTAGGTAAAGGAATAGGGTGATGGAGATAAAAAGAAAGCTAGACACAGCTGATCAGATCAACCTATTTATCAGGAATGTGAGCTCGTATCTGAGGGATGGTTTGAAGACAAAGGGTCTAAAGGACTTAACCAACAGCAAAAGTAATGAGAATGCTAGGGGGAATTTCGGCAATAATAAGATAATGGGTAACAGTGGTGGGTCAAATAGAATTGGGAAGCTAGCAAAAGTATACACTATAAAGGCTATTAAAAGGCATTATTCTAACCTGAAAAAGTCGCTATCTTGGATATTGGATAGACTAACCAAAGAAGGAAAGTTTCAACCATTGCCCCCGAGGGTGGTGAAAAGGTTGCCCCATCACAAAAAGTATTAGTATTTTGCATATTAGTAGCACACCAAGCACCTTACAAATTATTGTCGTAGCATGAGGAATAAGATTCAGTATTTGATAGATAACAAGTAGATTTTAAATCCTAAAAAGAGAGATAAGAAAAAGAAGAGAGATTATAATGTTGTGCCACCTTTGGTGTTCATGATTGGGCCTAGCTTACCCGAGTGGTATGTCATAAGAGACCTATATGGTAATGAGTACATGGCCGTTATTCAATCCACTGCTAAAAAAATAAAGGCAGTTGAAGAAAATCGGCCTGTTTCTATGATTGATTATTTGGATACTCCAACAAAGAGAATGATTTTATCTGACACTATTGGCAATGATTTTAGAGAATCTATGGGAAGGACCTTTCGTGCTCAAGAAGTTATTATCTAGGGAAGCTGCTATTTTATCTGACACTACTGGCAATGATTTTAGAGAATCAATGAACATAGACAGATTAAAAAGGTTCCATGGCTAAAACCAAAAATAGAAAAAGAAGAGAATAAATGCCCCACAGGTCAAAAATTGGGAAAAATTGGTGACCTTGCTAAAATTAGGTGCCTCGCCATGGTGAAAACAGAAAAAGGACGCCCTAGGAAAAATTTATAGGCTAAGTGAAAATAATCAATCAAGAAAACTTAAGAGGGTTGATTGATGATAGGAGTTATAATGCTTGTAAAGTTTTAATTTGAGATTAAGTAATACATGTTACTGGGGTAATATCAAATGCTAATCATGTGTACTAAAATAAGAAAGAAATTTCTTACATGTATTCATAATGTCATTAAAGTATCTGAAAGTAGCATAGCCATTTCACATGTTCAAAATGTAAAAGTTCAATGAGAGCAAAAACATCATCTATGAAAATTTCTAATTTAATTTATCAGTATCCTATCTCTCTCTCCATCCAAGTGCCTAAGATAAGAAATTTTGTTATCGATGGCTGGACTGGTGACTAATTGCTTGCATGAGTTAGAAGTGGTGAAATAGTAGGGATCGATCTCAAGAATAAAGGTCTTCATGAGAAGTCGAGATCAAATCATTCGATAATACTCTGTCAAGAAATGAGCAATGAGACTAACACCTCAAAAGCCCAATGAACACCTGATAATATCTTGTCATCCCCGAATTGATGAGCACAATGGACAGTGACATAAAAAGTGGCCTAATGCAGTCCACACAGAGGCATACATCTTGAAGCTCTATCTCGAACCACAGAAGTGATAGGCAGCTAGGTGCACCTAAATATGATGTCAACATCTATCCAAAGGCCTAATGAATCAATTGCATCTTGTACTAACTAGAACTCATGCTTTAGATGTCAAAGTGTGACATATCTCATGGGATAAACACCCGTGGCTCTGACTTGGAAAGGAGGCTCTAACAACAGCTAGTATAAAAACCCATAAAGGGTGTACTATCCTAAAAAATGATAAGGACATACCAGAAAAAGCATGGGACTACCTGTGAGGAAGGAAGGAGAGCCATGATGAATGGGAGAGCTATGGTGAAAGGCATCCAAGCCAATGAAGGTCTATATAAAAATCAGGGGAAATGGATTGTGTTCCCAAAGTATGCCATCCATAATGCTAAAAAATCCATAATCTCTAATCATAGGATCACCAGCACACACCAATATATACCCAAAAAGACAACAAAGTAGTACCAAGCTGAAGTGGAATATTGGTACGTCATTGAAGTCAGTCAACACATCAATCAAGGGCTCCAATAGAAATATCCTCCCATAAGGTACCAAAGCCCTAGCTTGTAAGGCCCTAAAATTTGCATCTGACATTATGGAACATTCTAGGGTATGAATAATAACTCTAGGATAGTTTTTAGAGTAATTACATCAATACAATATGGAAAAATTAGAAAACGTATAAGGGTTAAATATGCTCGGGCTAAGGAAATATGAGGATGAGTGATCTAGCAAGAAGTTTATGTTAGCATAGGAATAAGAAAATAGGTATTAAATGGAGTTTGGTGGTACAATTTGAGATGAAATTGAGCTTAAATAGGCCCTCAAAATAGACAGTGAAGATTTTACTCGGTATCTTAGAAAGGGTTGACCGAAAGTTTGATGGGACTTAAAATATTCTAAAGATATCAAAAAATGTATTCGATAATATAGCCCATTAGAAGTAGCATAAAGAAGCAATGGTGAGTGAAAAATAGTTTTTTTCGATAATTTTAAAATTCTAGGTTTCGGACCGGCTGATTATGCTTTCAGAGCTAGAAATATATTGAAGTGATGCCAGAATAACTTGAAATTTTGAACATAAGTTTTTGTATATATTATTGCATGCAAGAAAAATATTCAAAGCATTTTGGAAATTGGAACATTAATTTCAAAAAAATAGCAAAATAATCGAGGTTAAGTTAATTAGAGGGCTTAAAAGCCATATTTAATTTATCCAAGGGCATAATTATTATTAAGAAATGAGTCATAATCAGATACATACATCAACATAGCAATAATATGTGTTGGAACCAATGAAATTATGACAAGTGGCTTAATAATAAACCATTAGATCAAATAGTAAATAATCAAATCTTGGCCACCCATTTTACAAACTAAAGGAAAAAATTAAGTAATGGAGAAAAATCTCTAAATCTCCCAAAAAGTATACAATTCTCCCACCTTCTATCCAAGAAATCCAAACCACCTTCTTTATGCCATCTTTACCATTTTTCCTCATTTCTCTCACCTCCGACCATATCTTAAAACCAAAATTTACTCAAATACACTACAAAAAGATCCTCTTTTTCTAAGAAATTTAGTTAGAGCAAGAAAAATCTTGGAGATGGAAAATTTCTAGTGAGAAAAAATAAACCTAAAAATAAAAAAAATAAAGGAAAAGGGAAAAGCAAAAGGGAGAAAGGAAGGAAAAAGGAAGAATTAAGGATTTCTTGGTACCAAAAGGTTAGTGGATACAAACTATACTTTATTTCATTTAATTTTTGAATTTTGGCATGAAATTCATATTATGTAACTATATGAATTTAAAGAATAAGGTGAAATAAATTAAGATAAAATTACAAACTGATGATTAAGTATGAAATAAGCAAGAAATAAAAAAGAAATCAATCTTAAGATGGGAGTCCATGTAGAAGGTAAATTGAATATCATGTTGTATAACATGATAATTTGATGTTAATTAACCATTTAAGCATAAAATGTATTATAATAAATTAGAAGAACATAATTAGAATGATTTGAGATTAAAATAATGTATGGACACCATGTTCATCATGTAAACATAATGATGTACATAAAGGAAATAAATTGGTAATGGTGAAATTTAAATGCACACTAATACATAAAGGCCTAAAATAATCATTAAAGCATGCTAGGCATGATAATATATGAAAAACCATGATGGAAGCATGGAAAATGTCTTGGCTAAAAGATGGATGTATGCATGAAGAATGAGAAAGTATGACATGATACATAATTGAAATAGCATAAAGTCTAGCATAAAAATACAACATCAAGTAAAACAGGTAGTTACCCTTAGTATACGGTGGGTGATTTAAGACCC
Organism: Excoecaria agallocha; assembly: GCA_037975025.1. Lineage (NCBI taxonomy): Eukaryota > Viridiplantae > Streptophyta > Magnoliopsida > Malpighiales > Euphorbiaceae > Excoecaria > Excoecaria agallocha. Next base: position 30,257,223 of record CM075812.1, read on the forward strand.
ATGGATATAATGGCTAGCCATAGAGACCTATATACTGCGATAAAATCATATAATAAATCATACAGTGAATTATTATCGAGGAATAACTACACTTAGGTAGTCACCTCTCACATATAGTCATACAGTACATTCATAGAGTCATACAGTCCTCATCTCACATATTTGGTTTGAGAATTTCTACTGCTCATCACTAAGGGCAAAATAGTAAAAATATAAGAAAATAAGAACTAAATGATAAATCATGCATAAAGAATGCCATAAAGGTAAAATCATGCATGAAGGATGCCATAAAGTTGATTAATAATTTCAAAAAGGGCAGAACCACTAATATATGAGAAAATGAGGATAAAATGGTAAATCATGCATGAAGGATGCCATAAAGTTGATTAGATAAGAAATAATCTGAAACTATAGTTAATAGATCAAAAAGGACAAAATTATAATTACACTAGAAAATAAGGACCAAAAAGTAAATTAGGTCATAAGTGTGAATAAATAGGAAATAAAGTGAAAAATATGATTAATTGACTCAAAAAGGGTAACAATGTAATTACGCAATAAACTAGGGATAAAATCGTAGTTTAACATCAATAAGGTGATTTAAAAAGTTAAAATGGTCAAATGAGTGAAAAGGGAAAAATTGTAAATGAAGAAAATTTTAGGGATCAAAATGTAATTAACCACTTCATGAAGTAGCACAAGGACCACGATGAAAATTTTTCGCTTAGAAAGGAATACAAGTCAAACAAGGCAAAAGGAATTAAAATTAAAGTCAAACAAGGTCAAACATGATGAATAAAAAGTTAGGGGGCCAAATCGTAAATTTACAATTAGGTAGGAATTATGTAAGATTTAATATGAAGGACAAATGAATATTAAAAAAATTTATGATAATTTGTCAAAATTGAGGTCAAACCAAGTAAAAAATGATGAAATAAAAAGTTTAAACACTAAATTGTAATTTTACAATTAAATAAGAATTATATGGCATTTAATAAGAAAATAAGGATCAAAAGGATTAAATAGTAAAATTAGAATATAAGAGGACCAAATTGATGTAATTAGCAAAAAGAAATATAAAGGGGTAAAATGTAATTTACCACATCATGAGGAAATTTTAAAGACTAAAATGTAAATTGAAAAGTAAAAATGAAATAAAGATACAAAAAGAACAAATAAAGGTAAATGGGTTAGTAGATAATAAAATCTAAAAGCAGGAAGAGTACAAAGAGAATTTAAGCAAATTTAGTAAATTAAGAGTAAAATTATAATTTAGTTAAAAGTTGGAAAAATAAAGATGAAATTGTAATTTTGGCAAAGGAAGCAAATCTAAGGACTAGAATGATAAGAAATATAATTTCATGGTGAAAATTATCAGAAAGGAGAAATAGAGAATAAAATAATAATTATAAGCAAAGAGATAACAAAAAGGTCAGTCGAGTTAGAAAAAAGAATTTAAATGTCAATTTAGTGAACCCAGAATTTAGACGTCATATTGGGAAAACTAATAAGATTTAAATATTATTTGATAAAAGTAAGGACCTAAATGAGAATGTCATAAAAGATGGAAAAATGGAAGAGTAATCAGGAAATCAAGTACAATAGCAGGGAGAGAAATCATAATGATATTGAAATTGAATTATATAAGCAATATGTACAGCAAGGTTAAGTTTATAAACTATGAAGCAATCAGAATAAAGTTCAAATAAAGTGAGATAAATAAAATAATTAAATTAAGTGAAAGATCAGAGCTAGTATGTAATTAAATAAAATATAGGGGCATAAAGGTAATTTAATGTCGAAAATATAGGTAACAAAGGTCAGTCAAAAAAAAGGTGCAAATGTAAGAACATAAAGTCAACAAGGACTAAATGATGGTTTGGAAAATACATATATAATAAATAAGTATAAAAATTAACAATAATGAAATTAAAAATAAATTTATTTAAGTGAAACTTTGTGTTATTGTATCCACCATTAGGCAACATTGTTGATTAGCGTGTGATTTGTTGACTTTGTGCAGGGATAGAAAATTGAGGACACAATAAAGAGGGATCGAAATGGCATGTACATGTGATACATTTATGGACACAAAGATTAGATAACTCATGTATTCGATTTTAGATAATTGGCATGTAGTAATTACTATTATATGTTGGATGTAAATGAACTGTGAAAATTAATTATAAGCATACATATTTAAGCATATGTGTATGAAATTTGTGGTTGTGTTGCGATGTGATTTGATGATGGATATAGAAGTGCTATGTATGATATTGAAGTATCAGAGGTGAAGGTTGCCTTTTTGTGAGTGTGAATTTACAAATTATAGGTTTGGGTAGCATAGTTTACAACCGTTGTGCTGCCGAAATATATACCTAATGAATAGTGACCATATGTGTGAGACTCTTTACATGACCCTAATTAAATTTCATGTTTTGAGAGCAGTTTTAATTGATTAAGATTAAATATTTAATGAGAAATTCGTATAAATTTGGGTTAAAGGATAAATTATGCTTTTATTATTTTAATGGCATGGAAAATAAATTGATTAGTGTGATGTAATTTGAATTGAGAGTTTAATTGGAGTATAATTATTGATTCGGGGTAAATTGGTAATTATGACATTTTATGGGGTCAATTGAGAATTTAAGAATTGAGGAGAGGCTAATGTAAGGAAGAGGTTAAATGGTGGGGTTGAATTATGAATAGACTAGCTTGTGGGAATGATTTGTGACATGCAATATTTGGTGGGAAATCTTGGTAACATGCAAAAACTTGAAAGGATCACTTGGGGAATTTTCCTTATCATTATATAGGCTGTAACTTAGTGGATGGAAAGAGAAATTCAGATGGAGGTGAGTGTGGTCGGCTAAGCTTGTGGAATGAGAGAGATTTCCTATTTCTTTTGCTTGCTTAATCTATATCTCTAAGGAAATCTTAAAGAAAACTTCATGCATGTTAATTATTCAAGAAGAAATCGGTAAAGATTATAAAGGTAAGGTTTAATTTTGGATATCTTCATCCCCTTCTTCTTCTTCTTCTTCTTCATTTCCTCATGTGAATTTCGGATGGGCTTGGTTGCTGGAAATGATGGATTGGGGATGATTTGTGTTGTAGTTAAAGAAGGAGGAAATAGAAAGGATAAAGGGGAGGATATTGCAAGGGATTGAAAGCTAGGGTGAAATAGGGGTCGGCCAAGGTATGGGATGGTACTCACATTGCATGCATGTGATTGTTGATTTTATCATCATGGTGCATATGTGTGATAGATGAAATAATAGGGATGAGACATGAATTTAGAATATGTTACAATATGTGTTACATGAAGATTTGCTGAAATTATTGACTATAATTAAGCTACAAAATGAGCTAGGGATCTTAATTTAAAGCTTTGGTAATTTTGATAGCTCCATATGAGATATATGTATAAAAGTGTATTTGAAAAATATCACTAAATTGGCCTCTAAATTAATCCCTACATTGATGGAATATTAGATGCATCTTTGATGCTAATATTGAACAGCTTGCGTAAAATCTTAATAAATGATTGTACAATGATCAGAATGGCATGAGGTTAATTCCTACTTAAAATAGACTTCAAGACCTACAATTTATATGAGAAAGAAAAGTCAAATAATTCCTATAAGATTGCTTAATGTTCACTTGAAAATCAGAGATTCTGTGTTGCTTATTATGATGAACAGCCCTTAGTAAATTGTACATATCTCGAGTTCTAGACATGATATTGCAGAGATTTTTGATGTTTTATAAACTAGAAACGTAGGGGAACAATGTTGTAGAAGACCACTATTGCTTAAAATATCGTTTGGAATGTCAAAAATGTTGTGCAACTTGAAGTTGTAAATCTGTCTTGCAGAAAATTTTTAAGGCCTTAAGGGTAGTCGCGGCCGAGACCATTTGTCTCAGCCGTGGCAACCTTCTGTGGCCAAATTACAGTATTTGGTCATGGTCGAGACCATTTGTCTCAGTCGTGGCCACCTTCTGTGATCGATTACAGCCTTTCATCGCGGGCGAGACGAAATGTCTCAGCCGTGGCCCTTTCCTTTTGAACTTAAATGCACTTTTTAATCAAATAAACTACCAATGCTTACTCTAACATTTGAAGTACATCTAAAATATGTAGTTTATATTAAATTATGGCATGAATATGTGAAAGTGTGAGACTATAAAATGACCATTGAATTATATGTATGATATTATGATTGAAATATGATGTGATGCTTAAAGAATAACATGCTCGAGTATAAGTTCATTGAGAGGTATGTTCAATCACTGACACTTGAACTTTTACATGTGAGTATAAATACATGTTTATATAGTGGAAAAATGTTGTACTATAATATGAACATATAAGTGTACACGGTGTATGAGACAAGCACAAGAATGATATATATATATATATATAATAAATAAACATGAAAAACTATATTGCCTGCTACTAGAGTTTAATTGTGGATAGATAGGCACCTATAGCGAATTGCAGCTGCCACAGTCGACCTTTTTAGGTCCATAGTATAGTTGATCCTGCTGGATCTTGCACAACTCATTTGGGTTGTTACTTGGCCCTTTTGGGTCCTTGACCGGTCAACCGTATAGTTGGCCCTGATTGGGTCCATAATTTTGATACCCTCGGGTATCCACCGATCCCGTTATCCACTCTTAGAACTTAAGCAGGCTAAAGTAAAGCAATAATGTTTCACAGTTAATTATAGTATGAACTATGCATCTGTTATATGATTTATCATGTGTAACAGTGGTTTCTTAAGCATGTATTGGTATCTATTTATATTATATACATATCTCATTATAAATTGTATTAATTCAAGTATGCTGAATTAATTGTGAAGGGTTATTTTGTTATGCAAGTTATTATTATTATTATTCATTTGTTTTGTATATTCTATATTTTTGACGACCACTATGAGTGGTTGTCCTTCATGTTTAGAATTCCCACTAAGCTGTACAGCTTAGCACGGGTTATTTTGATCCGTGTAGGTTTTTGGTAGTCAAAGCTTTTGCACAGGAACTATTTCTACATCAGGACAGGCCAACACCAGTCTATAGAAATGGATGTAGGAAAATTTTGATAAATCTTGTTTAGTTCCTTACATGTTTAATATGTATAAGGGTTGTAATATATGTATATGTAAGTTCTATGGAAATGAAGTTTGTAATAAGCTCATAGAGAGAATGCTGGTTTATGCATGCATCTAGAAGCTATAATACTCTATATAAATGTGCTGAAATGTCGAATGCTACACATGAAAGAAAAATGGCTAAAGTATGATGATATAGTATAATTATTAAGATATTGGGATTGCATATGAAGTCAATATGCTTATTCAAATTTAAATGTACAGGAAAGATGTGAGAATCCTGATTAGTATATTAGTTATATGATTATTTGGATAAAATGACGTAGATTGTATTATTTATAGTAAAGATGTGGTTTAGGGTGTTTCAATTTGGTATCAGAGCATAGGTTTATCCTTTTCTGGGCAATGCAAGTATAGAAACTTTAATATGAGATAGTGTTGTGTTGGCCTAATGCAGAAGTTCATGTTTTCTTATAGATTAAAGATGGAGAATTCCTCTAGGGATACTATAGAAGAATCGGCTGAAAGTAATTTGCCGGTTAGATCAAATCCTCCTAATCCAGTGACTTCATCATCACATCGAAATGAAATTCCTACTACAATTCCTGGAGAAGCATTGTTAAAAATTTCTCAGGATATGGCCCAGATTCTGCAAAGAATGACTATGCCCAAGGCTGCAATATCCGAAATTAGAAAGTATGGGGCACAAGAGTTTATGGGCACTAATTTAGAACAATATGAAGAAGCTGAGTTCTGTTAGAAAGGCTGGAAAGGATATTTGATGAAATTAACTATCCTGCAAACCATAAGGTATCTTATACTGTGTCCTTACTTCAAGGCATGGCTTATGATTGGTAGAAGTTGATTTTGAGACAACCTCAGTTACCTGACCCACTTACCTAGGAATTCTTTAAGGGGGAGTTCAGAAAGAAATATGTTACTAAGGCTTACAAGGAGGAGAAATTGAAGCAGTTTCTGAGTTTGAGACAAAAATTTCTATCTGTGGCTGAATATGAAAAAGAATTTAGCCGATTATGCAAATATGTTCCCAAGGAGATGTTGACAGGAGTGTTTAAATGCAAGCACTTTGAAGATGGGCTGAATGATAGAATCAAAGAAAATTTGTTTGGATTTACATCTCTAAATGTGGTAGATTTTAATCAACTGGTTACAATTGCTATGAAAATTGAAAAGTATGAGATAGCTAACAGAGAGAGGGAGCATAAAAGATGTGGTTCCAGGGGAGGATCATCTACTGGAAAAAGATTTAGGGGAACTCAAGGAGGTTAGCCTGCAGAGTCCATTTTTAGTCCTGCTAATAAAGGAAAGAAACAAGAATCTTCTGCTAAGCTTAAAAATGAGAGGGAAGCTTCAGAAAGACGGAGTGGGGGTCAAACACCTGAGTGTTCTCATTGTTCCAGGCACCATTGGGGTAATTGTAGGAAACTGGCTGGAGAATGCTTTAGATGTGGCAGTGCTGATCATTTCATGGCAAATTGTCCTTTGAAATCGGATCAAGGTTTTAAGCAACAGAATAGCAGGGGAGCTTCTAATGCACCCCCATCTGGAAAAGGTAGAGGTAGAGGAAGGTTTGGATCAGCTCATCATGGATCTCAGTCCCAGAATATGTCAGAAACAGTTGATAGACCTTATACTCAAATGGTTGCTAGACGGGCTTATGCCATGAAGGCTCGAGAGGAACAGGATGCTCCAGAAGTTATAGCTGGTACTTTTTCTCTTTATAATTGTAACATACATGCACTCATTGATCCTGGCTCTACTCACTCATATGTTTGTATTGGGGTTTCGGGTAGAGATAGTTTTAAAACACAACAGTTAGATTTTGATGTATGTGTAACTAGTCCATTGGGACATAGTACAATTGTTAATAAGGTGTGTAAAGACTGTCCTATACTAGTTCAAGGGAGAGAGTTTCTAGCAGATTTGATTGTTGTTGCCTTTTCGTGAGTTTGATGTAATTCTCGAAATGGATTGGTTATCCAAGAATCATGCAGTGGTAAATTGTGAAATGAAAATAGTAACCCTCAGGGATGATGAAGGAAAGGAAGTGGTAGTAGAAGGCAATTATTCTAAGCTATCAACTAATGTTATATCAGCAATGCAAGCTAGGCGATATCTTAGAAAAGGATGTGAAGCATTTTTAGCTTTAGTCCTTGAATCAAAAAGGGATACAGTGGAGCTTGACAAAATACCGATTGTGAAAGAATTTCTAGAAGTATGTCCTGAGGAATTACCTGGTCTTCCTCCAGAAAGAGATGTTGAGTTGTCTATTGATCTGTTACCTGGTACGGCCCCAATCTCCAGGGCACCATACAGAATGGCTCCATCTGAATTAAAAGAGCTGAAGGTTCAATTACAGGAATTGATAGACAAAGTCTTCATCAGACCCAGTGTTTCACGTTGGGGTGCTCCGGTTTTATTTATTAAGAAGAAGGATGGGTCTATGAGAATGTGTATCGACTATAGACAGTTGAACAAAGTGACAGTGAAGAACAAATATCCTTTGCCAAGAATAGAGGATTTATTTGATCAGTTAAGTGGTGCTGGTGTGTTCTCAAAGATAGATTTGCGATCAGGATATTATCAGCTCAGAGTTAAAGATGGGGATGTTCCTAAGACTGCTTTTAGAACTCGTTATGGGCGTTATGAATTTCTAGTTATGCCATTTGGGTTGACTAATGCACCTGCTGCATTTATGGATCTTATGAATAGGGTATTCAGACCCTACTTGGATCGATTTGTTGTTGTGTTTATTGATGACATATTAATTTACTCCAGAAATGAAGCTGAACATGTTGAACATCTGAGATTTGTATTGCAAACTTTGAAAGAAAATGGGTTGTATGCCAAACTGAGTAAATGTGATTTCTGGCTTAAGGAAGTTTCTTTCCTAGGTCATGTTGTATCTGCTGAAGGTGTTAGTGTCGATCCAAATAAAATTGAAGCTATTTTTAATTGGAGACCACCCAGGAATGTGCATGAAATTAGAAGTTTTCTTGGGTTGGCAGGTTACTATCGTCGTTTTGTGAAGGGTTTTTCTGTCATTGCTTCACCCCTCACTAAGTTGTTAAGAAAGAATACTAAGTTTGAATGGTCTGATCATTGTCAAGCAAGCTTTGAAAGGTTGAAGAAGATGTTGACTGAGGCTCCAGTGTTGACTCAACCGGTGTCAGGGAAAGAGTATGCAATGTACAGTGACGCTTCTAAGGTTGGTTTGGGTTGTGTATTGATGCAAGATGGTAAAGTTGTAGCTTATGCATCTAGACAATTGAAACCACATGAACAGAACTACCCGACTCATGATCTAGAACTGGCAGCTATGGTATTCGCTTTAAAGATTTGGTGGCATTACTTGTATGGGGAAAAATACAGAATTTATACTGATCATCAAAGCCTCAAGTATTTGCTTACTCAGAAAGAACTTAATTTGAGACAGAGAAGATGGTTGGAATTATTCAAAGATTATGATTGTATAGTTGATTACCACCCAAGAAAAGCAAATGTGGTTACTGATGCCTTGAGTCGTAAGTCAATGGCAGTGTTGATGATAAAACAGTGTAGATGGAAATTTACTTTGGATGGTGCTTTACTAGCACAGCTTAAAGTTAAGCCCATGTTTAGGCAGACAATGATTGATGCTCAGAAGGATGATGTCAAGTTACAACAGATTGTTAAAGCAGTTTGTGAAGGTGATCAATCTGATTTTTCAGTGAAAGAAGATGGTGGGGTATACTACCATAACAGGTTGTGTATCCCTGATGATAAAGAAGTGAAAAGAACATTGTTGCATGAAGCACATAATACTGCATTTACTATGCATCCAGGTGGGAACAAGATGTATCAAGAGTTGAAACAGTTTTATTGGTGGCCTGGTACGAAGAAGGATGTTGTTGATTATGTTTCTAAATGTCTAACATGTCAGCAAGTGAAAGCAGAACATCAGTTTCCTTCAGGTCTCCTGAATCCCATTCCAATTCCACAGTGGAAGTGGGAAGACATTACCGTGGATTTTGTTACTGGTTTGCCTCTTACTCAAAGGAAATATGATGTTGTTTGGGTAATAGTGGATAAGTTAACAAAAGTAGCTCACTTCTTACCGATTTGAACAGATTATTCCATGGATAGGCTTGCAGAATTGTATGTGAATGAGATTGTGCAGTTACATGGTATACCTGTGTCTATAATTTCGGGACGAGATCCAAGGTTTACATCAAGATTTTGGCAGAGTTTACAGCAAGCTTTGGGAACACAGCTCAAGTACAGTACAGCTTTTCATCCTCAAACGGATGGGCAATCTGAAAGGGTTATCCAGATTCTAGAAGATATGATGAGGGGATGTGCTTTGGATTTTTCTAGAAGTTGGCATAAATAGGTAGCCTTAATGGAATTTGCTTATAATAACAGCTATCAGAAGAGTATTCAAATGGCACCATATGAGGCTTTGTATGGCAGGAAATGTAGAACTCCATTCTGCTGGACTGAGTTGACTAAATGTAAGTTAATTGGTCCTAACCTTGTTAGAGATACAGAAAAAAAGGTTCAAGTTATCAAGCAGAGGCTGAAAGAAGCAAGTGACAGGCAAAAGTCATATGCTGACCTTAAAAGAAGGGATATCGAGTACCAGGTGGGTGATAAAGTATTTTTAAAGGTATCTCCTTGGAGAAAAGTGCTTAGATTTGGGAAAAAGGGAAAACTTAGTCCGAGATTCATTGGTCCGTACGAAATTCTTCAAAGAGTCAGACTAGTAGCTTATAGATTGGCTCTTCCTACGGAATTGGCCAAGCTTCATGACATGTTTCATGTATCTATGCTTCGAAGATATCGCTCAGATGAATCTCACAAGTTACAAGTTCAAGATATTCAGTTACAGCCGGATTTCACTTATGATGAGGAACCGAAGGAAATCCTAGCTAAGGAAATCAGACAATTGAGGAGCAAGCAAATCCCTCTAGTTAAAGTACTCTGGCAACATCATGGTGTACAAGAAGTAACTTGGGAGCCAGAGGCAGCTATGAGAAAGCAATATCCTCAATTGTTTAAGTCAGGTATGAATTTCGAGGACAAAATTCCTTAAGAGGGAGAGAATTGTGAGACCCCTTACATGACCCTAATTAAATTTCATGTTTTGAGAGGAGTTTTAATTGATTAAGATTAAATATTTCATGAGAAATTCGTATAAATTTGGGTTAAAGGATAAATTATTCTTTTATTATTTTAATGGCATGGAAAATAAATTGACTAGTGTGATGTAATTTGAATTGAGGGTTTAATTGGAGTATAATTATTGATTCGGGGTGAATTGGTAATTAGGACATTTAATGGGGTCAATTGAGAATTTAAGAATTGAGGAGAGGCTAATGTAAGGAAGAGGTTAAATGGTGGGGTTGAATTATGAATAGACTAGCTTGTGGGAATGATTTGTGACATGCAAGATTTGGTGGGAAATCATGGTAACATGCAAAAACTTGAAAGGATCACTTGGGGAATTTTCCTTATCATTATATAGGCTGTAACTTAGTGGATGGAAAGAGAAATTCAGATGGAGGTTAGTGTGGTCAGCTAAGCTTGTGGAATGAGAGAGATTTCCTATTTCTTTTGCTTGCTTAATCTATATCTCTAAGGAAATCTTAAAGAAAACTTCATGCATGTTAATTATTCAAGAAGAAATTGGTAAAGATTATAAAGGTAAGGTTTAATTTTGGATATCTTCATCCCCTTATTCTTCTTCTTCTTCATTTCCTTATGTGAATTTTGGATGGGCTTGGTTGCTGGAAATGATGGATTGGGGTTGATTTGTGTTGTAGTTAAAGAAGAAGGAGATAGAAAGGATAAAGGGGAGGATATTGCAAGGGATTGAAAGCTAGGCTGAAATAGGGGTCGGCCAAGGTATGGGATGGTACTCACATTGCATGCATGTGATTGTTGATTGTATCATCAAGGTGCATGTGTGTGATAGATGAAATAATAGGGATGAGATATGAATTTACAATATGTTACAATATGTGTTACATGAAGATTTGTTAAAATTATTGACTATAATTAAGCTATAAAATGAGCTAGGGATCTTAATTTAAAGCTTTGGTAATTTTGATAGTTCCATATGAGATATATGTATAAAAGTGTATTTGAAAAATATCACTAAATTGGCCTCTAAATTAATCCCTACATTGATGGAATATTAGATGCATCTTTGATGCTAATATTGAAAAGCTTGGGTAAAATCTTAATAAATGATTGTACAATGATCAAAATGGCAAGATGTCAATTCCTTCTTAAAATAGACTTCAAGACCTACAATTTATATGAAGAAAGCAAAGTCAAATAATGCCTATAAGATTGCTTAATGTTCACTTGAAAATCGGAGATTCATGTTGCTTATTATGATGAATAGCCCTTAGTAAATTGTACATATCTCGAGTTCTAGACATGATATTGCAGATATTATTGATGTTTTAGAAACTAGAAACGTAGGGGAACAACGTTGTAGAAGACCACTTTTGCTGAAAATATCGTTTGGAATGTCAAAAATGTTGTGCAAGTTGAAGTTGTAAATCTGTCTCGCAGAAAATTTTTAAGGCCTTAAGGGTAGTCGCGGCCGAGACCATTTGTCTCAGCCGTGGCAACCTTCTGTGATCGATTACAGCCTTTCGTCACGGCCGAGATGAAATGTATCAGTCATGGCCCTTTCCTTTTGAACTTAAATGCACTTTTTAATCAAATAAACTACCAATGCTTACTCTAGCATTTGAAGTACATCTAAAATATATAGTTTATATTAAATTATGGCATGAATATGTGAAAGTGTGAGACTATAAAATGACCATTGAATTATATGTATGATATTATGATTGAAATATGATGTGATGCTTAAAGAATATCATGCTCGAGTATAAGTTCATTGAGAGGTATGTTCAATCACTGACACTTGAACTTTTACATGTGAGTATAAATACATGTTTATATAGTGGAAAAATGTTGTACTATAATATGAACATATAAGTGTACAGGGTGTATGAGACAAGCACAAGAATGATATATATATAATATATAAACATGAAAAACTATATTGCCTGCTACTAGAGTTTAATTGTGGATAGATAGGCGCCTATATGGAATTGCAGCTGCCACAGTCGACCTTTTTAGTTCCACAGTATAGTTGATCCTGCTGGATCTTGTACAACTCATTTGGGTTGTTGCTTGGCCCTTTTGGGTCCTTGACCGGTCCACCGTATAGTTAGCCCTGATTGGGTCCATAGTTTTGATACCATCGGGTATCCACCGATCCCGTTATCCACTCTTAGAACTTAAGCAGGCTAAAGTAAAGCAATAATGTTTCACAGTTAATCACAGTATGAACTATGCATCTGTTATATGATTTATCATGTGTAACAGTGGTTTCTTAAGCATGTATTGGTATCTATTTATATTATATACATATCTCATTATAAATTGTATTAATTCACGTATGCTGAATTAATTGTGAAGGGTTATCTTGTTATGCAAGTTATTATTATTATTCATTTGTTTTGTATATTCTATATTTTTGACGACCACTGTGAGTGGTTGTCCTTCATGTTTAGAATCCCCACTAAGTTGTACAGCTTAGCACGGGTTATTTTGATCCGTGTAGGTTTTTGGTAGTCAAAGCCTTTGCATAGGAACTATTTCTGTATCAGGACAGGCCAACACCAGTCTATAGAAGTGGATGTAGGAAACTTTTGATAAATCTTGTTTAGTTCCTTACATGTTTAATATGTATAAAGGTTGTAATATATGTATATGTAAGTTATATGGAAATGAAGTTTGTAATAAGCTCATAGTGAGAATGCTGGTTTATGCATGCATCTAGAATCTATAATACTCTATATAAATGTGCTGAAATGCCGAATGCTACATATGAAAGAAAAATGGCTAAAGTATGATGATATAGTATAATTATTAAGATATTGGGATTGCATATGAAGTCAATATGCTTATTCAAATTTAAATGTACAGGAAAGATGTGAGAATCCTGATTAGTATATTAGTTATATGATTATTTGGATAAAATGACGTAGATTGTATTATTTATAGTAAAGATGTGGTTTAGGGTGTTTCAATGTGGCTTAGTTAGTAATAACATAAGACATATGAAAATCATGTATGAAAGTCGGGCGTTACATAGCATCAAAAAGAAGGACACCCAGGGCACAAGCCACCACTCTGGGATAGGGGACAATAGGAGAGGGCAGGCATGGTGTGGCATCGAGCTTGAACCTAGCATCAACCATTACAGCAAACTCCTCCAATAGAGGACACAACTCCTAATGAGTAAACTTGAAAACATGATGTCTTAGGTCCCAGTATCAAACAACAATAAATAATAAATTCTTATATGGGGATGTTCTATTCAGAAAATTCATATTCAAGTATGGAGTCAAAAGAGGGTCCCCCTAAGTTTTCGATTCATTCAGTAATTGGTGTTATTTTGCAATTCCAATAGCCATAGCAATAAAATTTTTTTAAACGGCCTAAGGGTAGAAGTAATGGGACAAAATAAATAACTGAAAGGAAATGGAAAAAAAGAAGAAAGAAAAGAAAAAGGAGAGAGAGAAAAATACCTGGAAGAAGCTTCATTGGAAAGCAAAAGGTCAAAAGCACAAAAACCAAGAAAATTTAAAGCATTATTTATAGAAAGCATTGATGGACGGCCATCCGTCATAAGAAGCGAGCTAGGGGTAGCCCATCCGTCACCCCTAGAAGGCCAAAAGTCACTTTTTTGCATGCCTCATAGATCATATGTACATATTGTAGCATTTTTCCTTTGTTTTCATCTTGTAGGGAATCCAAAAGGTTGAAGGTTCAAGTAATCATCTCTAAAAGATTTTGAGCACCAAAATCATTTATCTCAAGAGGCACAATAAATTTCAGGGGGGTATTTCAGACTTTTGGACACTCATAGGCAATAAAGAGCAACCAATACTTGTAAATATTGTAAAATAATGTCGTAATGCATAACAAAGGCATAAATAATGTTAATTAATTTTAGATGGACAAAAATTGAAAAATCAATGAAAAAGGTCAAAAATTGAAGAAAAAGGAGTTAAAACGAAGAAATAAGGCTTAATTTAAGTTTTAGGGGTAAAATGGTCATTTTCACTAAGGGACGAGGCGTCTCTTAGTCCCATCTATCGTTAGCCTATCCCCCACTCAAAATCTTGAATAAAATGGTTTTCTTCTTCATTTTTCGGTAAACCTCCATACTTTCCGATTTCAAAGCTTTCTCTCCGATTTTTCAAGCTTTTCTCCTTCGTTCTTCATTCGTTCTTTAAGCCGTTCAAGCATAGCCTCCTGGGAGCAAGGCGTACTTTATAAAGCATCATTTTTCTACTACCTCTTTATTTTCTTCTTTCTTTTTGTCTTCCACATGTAAGTATTATTTAATTCTTATTTATCTTTCTCTTTTTTATTTATTACTTTAGTTTGAACATAATTTATGTTGTAAGACTTTAACTTTAGGCATAATTTATGTTGTAAAGGTTCTAAATTGTTACCAAAGTCTACTTAAGCCTTCTTAAACATCTTTAGAGCATTTCATAATGAAGAAATATTATATAAAAAGGTATGAGTAGGAAAGTATGAACTATATAATGATGAATGTCTTATAAATTAAAAATAAGGACATTAGCATTAAAGTGTAAAGGTAAAGGTATTCATGAAAATGAACATAATAGGTGTATATAACTTGTATATGGATAAATGTACAGTTATAACCTTGATTGTTCACATGAAATGATACTGGAATGGCTGAAAGCATTTGCCATTATTAATCATTATATTATGATTGTGTAATGTTAGAGATTTACATGTTTACAAACCTTGTATATTTATGTGATTGCTTGTTGCAAGTAAATGTGTGTGTGTGTATGTAAGCATATGAATGAATAAAAGTAGAATTAATAAATGATAAGATGCATATGCAATGTTTTCATATGGATATAGTTGAGATGATAGTAAAGTATGTGAGCATACATGACTGGGATCCAAACTTTGAATTGGAATAACTTATACATTGGAGCAACATTATTGGCCATAATATCTTAATCATAAATGCTTAATATGTTTAACTATTATGAATATGTGCTTATGTTTTTAAGCGTAAAGATGCATGAGGGATAGATATGGAGAATCATAAAGGTATGCACATATGATGTTTCCATGCAATCATAGTTCTTATGATTACAAGTACAAAATAGTTATATTTAATTGTGTACATGATAACATCTTATAGAAAATTTATACATGAACATGCATATGACACCATGCTTATCGATATAAATGAATATAACTATGTGAACATATATATGTATATGATGAGAAAAGAACAAAGTACAAAATAGTAATACTTAATAATGTACAAGATCACATGTTTATAGAGAGTTATACATAAACATGTATATGATTACTTTAGACATAGTTATATGTGAGTATATAAGTGCATATATGTACATGATTGAATATAGTAAAGTAAAATAAATGAAAGATAAAGTAAAGAGATTTCACTGCCTGTGTTATGTCTAGGATGTGGATAGATAGGCGTGCTTATAAGGGTAATTCTGCAACTGCAATAGTATAGTCTTAACCTTATTTCGGTCTTCTGATTTCATACCTTCGGGTATGTTCTAATTTCATACCTTTGGGTATGTTTCGATATCATGCCTTCGGATATGTTTTGATTTTATGCCTTCGAGTATGTTCAAGTGCCTCTGGGTATAATAGTTTGGTCCGTTATCCACTTCTTTAAAAATGTGCAGGCTCAATATCAAATACAGAAAGCAACATGTAAAAGTAAAAGATAAAGTAGTATAATAGTTCTTAATTGATCTTCATCTTAATATGAAATCATATAGCATATGTCACATGAGATAAAAGGAAATTACATTTTATATATTATATTTATAGCTTATAGTAGCCCAATGTACATATTGGAAGTAAAAGCCATTTGCATAATGATGTGCATTATTAATGCCTTATCCTTTATTATATTAGTGAAGGTATGATAATTATAGTTATATGTGTTTCTTGCTTAATGTTGTCAAATGATCTATATGTCTCCTCATGTATGAAAGTTATGAAAATTTTGATGTAAGTCCATAGTGTCTCTTATACCTAAGAATACAAGATATATGTATGGGTATTTATGCACAGTAAAGTCTCTTAATAATGGTATTGGATAAAATGTTTCTTATAGTTATTCATCACTTGTCTAACATGGAGAAATGATATGTATAATTTATTGTATGTTAACCTATAGGAATTATAAACTTACAACTAATGTAACTCAATTAGCTATATGGACCAATATGTATTCTTTATAACTACATGTCTATTATATAGTAAAGTGTAATGATATGTGAAGATATGTGTGACCCCCCTTTACATGTACATACAATAAACTTAGAAGTCATAAAATGTGAATTTAGTGTATGTTGTGATAAAAGGATAATGTTAATATGGCAATACATTAGGTATAAGAATGATTACTAAGAAAAAGTGATTAGACAAGGATAAATACAAAATCTTAAAATATATAGTAAGGTATGTAATAAGTTGAGGAGTTACAAATGTTAAATAAGTGGTATAGATAATATGAGATCAACATTGAAAATAGATATGATATAAATATTGAGTGGTAATTTGTAAATGTTAAGATCACTTTGTTATTGTTTAACCTGATTGGTCTTTATATGATTAAAGATATGTTTATATATGTGTGTATTATTTTTTAGGACCTTCAAAAGAGGTCGTCTACATGTTTATGTTCCCCACTAAGCTTTATAGCTTAGTACAGCTGTTTTATCGGTATAGGTTGCAAGAAAGGATTTTCTACTCAAGGATAATATCTGCAGCAGAACGGCCAACACAAGTCAGAGAGTTAGAGACTGAAATTATAGACTTTTATTTGGGTTTTTTTGGTTAAAAAGTATTTATTGCCATTGGAAGTTGTGTATACAAAGATGCCTAACAGTTGTATTTTTATAATTTGTAAAGAGACTCTTCAAGTGTAGTAAAGCCTTAATAATATAGTACTTATTTTGGGTTAAGTTTTATATTAAGATCACTGTATAATATTGTTATGGCATAATAGTGTAGAAAAGCATGTTTAATGTCCAGGATAAAGTGATATAGGTAAGTATAGGATAAGTGTGCTATAATTAGTGGTATCAGAGCATAGGCTTAGTGATTTTTAGTTTATAAGATTTAAGAAATTGTTGTCATAGGAAGTTTTAGAGTGTTGGCCAATGCAGATATCCCCCTATTTTGCTATGATTAGGCTGAAAGTGGGATGATTTGATAGAATTTGGAAAAGAGATTAGAAAAGTTGTAGCTTCGAGGTTTTGAATTCAGTTATCCCCAATGCCATTGTTGAATTTTTGGTTGGTGGAAGTCTTGAAGGTAACCAAAATGTATGATATTATAGCAGTGGGATCTTAAGTTCGGATTGAATAGTAAATTATATGAAATACATATACGATTAGTGTTCAAGTTATAGTACAAGTGTGTTAATAGAGTATGAGGCGATTATATCTAATATGGTTTATGAGAAAGAGTTTATGTATGGTGGATAAGACTCCCTGATGTTAAGCTATTGTGAGGAGAAATTGAGGTTGATTATGATGCTATATATACCTATCAGTGATTCTTTAACAGGCATGGGTAGTTGACAAAACATTTCATAGTTGGCATGGGACAAACATATGCATTATATCAGAATATGCGTATACATTCTCATATACAGATGAAAGCATCATTCACTCATCGCATAGCATAATATTAAATGTACAGTCCCTAACTATAAATGGATACTGATAGGATATATGTTGAGTATAGTAATGATATAATAATATGATAAGGTTGTCCTTATTCGGGATAGAGTTTTGTGAGAAGTGAATCAAGTTAAAGAAAGAACCTAGGGATGTTAGTAGAGATAGTATTGTATAAAGGTTGATTATGATAGACACAGAAGTACAAATAGAAATACAGATATAGTAGTGATGTATACGAGTAAAGGTTTTAGATATGAATTTCAAAGAA
Organism: Excoecaria agallocha; assembly: GCA_037975025.1. Classification (NCBI taxonomy): domain Eukaryota; kingdom Viridiplantae; phylum Streptophyta; class Magnoliopsida; order Malpighiales; family Euphorbiaceae; genus Excoecaria; species Excoecaria agallocha. Next base: position 30,275,438 of record CM075812.1, read on the forward strand.
AAAATTCTTTAAGGGGAAGAGAAATGTAAGGACCCAAAATAGGCCCTAGTAGAATTAAAAGGCATTATTATGTTACTAATGTCTAATCAAACTTAATTAAAGTAATTATTATGAGCTAACACCTTGTGGATTAATGGTCTTATATGGTACAGGGTTAGAAAGTCAATTAAAATTTTAGTATACAAATGTGCAATTGAAAAGAAATTATAGTTAAGTGGTCAATTGTGATATAATTATGTACTAGTGGTTCAATCCAATAAAATAAAGGAATATAGGGTACAATTAAAGGAAAGATAGAAACAAGTGGAGACAGATTTTTAACATGTAAATAGATGAGGGAGCATAAGGATGTTTTGCCTTTCTATTTAAGTGTTAGACCCTTTGTATGTTTGAGAGAGAAAACATTTCCTTAGTTCCTGAGATGAGGAGGATGAAATTAACAAGGAAAAAGGAGAAAAAAATTAGATTTTCATTATCTCCTTCATCTCTAACTATAAATTATAATCCCCCTTCTCTCTCTCTCTTATAAAATCCATCGACAACTCTCTCTTCTCTTTTGCGAAGAATTCGACCTCTTAACTAATTAGAACACTCTGAGCTACTGGAACTTGCATGGGAGGGTTTGCAATGAGGAATCTTCAAGAAATGCCATAGCAAGGAAAGAGGAAAAAGAAGAAGTCAAGAGAAAGAAGTCTTGATGGAAGATTTGGTGTCCCATTAAAGGTTAAGAATTATTTCTCATCTTGCATGCATATTTAATTTGAGGAAATATGGATAAAATGTGTAATAGAATGTATTTTGAGTTGATAACATAGTTTTAAGGTGAAATCTAAAGGATTATGTCTTGTATGTATTTATTTGTGGAAGATTTAAAAAGTAGAAATCTAGGTTGGTTCATTAAGAACTAGTTTCTGTATTTTAAGCGTATGTCGAGTTTTATAACTCTAATTTGGGTAATTTTAGTTGGTTATTAAACATAAGACATGGACCTATAATTTTTTATAAAAAAGTAGAGTTTAATTCTTCCTCAAGTGTCCTTAATTGTAACTTGATATTTAATGTGAGCTATTGATGAGTTATAGTGAGCAGGTTGCTATATTTTTAACATAACTCTTAATAGAGAAGTCTAAATGCTATGAGATAAAATTTTGAATAAATTAGACTTTCATACCTATATTTTCTATGAAGAACTCAAACTTAAATCTACCTCCAAACATGTCAAATTTAGCTTTGAAACTGAAACTGCCTTTGATCCTATCATTAAGAATAGTCCTTAGTGGTTTGATGATATCTCAAGATTTAGAGATTATAATGAGATTATTTTTAGTGTTCTAGAAACTAAAAATATAGAGGAATAAGTTTGTTTGGGGCCATTTTTCCAAAGAATGAAGTTTAGAAGGTCTAACATCATAAAAAAGATGGACTAGTAAATCTGCATATGCACAAAATGTATGTCACGATCAGTACCAATTTGGTAATAACCGTGTGGTCAGTCCAGAACCTAAAGTGCACTTATGTCACGGTCAGAACACATTTGGTAATGACTGTGACCCTTCCCTATTTCTTTTATAATTGATTTAAAGGTTCTAAATTTTTACCAATGTCTACCTAGGTCTTCTTAAACATCTTTAGAGCATTTCACAATGAAGAAATATTGTATAAAGTTGTATGAGTAGGCAAGTATGAACTATATAGTGATCAATGGCTTATAAATTTAAAAGAAGGACACTAGCATTAAAGTATAAAGGTAATGGTATTCATGAAAATGAAAATAATATGTGTGTATGACTTGTATATGGGTAAATGTTTAGTCATAACCTTGATGGTTCACATGAAATGATACTGGAATGGCTGAAAGCAATTGCCATTAATAATCGCTATATTATGATTGTGTAATGTTAATGTTTTACATGTTTACAAACCTTGTAGATTCATGTGATTGCTTTTTATAAGTAAGTGTGTGTGTGTATATAAAATCGTAATACACGTGTCTATAGCATAAATGCTCAGATAATAGCAACCAACCATATGATTATTACATGTTGATATCATTATAGATTCCTGTCCTTATCCTCTTAACTATGTACTTTAATTTATTATTATCATTTTGATCCTATAGTATAATTAAGGCATATTGTGTGTTTGTTAACGACCACTGTGAGTAGTTGTCCATCATGATTTGTTCCTCACTAAGATTTATGGCTTAACACAGGTTGTTTATCCATATAGGTTTTGCAGTTAAGACTTTTACACAGGGATGCATTTCTGCATTGGGAAGGCCAACACAAGTAGGAGAAGAATTTGATGTAGGAAGTCCATGTTTAATATTTTGTGAAACTTTTGTACCAAGAGTAGCATAATATGTATGTAATGATGCATCTAATTGGAAATATTGAGATGTGTGAGGTTCACTTTTGTAATGAGATAGTATATGCATACACTTATGATCTAATGTAACTTATAGAGAATATAACATGTATGATATTAAATGATGAGATTAACATGTGAATATTTATAGTAACACTTTTATAAATGTGTGGTAATTGTTATAGTAACATGATATTATGTGAAAGCATACATAATGATATATGATTAAATGAATTAACTAGGTTACTGAATGAGGGTGTTACAAAAATGCAATAGTAATTAATAACAACAATAGACAAAAACAAAAATAACAATATAATTAAATAAAAACAAAGGTTGAAAAATAAACTTAAAGCAACAATTAAAAAATAAATTGCAAATTATACCTAAAAAACAATAAGAAGAAAATAAAAGAGAAGAAATTAAAACTAAACAAACATAGCATAAAAAGTTCAAAACAACAATTAAACTAATAAAAAGAGAAACAAAAAAAAAACTACTAAAAACTGTGGTAAATGTTCAAACATAAAAAAACATTCCAATCAGAATTTTATAAGAGTTCTCTAAGACTTATTTTCAAAATACCCCTAGCCCACACATAAAATTTCGTTGTCCTTATCAAAACAACAAAATAAAATCTCAAAATCATGGGGATTAGGGAATCCCTTAATTCATTATACCAGTGGCAATAGTGGGAAATGCATGTCAAATTGAGACTACATCCTAGATTGAAGTGATCATTTGATTCATACTAGAAGTAAGCTCATCCTGGCTTTCCTTTAATTCTGCTTGACCAGCTATCAGGGTGCTAAATGATGACATAATTGTAGCATACAACTGCAAAGATAGAGTAATGACTTCTTCATCAGCTGCTGGCAGGTTAGTTTTCCCTTTAGAGACTTCAAAGAGATACTCATTTCTTTTTGATAAGCGTTGATTTCTCGACCACCTTCACATTCTTTAACATTTTGCAATCAATCAAAGTTAAATTGTCCATAACTCTTCCCATGGTGACAATCCCTCCAAAGGAAATTTTCTTCAATCTTTTGGGAATTGTTTTCGATTTCTTAATTTTCCTTGTAATGACAACAACCCCATTCATTTGAATTCCATTTACCATTGCATATAGGACAATAGCCTCTAAAATATCAACTTGCCCCGGTCCCCTAATGTGAGTAAAGATAGATAGGGTAAACCACTTATGCAAAATTCATAGCACATGATTGTCTAAGTGATGCGTCTTGGTCAAACCAGTCACAAAGGTCGATGGCTCGACTTTATCACATATTCTTTCCCAAATAGTTTGCTTATTGAGATTATCTAGCCCTCTAGCTACATGGGGCAGAAATTCCAAGTGCTCTAAAAATTCATTAAAAGTATTGGTGTAGGATTGCCTATCTAGCCAAAAGTTGACCCTCCCTTCATCAGTGTGGCTATCGTTTCCTATCCTTATGTGCACATTTACAAAAACATCTCTTGTGAGGTAAGCACCTTCTCTTTCTTCTTAGCAAAAGTTGTCCATTCTATATTATCAATGAGCCTCTGAATGCCTTGACTAAACCTCAATTTCCACAAGAAACTAGTGTATAAGTATGTTATTAGGATATAGTCCGCTTTTGAAAAATTTGCATAATTGATCTTGAACTCTGCTGGTACCCATCCCAATACCTTAGTTGTTGATGCCTCTTGCTACGTAGATGATGAACCAGCTTCCTGCTTTGATCTCTTGGGTGCCAATACAACAAAAATAAAGATTTGAAATTAATTCATCAATCTAGAGAAAGAAAATTACAATGCTCAATTTTGGAAAATTCAAGGAATGCATTATTGTATTGAAAGATCACAAGTTGTCACTACCAATCTCAAGCACTTTAAAACACAGATACAAGGTCAAAAATCAAGCATGTCACATTGAAATTAAGCAAATAAAAGACAAAATAAACATCCCAAAGATTTAAGCAATTTGCAAACTAAAATTAACAAACAAACATGCTAATAGAAATAAAGACATGGGGTTCTTAAGCACACTTAAACAAATGGGTCAACCAATCATTGTGTTAAACAAATTAAATTCAGCATCAATCATGGTAAAAGGTGCTTCAATGAACTAATCTAAAACATATGAGTCAAATGAGCAAAATCTTAGGGCAATTGGATAGACAAAGAAAAATAGCCTCTTAGACATTTAATCAAACACAAGGTGTGCATTTTAATTGAATATGTTCAATCATGTGTTTATAAGCCTAAAAACATATTGTTGCAAAAGATTGAACACAAGGAAAAAATTGAATGAAACATACAAATCACCAAAAATAAAAAGAGTATCAATTTTAATATATCAATGGAATAACCAATACCCAACATGCATTAACACAAACTCCTCTGAACACGAGAACCATTTTAGAAAAAACCAACACTTAATCATACCTTGAACAAAATAAAACAAACAACCAAAAAACAAATATGAATAGAAAAGAGTGAAGAAATACTTACTTGATTTTGATATTCCACTATAAGAGGATGAAATGTAGTGATGAGAGGATGGAGAGACCAAAATTCCAGACAAGAGATGAAGGGAACTGAAAAGAATGTGAAAAGACATTCCAAAATGGCCATTTTATACAAAGTCTCAACTAGAATGCCTAAGGTCACAGTTGAGACAAAACTATCTTTGTTGTAACTTATATAAGACACCAAAATTCATGTTTTTATTTTAAACTGGTCACGGTTAAGATAAAATAGTCTCAACCAGAATGAACCATTTTTGACAAAAAGTTAAAAAATTTTTACTTGGTCACAATTGAGACCGATTCCTCTCAGTCATGACTAACCCTTCTATACATTATATTTTCATAAGTCACGGCTGAGATCATTTCCTCTCAATTATGACTAACCCTTATAGACTAAATACATGCAAAATTTAAGTTGGTGATAGTTAAGCCCAACGACTCTCAGCCGTGACAAACCATTTTGTACTAAAACATCTTAAAATTGCGCATTAGTCATGATTGACACTATTTAGTCTCTACCATGACTCACAAATTTTCTACAAAAATTTTAAAATTCAACCCCAAAAAACACATACACATCTAGATGCAATCCTATAAAGCAAGTATAGATTTACAAATTAAACACCATAAAATTTAGCAAAATACAACAAAATCTAACACTTAAAAATTCAGTCAAAACAAGCAAAATAAACAACACAACTAAAAAGTTAAGGTTAGAGAAAGAGAGTTCTAAGTTTAACAAGTCATTAGCTCAACTTTGAATGCACTTACTGAACATCCATGAGAGTAACTACCACTAAAGAAACTTCAAACCTGGATTCAAAGTATGGCTTAAGGTGATGAACGTTAACTTTTAATTCCTTGTGATTATTTGGATATTTATTAGTGAAAACACCATACTTTGTGACATCTTCTACTTCAAATGTCCTTTTCCATCCTGACTTAAGCTTTCTCTGAAATTGTTGCAAATGATTGTTGTACAAGAACACCTTTATTCCAGGCAAAAATTCCTTTGGATTTAGCTTGTTATCGTGCCAATGCTTGGTCTTCTCTTTGTAAGATTAAGCACTATTGTATAGCCATATTCTAATCTCATCAAGCTCATTTACCTACAACAATCACTTTTTCCTACATTCTTTAAATCAAAATTTATAAATTTAATAGCCCAAAATGCTTTGTTTTCCAATTCAACAAGCAAGTGGCATCCCTTTCCATATAATAGCCTAAAAGGTGACATATAAATTGGAGTCTTAAACGCAGTGTGATGGGCCTATAAAACATCATCTAATTTCTTAGACCATTATTTTCTTGAGGTATTGACAGTCCTTTCTAAAATTGCCTTTAATTCTTTATTGGATACTTCTACCTACCTATTGAGCTTGATATGGGGTTTTGAGTTTATAAGTCATGCCATATTTCCTAAGCAAAGACTTGAATTGATGGTTCACAAATTATTTACCACCATCACTTATGATAGCTCTCAGTGTCCTAAATCGAGTGAAAATATTCTTTGTAAGAAACTCTAAAACCACTTTAGCATTACATGCTCTAATAGCGATAGCTTTAACCCATTTGCTTACATAATCAACCCCTACTAAAATGTATTCACATTTGAAAGAATTTTGAAATAGTCCCATGAAATCTATCCCCAAAACATAAAAGATCTTAATCTCTAAAACATTATTAAGTGGCATTTCATCTCGCATAGAGATATTACAAACTTTCTAACACATATTACATCTAAAAACAAAGAACTTAACATCATGAAAAAGAGTAGGCTAGAAAAAACTTGATTGTATAATTTTCATTACTATTCTATCCAATTTATGATGACCTCCTGCCTCTCCTCCATGACATGCTTACATAATTGCCCCTTGATTTTCTTTAAGAAAATAATGCCTTAGCACTTGATCTGAACATATCTTGAATAAGATTAGGTCATCCCATAAATAATAATGTGCATCTGCCTTTCATTTCTTTCTTTATTGCTGTGAGAAATCCTTAGGAAGAAAACCACCTACAAGATAATTTGCCAAATTAGCATACATGGCATAACAACTTCATAAACATACAGAACACATATACACTTATCAGGAAAAAGATCTATAATTTCTCCCTTCTTAATGTGTTCATGCTTTAGTCTCGAAAGATGATCGGTGGAAAAATTCTCTACTCTTTTTTTTGTCCTTGATCTCCAAATTGAACTTTTGCAACAAAAGAACCCACCTAATTAGCCTTGCTTTTGTCTCTTTCCTAGCAAAAAGATGCCTGAGAGCTGAATGATCAGACTAAACAACTATTTTAGCTCCAAAAAGATATAGTCGAAATTTTTCAAAAGTAAATACCATAATAAGTAGTTCTTTCTCAGTTGTGTTGTAATTGACTTGAGCTCCTATTAAAATATGGCTTGCATAATAGATCACATAAAAGATTTTCTCTTTTCTTTGTCCCAACATAACACCTACTGTGAAATCGCTTGCATCACACATTAACTAAAAGGAAAGATTCCAATCTGGTGAAATAATTACCATAGCTAAAATCAACCTTTACTTTAAAGTGTTAAGTGCTTGAAAACACTCATCAAAAAAGTCAAATGCAATCTTTCATCAATAAGTTGGACAAAGAATTAGAAATTTTTGAAAAATCTTTTATAAACCTAAGGTAGAATCCTGTATTACCTAAGAAACTTCTGACTCCTTTCACAATAGTTGGGGGTGGAAGTTTTTCTATAACTTTGACTTTAGCTCTATCTACCTCTATCCCCTTTTCAAAAATTTTATGGCCCAAAATAATCCCTTCCATAACCATCAAGTGAAATTTCTCCAAATTTAACACTAGATTAGTTTATTCACACCTACCCAGCATTAAATCAAAATTCTCTAGATAACTCTTAAAATTCCTCCCATAAATAGTAAAATCATCCATGAACACCTCTATATATTTCTCTATGAAGTTACGGAATATGGCCATCATAAACCACTAAAATGTAGCTGATGCATTACACAAACCAAAAGATATCCTCCTATATACAAAAGTACCATATGGGAATTAAAGGTTATTTTCTCTTGGCCTTTCGGGGCTATGGGAATTTGTAAGTGTCCCAAATACCCATTTAAAAAGCAATAAAACCTATTACCCACTAGTCTCTTAACTATTTGATCAATGAATGGTAAAGGGAAATGGTATTTCCTAGTTGCATTATTTAGCCTTCTAAAGTCAATGCACACTTTCCAACCCATAACCATATGAGTTGGAATAAGTTCATTATACTTGTTCTCTACAATGGCCTTCCACATTTCTTAGGGACACACTGAATAGGACTAATCCAATGACTATCCAAAATTGGAAAAATAATACCTACATCCAGCAACTTTAATACTTTCTTCCTTACCACTTCTTGTATCGCTGGATTTAACCTTTATTAGGGTTACACCATTAGTTTACATTCTTTCTCCATTGGGATATGATGAGTGTAGTAACTTGGACTAATTCCCTTAAGGTTGGAGGTCTCCCATCTTATCATTTTCTTGTGCTTTTGAAGCACCTCAATCAAAAGCTTTTTTTTCATCACCTGTCAAAATTGAAGAAATTATTGATGTCATGTTAAATGTCTGCCCTTTTATATGTGTTTTTCTCTTAATTATGTAGCTAAGTATGTAATATTATATGTATTTTTATGTGTTTATGTAAAATTTATGTGTTTATGTTTGTTTTTAGGTTAAAATTGGTGAAGTATGAAGGAAATGAAGAAGATGGTGAAATTTCGAAGAAGAAGATCACGAGTAGTGAAGTGGTTCATGACTCGGATAGCTTTGTGTGACTAGTGAAGAGCCTCACGAGTGGAGAAGGAGTGAAGAAGAAAGAGTAGTACAATTCACGACTCGAGCAAGCAATTCACGAGTCCCAGCAGTAGTTTACGAGTTGTGAAGGTAGTCACGACTCAGTAAGGAAAGCAGCACAAATCACGACTAAAGCAAGCAATCACGAGTGAAGTAGAAGGATCACGACTCGTGAAGGCATTCACGAGTCGGTCAAGACACTGTTTCCCAAACGTTGTGTCTTTTTGCACCTGATCTTTCAGCCATACATCATGTCCTTTCAGAAGCAACCTTTCATGATTTCTTAAGGGACATATCTGTAGAGTCAAGCTCTATATATAAGAGAGGAATCAATTTTTTTTTTTAGAGAAATATAGTTATTATTTTGGATAAACATTTTTACTTAGCTTTTATTAGATGATTACAAAGGGACAAAGCCAAAGGAACATTAGATGAATTTCTTTCTCTTGTTTTGTCTTAAATTCAATTATGTATTTAGCTAGTTTCCTTTGTACATTATAACTATGCACTAGTATTTGTCTAAGACATGTTTATTATTATTATGAATCAAGTATGATTTACATCCATTTGTGTGCTTTGATTTGCTATTTATGATTGGCCACCATATTTGGCATGTTAGTCAATTTATTCGCAACGAGAGTTTGAATTCTTTGATGGAAAAACAAATGAATGTACTTGAAGCATTGAATTCCTTTAATTTGACTTAAGGAATTCACTTTAAGGGGTTAAAGAATTGGCATAGAGCTTCATAATTTTTGTTTATCTCTATAATGACACGAGAGTGCTTATAGACTCTAAATGAAAACATCTTTACTGACAACGAGAGTTGCTTTAAAGAATCTTGGCTAAATTCTCTAGTCACTTTCTTTATATAATTATCTAGAACTTGTTCTTAAATGAATTACTATTTCATAATTTTTAATGTATGTTCATACCATCATTTAAGTCATCTTTAATCCAAATTAATTTAATATATCCAAAGTAGTTTAGATATTTAGTTAAATGCATGATCTATATTTTATTTGTTACCTATCCATCTAGTCTTTGTGGTTTCAATACAAAATTTACCCCGTTCCCTTTGGAACGATACCCTAGTCATCCTATACGCAGTCTAGTGAGACTAAGGGTTCAAATAAATCCCCATCAGATTTTGGCGCCGTTGCGGGGGAACGGCTTTAATGAATTTTTATTGATTGATACAAAAGAGTAGATGTTTTAGGATTGTATGATATAAATTAGTTATTAGATGTATTAATTCTTATATTGTGTTTTTTTTTGCTTTAGAATTAGAGTTTTTGTTTATGATTTATTTTTGGTTAAGTTTTAAGTAGTTTATAGTTTTCTTTCTTATTGATTTATTTATCTGTTGTAATTTTAACTTTTGGCTCAAATTTGGTCAGATTTTGCAGAAAATTATAGTATTGCATCATGTTCACGAGTTCATCACGACTCGTGAACATCTTTACGAGTATTCCAGAGGCTTTATTTATTCAGTCGTGAACAAACTCACTAGTCGTGAAGGGTATCACGTGTAATACAGAAGCGTAGGGCTCACGAGTCGTGAGGTACCTACCAACTCGTGATGATTTCCATTTTTATCTATCCTTATTTCTTTCACGAGTCGTGAGATTCTTGTCGAGTCGTGACCATTGCTTCCTCAACACTCACTACCTTCTCTTCACGAGTCGTGAGGAACATGCCGACTCGTGAAGCACTGTTCCAAGAGTTACGAGTCATTTTTTTTTACTTCCTGTTTTTATCTTTATTTCATTTTCATTTCTTTATTTCACTTTTATTTCTTCTAATTAGGAGTATTAGCGGTTTTTAATTGGATTAACTACCCTTGATTAACTTAAATTTAAGAGAGGGAACGGTTATAACTTAAATTAGGGTTTCTAAACGTCATCTCTTTTCATTTTTCCCTTCTTCTTCTATAAATACTGTGGTAGTTTACTTTTCATTCTATTTCTTTTACTCCACTCGTACACTTCTTTCTCTTCGACTGTCACTTGCATTTCCTTTTGTCTCTTTGTTTTTCTTTCTCTGCAACATTTTCTTCCCATTTCCCTTCTTTTCATTCACGTTACACATTGTTATCTCTGCTTCCTTTCTCTTTAACAACCATGGTAAGGACAAAGAACGTTGCAGCTTCAAGGGGTCAGCAAGGAGAAGATGAAGCACCACTTCAGAGTTTACAGACAGACTTTGGTGCTCCATTCCCTCTTTCTTCCATTCATGAAGGTAACAGATTCCTTGTTCTTAAAGATAGAGCAAAATCTCAATGTAAGTATTTTCCTAACTCTTTGCTTGAACAAGTGGGTGTTCTTGATGAAGTGAATGAGATGTTGTCTCAATGTGGTCTCTTGAGGATTGTTAATATGCATGAGCAATTCTATACTGACTTAGTTTTGGAGTTTTACACAAATTTCAAAGAAAATGCTGATAATCCTAGGCTTATAGACTTTTGCTTGAATGGTGTTGATCATACTCTTACTTATTTCATGATGCATCATATCTTTGGTTTTAAACCAAGTGGATTATGTACTCCTCCTAAGAGTTATAGACCTAATGATTTTTGGACCTTTCTTACTGGTTTGACTACACCATATAGGGCTAGAGAGGCTAAATCCATGTTTATATTGGACTTGAAATATTAGATTTTGCATAAGATTCTTGCCTCCATTGTCTTCAACAAGCCTGAATTTAATAGAGTTTCTAGTCATGAACTGTTTTTGATGTGGTGTGTGCACTTGTCTGTATGTTGTTTGTTTATCTTTTTCTTTATGTAGACTAACTTTTATAGTGAGTTTTCTTATAAGTATTGATCATATTGTATGTTATACAGGTTGTTATGAAGATTCATTTACTTTTTATACTCATTTGATTAGTTTTTCAAGATTTTTGGCATGTGTTTTATGTTTTTAAGTTATCTCTTTTTACTTCTTTCAACATTTTAGGTTGTTTATTCTCTTTACTAACTATGCTTTAAGGTTAGAATATGCTCATTTAGTTTAAGATTTTTGGATTTTAGTTGCCTCATGAAAACTATAGCCATAATACTTACCTTTAGGCTTTTCAATAATGGATGAGGACTAGTAAAAAGAAAGAAAAAAATGAAAATAATACAATAAAGCAAGATGCATATCCAAAAGTTTAATAAAGTATGGGATGGAGCGTAAAACGCACCCAATACTACATTCTCTTGCTATTCATGGGATAAAGTTTAAAAGCATACCCATGCTTGAAAAAAAAAAGAAAGAAAAAGATGAAAAAAATATAGTCTAAAAATGCCATGAGATTGGTTTAAAGGTATGTGTGCTTTTTAATTATCCAAAAAAGGCAACTATAGTCTTAACTTCATAAGTCTTATGAACAATATTCTCTCTTGAGCATGGTTAGTTTTGAGACTTTACTATCTTGATGTTGGGTTTAGTAAACTTAGGTTACTTGGTAACTTAGAATATATGTTTTAAATCTTGATGTACTAATATTTTGAGTGTTAAGGTATTTGATTTCATCTCAATCTTAACTTAAGTAAAAATTGAGCAATGCTTTATAATTTAACTTACTTGTTTGACTTGGGATTAAATTTTCTCACTTTTCTCTTGCTTGGAGACAAGCAAGGTTTAAGTGTGGGGGAATTTGATGTCATGTTAAATGTCTACCTTTTTATATGTGTTTTTCTCTTAATTATGTAGCTAAGTATGTAATATTATATGTATTTTTATGTGTTTATGTCCAAATTATGCGTTTATGTTTGTTTTTAGGTTAAAATTGGTGAAGTATGAAGGAAATGAAGAAGATGGTGAAATTTCGAAGAAGAAGATCACGAGTAGTGAAGTGGTTTACGACTTAGATAGCTTTGTGTGACTAGTGAAGAGCCTCACAAGTGGAGAAGGAGTGAAGAAGAAAGAGTAGTACAATTCACGACTCGAGCAAGCAATTCACGAGTCCCAGCAGTAGTTCACGAGTCGTGAAGGTAGTCATGACTCAGTAAAGAAAGCAGCACAAATCACGACTAAAGCAAGCAATCACGAGTGAAGTAGAAGGATCACGACTCGTGAAGGCATTCACGAGTCGGTCAAGACACTGTTTCCCAAACGTTGTGTCTTTTGCACCTGATCTTTCAGCCATACATCATGTCCTTTCAGAAGCAACCTTTCATGATTTCTTAAGGGACATATCTGTAGAGTCAAGCTCTATATATAAGAGAGGAATCAATGTTTTTTTTTTAAGAAATATAGTTATTATTTTTTATAAACATTTTTACTTAGCTTTTATTAGATGATTACAAAGGGACAAAGCCAAAGGAACATGAGATGAATTTCTTTCTCTTGTTTTGTCTTAAATTCAATTATGTATTTGGCTAGTTTCCTTTGTACATTATAACTATGCACTAGTATTTGTCTAAGACATGTTTATTATTATTATGAATCAAGTATGATTTACATCCATTTGTATGCTTTGATTTGCTATGTATGATTGGCCACCATATTTGGCATGTTAGTCAATTTATTCGCAACGAGAGTTGGAATTCTTTGATGGAAAAACAAAGGAATGTACTTGAAGCATTGAATTCCTTTAATTTGACTTAAGGAATTCACTTTAAGGGGTTAAAGAATTGGCATAGAGCTTCATAATTTTTGTTTATCTCTATAATGACACGAGAGTGCTTATAGACTCTAAATGAAAACATCTTTACTGACAACGAGAGTTGCTTTAAAGAATCTTGGCTAAATTCTCCAGTCACTTTATTTATATAATTATCTAGAACTTGTTCTTAAATGAATTACTATTTCATATTTTTTAATGTATGTTCATACCATCATTTAAGTCATCTTTAATCCAAATTAATTTGATATATCCAAAGTAGTTTAGATATTTAGTTAAATGCATGATCTTTATTTTATTCGTTACCTATCCATCTAGTCTTTGTGGTTTCAATACAAAATTTACCCCGTTCCCTTTGGAACGATACCCTACTCATCCTATACGCAGTCTAGTGAGACTAAAGGTTCAAATAAATCCCCATCAATTATTACATGCTTCTTATCATCTTCTTAAAACACATACTTCATATGAGAAGGAAGAGGTTTAAGTTTTGTTTTTGAGTTTCCCTTAAGAAGTTTAAACACTCTTCCTTTAGTTCTTCTTCTTCACAATCATTATCCAAATCTTTCATAACATCATTCTAAGCTTTGGTTAATCCTCGATCTTTTGATGAATGCATCAAATAGCTTTCCAGCAGATCATCCAACAAAATTTCTTCTTGTACTTCCTCTATGTACTCTTGAATTGTATCTATAAAACACAATGATTCTTCAAATTCACACGATGGATGTTTCATGACCTTGTTGACATTAAATACCATCTTTTTATCATTGAACCGAAGAGTCGCCATTTGTCCATATACATCAATAAGTGCTTTTACAGTGTTTAAAAATTATCTTCCCACGATGAAAGGCACCTTCTTGTCTTCATCCATATCCATTACCACAAAATCCACTATGAATATGAAATTCCCCACTTTGACTAGCAAATCTTCAATGACCCCTTTCAGATTTTTGACCAAATGGCCTGCTAGTTGAATGGTTATTCTAGTCTCCTTAATATTACCCAACTTAAGCTTTCTACATATTGATTATGGCATCAAATTAATACTAGCTCCCAAATCACATAATGCATTACCAACAAAATTTTCTCCCAATTTACAAGGTAGTGTGAAACTAATCGGGTCCTTTAACTTAGATGGAATTTTATTAGTTACAATAGCATTAAAACTCTCTAATAATTAAATTATTCCTATCCCCTCTATCTTCTTCTTATTAGAGTATAAATCCTTCATAAACTTTGTATATTTAGGCATGTGAAGCAAAACTTTAGCAAAAGGTAAATTAATATGCAATTTCTTGAACATATTTAGAAATTTTTCTAACTTCTCATTGTTTCTTTCTTTTCTAGAACTGAAGGAAAAGGCAAACTTAATTCAAAAATTGGAAAATTAGAATTTAAAATGGCCTTACTTTATCCTTTGCTTTTGGAACATTAATAACACTCTTAGGGTTAGAAGTACATACTTCCATTATCGACTCGACCACTTGAAAAGAAAAGGGCTTACTTTGATCAGCTCCTTGCACTTTCTTACCACTGTTTAAAGCATTTGGTTTAGGTTTTTCTTTTGGGCTGTGATCAACATTGGAAGGAAAAGTACCTTGCTGCCTTTGTAGAAGTTGAATTAGCTAATTGCCTAATTTGAGTCTCTAAAATCCTCATTACTGCATCTTGATTCCTATTCCATTGCTATTGTGATTTCCACCTAGCATTTTGGCTAGACATAAACTAACTTTGACTACTTATAAAACTAGCAAACATATCTCTAAATTTAACTTCTTCTCTTATTATAGGGGTTGTCTAATTTAGAATTCAATTGATGAGCAAGTGGTGTTTGGTGAGGTAGTTGAAAATGTGTTTGTAATTGTTGAGGTTGATAAGTATGGTGTTATCCTTAGTTATGGCTACTTTGGTTGTTTTCTGTTCATAGATTGAATGGAGCTCTAAGATGGGTGTTAGAATTTGAAGCTTGATTGCCCTCTCTTCACAAAAATTAGGATGATTTCTCTACCCTGGATTGTAATGATAGTTGAATGGATCATTCTACTTGAAATCATAAACAACATTTACATCTCCCATCCCTTGGGTGTAAGACTCAATCGCTTTTGGTTCACTCCCTAAACTAGCTCCTTTATATGCACTACACCCTTGTGAGATAGCCAAAACATTTTGAATTTTCAATCCATTTAACTCTTCCTTCAACAATTCCATATGTGCCTTTAACATTGCCACTTTATATATACTACGAACTCTTTCCCTCTTATTAATGGAAATTGTATTAGTCCATTGTGCCTTATTCATTGCCATTTCATCAAACAAGAATGATTCTTCAGGAATTTTATTCATGAAGCTACCTTTAAATGCTACATCTAACAAAGATCTCACCGTGGGGTTGCAAACTGCATAAAATGTTCACATAAGTTGATGGATAGTTATCTCGTGATGAGGATAGCTCTTGAACAACCTTTTAAATCTCTCCCATACTTCATGAAAAGATTACTCACTCAATTATTGAAAATTATGGATGCTATTTCTTATACTTGTATTCTTTGTTGGAGGAAAAAATCTAACTAAAAACTTCTCTTACATTTGCTTATGGGACCAAATAGATTGACTAGGAAGCATTGGCAATATTTCTTTAGCTTTCCTAGTGAGAGTGAATTAGAAAAGGTTCAGCCAAATTACATCAACAAAAACTCTTTGAATCTGAACCATATCACTGATTTCCAAAAATATATCCAAATGTTGTACTTGGTCTTCCAATTCCCATCCTAAAAATTGATTCCTTTAAAACATAGTGATCATAGTTGGTTCTTAGAGTAACATAATCTCTTATAGTTTTAAGTCTAAGATCTTCTTGATGTCGAACTTTTTGTTGCCTTAGTCCTTGTTAATTCTCAATAGGTACATCAGGAGGTGGTGAATCATTCATCTTTCTATCTTGATTTTGCCTTCGCCCTATATGTAAAGTGCTCTTGGTTTTAGGATCAAATGATGCTAATTATTGCAATCTCAATCTATCCATCCACCAATATCACATAAAAATGCCAATCTATGGTAACTGTCCTAAAAGCTTGATTGGTGCTCAGCAAGTGTATTGAATTGGCAAAGTAATACAAAGGAATATATTTAAGACCTCAAAAATATTGTACCCTAGACATTGTATTTGTGAGAGAAAATTAATTCATTACTAACATATGTAATGAATTCCCCAGTTGTTTTGTTGATTAAGATTATATTTACTTGAATTAACAAAATGAAAATAAAGTAAATTGAATTTAAAGTGCAATGCAATCAAAAGCAATAAAAATAAAGAATAGAAAATTGAAATAAACAATCACTAAAAATTCTGCTCAAGTCTCTAATCCTCCCCATACCCAATGCAAATTATATCTTTAACATAAAATTAATATGATCTATATGTGGATGAAATAACAAAACCCAAGTTTTCCATTTTGGAACCAACTACTTTAACTATTTGATTTCCCATTCCAAATCCAATCCAAAAGTTAGCTTAAGCACAGGTGTTATAAACAATTTCCATTCCAGAGACAATCAACCCAATACTCATTCATTCCTCACCTATTTTTAAATCTACAATGCAATAACTATAGATCTAGTAGCTCTCTTCTAGAATCACTATCAAACATATAGCTACAACATGCAAAAATAGAGCATTCAACCATTCATTCAAAACAAGCACAAACCCATTCATATAAAGCAAGAGAAGGATAAAATACTTACATCAAATAAACATTTAGATAATCACAAGAAGAAATAAAAGAACAAAATATCTTAGAGTTTTACATGGATATGAGGATTCATTAATCCCCAAGCAACGAGTTCACTACTCCCTACACATTGATAAAATAAAAAGACAAAAGAGAAAGAAACTATTAAACCCATTTGATGAATTTGGATATGAAATCTGGATAAACTTCTCTTCTCCAATCTCAACAACTTCTTGATTGAAAATAAACTAAAACTATGATCAATTAATAATAATATAGTTTTGAATCTAAAAATGATATTTAAATCAATAAAAGAAAAGTGTTTACAACTAAAGAGAATGTTAAAAACCCTAAAAACTATTAATGAAAAAATAAAGAAAATGAAAATCTTTGTTTCCTTCCTTTCTTACCAAACAAACTTTATCTTTTATATCTTAAGTGAGTCATGGCTGAGACTGATTTGTCTCTAACATGACTAAGCAGTTACAAGTGTACGTTTGAAGGGATCACAACAGAGACTATTTTGTTTCAGCCATAACCAATGCTGCTGGATTGATTTTTTTGAAAAGTGCCTTGGTTATGGCTAGAACTAAACTATCAATGTCATGACTATTAATGAAATGGTGAGTTTTTGAAATTATTTAGGAGTCACAGCTAAGACCAATTACTTTCAGTTGTGACCAAAGACAAAAATTCATCAATAAGCACACTAACAATTAATAATTATCAAAATAATCCAATTTGGAAAAAAAGTAAAGATTTAACCCATAAAACACTAAAAACATATAGAACAAGACAAAAACATTGATAAAAACACACTAAAAATAAATAGTAAATTGGAGTTATCAATAACTCATCATATGTGGGTCCCACAAGAGTTTGTGTAGGCTGAGGATGTGGATGTACTAGGATTCCCATAAGGTAAAAATCTTCAAGATTTTTGAATAGCAGGGGTCGTGGTTATATAGGAGACCATGGAGGCATTGGAGGAGGAGGCAATCTACCGACTAGGTCATCAAAATCCATCCATATATCCATCTCAAAATCCATATCGATACCTATCCTCAAAGGCTCTTGTGGCTCAATCCATGGAGGTTGCTCTTGCTGATGTGCTTGGGATGTTTAATCCTAATCATAATCCTCCACTAAGGGCTTTGGCATAATAGGTGCCAATCTATAATGACCCTAGTCTCTGGGACTATGAGTAGCCTCTACTATCGGGTCTATATGCAAATTAACTTAACCATCCTTATTAAAAAGGTTGCCTGTAAGTCTACAATTATCTCCTCCTCAAGTGATGGCCTAAATGTGCTCTCATCTGCCCTAAATTGTAACACTAGGTAGATTACCACTCTCTCTATACATCTCTATGTAGTAGACTGCATGGCTACTCGGACCAGGGTGGAGATGATCTCATAACTAATGTCCACCCTCCTATTACTATGCATGACCGTGGACAAAAAAATATCAACTACATTAATCAACCTGAGATTATCGATGCGACTGAAGTATGACGTGGTGGAGACCCTCTAAATGTATCGATGTGTTTGGGTAACTAATGGCTTGCTCTTAGCTGTGTTCAAATGGTATATGGCCTCAGGTAGTGTGATCTATGCCCAATGCTATCTCTCTACTCCTCTCTCAGAGGTCAAGACATCTGTTCCTATAGGCAACCCCATAACCTAAGTGAACTAGCATTGAGTGATACTATATTGGATGCCTCAGACCCTTAAAGTGATAACACCCTCCTTTGTGCCAGAACACTGGAACCCCTTGTACCAAAAAGTTACCAAAAATTCCCGGGTAATGTTTGGATAAGTGAGAAAAGAAGAGTTAAAGAATAATGTGCACCTCGTAGCTACAAACAATCCATCTATCTTGCTCAACATGCACATGCTCTGTAAGAACTAGTGGTACATAAATATACTAGCTCATTACTGGATCCGAGCTAAAGCCTAATACCTACCTAGCTCACACACAAGCATCCACTAATGAGTCAGTGGAGTAAGCATGGCACGTGCATCATGATGTGCAGCCATCTGCAAAAGGTCAAAAGTTATTATTTCTAAAAATAACTTGTATTACAAGCAATAATATAAATTAAATTCACATAAATTTTGTTAAAATTTTGGTACCATGTCTGCTTAAATCGATGCTACCCACCCTACATGAAAATGCACATTGAGCACAATAAAATATATCACAAACCCTAAGCCCATTAATGGGTGTCTAGCAAACATGCATGAAAAGTGACAAATTAGAAATTGTAATCTATCTACGTAAAATTCATCGAAATTTTGGCAGCATTTGGGCTAGAAATGTGCCTACTCCCTACACAAAAACATAGTTTAAAACCAACAACATAGGCCTAATGGCCACCAAACAATCCAGTTTAAGAAATTGTTATATATTATGTTCAATAAGGCAAGGCAATAGGTTAACTTCTTTTTTGGCCTTTATTCATTTTTGGATGGCTATTCCCAAAATTAACCCGACTATAATTTGTCTGTGAGGAATAATTAACAACTTAAAATTAATCTATGTTGATAATTATTAAACTAACTATATCAAGCCTAAAATAACAATATAGTTTAAAAACCCTAAACATCGATTTCTATAATTCATACATTTAACTACATCTCAATTCCTTTCATGTTTTACTAATATACAATGAAATAAAAATTAAAAATAAAAAGATAGGCCAACATCATTTACAAAGTCAAGAGAAACAGACCAAACAAATTCCATATACAGTGGGTTAAGCAAGAGAAAAAATTAACTAATTAAAAAAACATTTCTAATCAACCTATGAGCCAAAATAAAGGAAAATAAGAAAAAAAAAAGAAAATAAGGTTTTAAATAAAAAAAAACCTTACTTGGAAAGTAGTGAAAATGGTTAATGTAAATATGCAGTAAAAATTAAAATAGAGGACACCCCAAAATGTATGCCAATCCTAAGAGAATTTCCACACAAATGGTGCGTGAAACGTTTACAAAATGGAGGAGAAAAAGCAAAAAAACCAAAAAAGAAAACCTAAAAAAACATCGTTAATGGCAGTTTGAGGAAAGAGAGAGGAAGAACAAGAAGAAGTAGAAGAAAAGGACATTTATTTTAAATTTTGAGTGACAAACAAGTAGGACATCCATCGTGAAGTGAGCGAGTGACTACCACTTACGTTCCGTTTGTGGCTGCTTTTGAGAAAAAAAAAATTCTTATTTTTTATTATCCCTTTTTCCTTCATTTATTATTTTATCTTATTATACAATAATAATCTATTTTAGAACCAATTAATCTACATTATTTACACATATTTAACTAGTTTATTCTTAAACTATACTATATTTTTTTTAAGAACAAAATATTTATTGAATTAAATACTCCCTGAATTTTCAAATCTATAAGGAACTCTAGCAATATCAGCATGTTATCTACAAAATAAAGACAAAATGGATGCAAAAGTATACATGCAATGCATGAGCCATGCAAAATGTGAAAAGACCCACTTAAGTGATGAGGGATGACCATTTATCAAGTAATCCCTATAAATAGTTATCTTTTTCCTTAGATTCTATGCTTGGTCTCTCCACGCACCCAGTTAATCTTCTCTTATTGCCATTCTTCATCCCTTCTCTCTTTCCTTTTCTTCTCTCTCTTTCCTTTTTATTTATTTTTATTATTTTTTTCTTCTTTTTTCTTTACTTTCCATTCTTTTATTTCTTTGATAAAGACCACTTGAAGACCTCATCATGTTAAAATAGTCCATAAATAGACTTCATCAACTCTTTCAATGACTTTGAGAGCTATAAAAAACTTATTTTGTTTACCTAGTCCCTTTTGAGATTTTTGAGGTGGGTGAAGCCTGTATCACTTTGATCTTATCCGCCGCTCAATTTTGAGATCATTAATTTCATATCTTTCGTTACGCACACCAAGAGTTGTGCCCTCTAAAGAAATTTGCTAAGATCTTAGGCTTGAGATACTCTCCGACCACCTTACCTTGTGTGCCTCAAGCTGTGATCAATTACTCGAGAAAGGTGGCACATGCTTTGTGTATCCTTCCTTCCTGTGCCTATAGACTAGTATCCCCGGCAGTTCCCTTCTCCTTGTAGGATTTGCTTGATGCTATGTCTAACTTGATTGAGCATCACAAATACCGAATTAGTGTTATCTTATTATATAGCTTGGCTTGGTAATTAACAGTAAGCCCTAATAGTTTAATGGGAGATTATTAGTTATTTAGCATTGTGTAAGGGATACGATATAAACTATCCCTATTCCTTTTGATCTTGGCGAAGACTATCATGGATGTTGATGCTATATCTACTGATCCCACTACTTCCCTCATTGACATCCCCTTATTACTATAGGCATATCATTATTTTAAATGTATTGCGACCTTTGTGGGTTTTCACACTAGCTATTCTTACTGAAAAATGTGTCATTTTAGATTTTTGCATATTTTCTTTGTCTTATTTTTACTTATGATGAATCCAACTCATCCCAATGGCTTTTTTTTAGATTTAGCTATAGGAGAAGCTGAAGCCATTGATAGAGCCTCCTCCTAGGGTGATCGATCACTACGATTTGGGCCATTTTTCATGTAGAAGGAAGTTGTATGATTTCTTTTCTCCTGATGAAGGGGTTGTCTGGTTAACCTTTACAACAGATGATACCTCTCCATTTTTTTTACCAAAGATGGATCTTTTAAGTGGATTCCTTTGTGTGGGCTATATTAGGCCACCTTTTGCATCACTGCCCATTATGCTCGATAGTTTGGAGAGTAATAGGATATTATCAAATACCCCATGTCCTTCTATAGTGGTCTCCTTTTCATTGGTTTTCTTTTCTTGCTACCAGTAACTTTAGGCTCAGCTTCCCATGAAGATTACCTTGCTAGAAATTATATATTACGACTTCTCTACTACTATTGAGTACAAAAGGTTGGTCACTAACCCTACGGTCAACAACAAATCGTATTGGTTATGGCTCACTGACAACAACTGAGGATA
This sequence comes from Excoecaria agallocha, assembly GCA_037975025.1. Taxonomy (NCBI): domain Eukaryota; kingdom Viridiplantae; phylum Streptophyta; class Magnoliopsida; order Malpighiales; family Euphorbiaceae; genus Excoecaria; species Excoecaria agallocha. The sequence goes on from CM075812.1 coordinate 30,297,506, forward strand.
GATAGGTAGTTAGATATGATAAAGACATAATGTTTTTTCTTTCATTAGAACTTTTTCAATTTGAACATGTTCAATATGACATTTCTAACCAAATTAAGTACACATGATCACTATTTAATAATAACTCAAAATACAAGGTATTTAATCTCATACTGAAATTTTAGAAGCATTAGAACTTCTATTATAAATCAACCCTCTTAGATTTTCTTGATTGATTAATTTCTCCCAACCCCTAATGTTTGCCTAAAGTGCTTTTTTTTAGTTTTCACCCTGACGAGGTGCCCAATTTTAGCAAGGCCACTGTTTTATCCAATTTTTGACTTAAGGGGCTTTTATTTTCTGCTTTTTCTTTTTAGAGTCTAGACATGAAACCTTTTTAATCTACTAATGTTGATTGGCTCCTTCAACTCATTACCATCACTATCGATCAAGACAACTGTCCCCTTAGATAAAAGCCTCTTTAACATGAAAGGCCCTTCTTAGGTGGGTCTAAACTTGCCTCGAATGTCTGAAATTCTAGGCCTTATTTGTTTAAACACCAAATCCTCTTCTTTTAAAGAATGTTTCCTAACCTTCTTCCTAAATGAGTGTGCTAATCTCTTCTGATAGATCTGGTTGTGATAGTAAGCTTATATGTTATCCCTATCTAATAGGTTAAACGATAGCAACCTCTATTTGTCACACTCTATTTTAGGTAACTTAACTTCCAAGACTACCCTTAAAGACTGATGTTTAATCTCCACTGCTAGCGCAACTTCTATCCCATAAACCAAAGAAAATAGGGTGGCTCCTATTGAAGTTTTAGCTATAGTTCTATAACCCAATTGTGTAAAAGACAGCTTATCAGGCTAGTCCTTGTAAGTTCTAACCATCTTAGCTAAAATCCTTTTGACATTTTTGTTAGCTGCTTTGATTGCTCCATTCGCTTGAGGTCGATAAGGTGAAGATCTATGGTGTTGAGTCCCATACTTTTTGAGCATTTGTTTGGTTTCAGCTTACTGTATCCCATTATTTGACACTATGTGGTAAGGCAATCCATATCTGCATATTAGATTCTTTTTAGTAAACTTAGCCATATTTTAGCAACTCTATTCTTGAAGGATTCTACCTCCCCCCACTTTGTGAAGTAGTTTATGGAAACTATGATAAATCTATGCCCTTTTAATTCCATCTAATGGATCATTCTCATGATGTCTATACCTCATGCAACAAATGGCCAAGGTGATGTAAGGTTGCATAACTCAAAAACTAGCAAATGTCTCAAGTTTACATATTGCTTGCACAACTGGCATTCCTTGACATACTTAGAGCAATTTGTGTCCATTATAAGCCAAAAGAAACCTTGGCCCATGATCTTCTTTGCAAAAGCTAAAACATTCATCTGAGCCCTACACAGGCCAGCAAGTACCTCTTCCATGACTTCTTAGCTTCCTTTTCATTCAAACACCTCAATTCAATATAGTCAGGCTATTTGTTATAAAGCACTCCACTTACACTAATGAACTAAATAGATAGCTTAGGGATCATCCTCTAGTCCTTTTTAATGGCCTCTTCTAGAAACACTGACTTCTTTAAGTAGTTTTAAAAATCAAAAAACCAAGGCTTCCTATCATCTATTTCAATATTCATCACTTGTATAGTTTCAACATACAGCTTGTAAAAACTAGAAATCAAAACATGCTTCATGTTCACCCCGTTTGAATTATCCTAAATTGATACCATAGTGGCTAAGGCATCCGCTAGCTGATTCTCATCCCTAGGCATATACTTAAAAGTATTGTAATGCTCACTCTAAATGCCTTTGTCCTATTTTCATGTATACCATATAGAAAATAAACATAACCTGTTTACCTGTCCTTTACATCCATTATTGAGGAATATACCCAGTTTCCATATTATAAACTCGTGTATAATTCCATGATAAAGATTAAACATTTTGTATGTATATTTTCATATTCAACTAATTTAGATGTATGTAGTATTATATCTTACAAAATTTAGGTTTTTTCAACCAATATTACGTTAAATCATCTTCTAATACAAAATGCTATATACAAAGACAAAAGAAAAAATACAAGATTCATACTTTTTACCCTTCTTAAGTCTTATATTGGTCTTTCTGTTGCAGATCATATCCCTATAGAAGAGTCTTAACTTGGGTACCTACATGGATAAACACTTGTTCTAAGCTATAAAGCTTAGTAGGGAACAATTAATTTTGAACTACTCACAATGGTCATTCCTAAGAACACGTGCATAAATAAGATATAATAATAATACATTTGCATTGACTATAAAGGCAATTTATTCAATTTAAGGAAAGAATAATGCCATGACAATATTGTGTTATAGGTTCAATCACATAATATGTCATTAATTAGCATACAATTTATCTCTTTATCATTTCCTGTGATTGCCTACTTAAATTCTGTAGATGTGGATAATGAGTATTCATGAGAATACCTAAAGGTATAGATCATATGAAGACCCATAGGTATTTAATCCTATGGATACCTTAAGGTATCAAATATGTAGACCCAAAAGGAGTCAAGACTATGCCCCAAACAGGGACAAATTATAAACCCAAAAAAGGTCAAAATTGTGGTAACTGTAATTTTATCCCATTGGTATGCTTATCTATCCACACTCAAGTTCTATATGCAGGCTTTGAATCATTTTTCACATTATTTCATTCATCATGTTCAATTCATCACAGTGTACATTTATACATATACAAGTATCCACAAATAATCATAGTAATTTAGTTTTGATCATTAATGTATATTCTTATGAATATAAACATTTATATACGTATGCATCACCTAATTGAAACATCTTCAATCATACATAATAATGTATATATTTATGTACATATGCATCTTCGAGTATTTGTGTGTTGTGTGTGTGTGTGTGTATATATATATATGCCCTTATAAGTACTCTTATATTCTAGTTGCATTGGTATACATATATAAAGTTGATATGTGGACCTAGTAATGACATAAAGTAGCTTTTGTGCATATGTTTTATCATGGTTAGGTTCATTTTATAACTATATCTCAACATTCTATCATGTGATAAATGCATTTCATAACACTTATATATCTTTTTTATGATTAAAATGCTCTAAAAGTGTTCAAAGAAGTTCAGGTAAGTTTTGGTAAAGTTCCGGAGTCTGAAAATCCAGTTTAGGCTAAAATGGTTAGTAAGCCAACTGGACCATGGTTTTACCCAGTCAGCTTGTTTGATTATATTCAATCCAGAAGGTATTGGTCCGGCTAGGTCAACTGGTTGGTCCAACTAGGGTGATTCAAGGCTTTAGTTTTTCAATTGGAAGCCTTTCTAAGTTAACTTGTGAAGGGTTTTTAACATAGTAAAGATAATTTATAGGCAAAATGACCTTTCAAACAATTGTTCCCTTATGTATCCTTTTTCTGACTCATTAAAAATCAATCCATTTAAGCTTTTAAATCTCAAGAGATTCACCAAATAGTTTAAACTGCTCCAAATGACAAGGAAACGGACATTACTATATTTCTTGCTAGAATTTAAAAATCATAGAGGTAGAATCAGAATTTGACTTCTATATAATAAATTTAGACCTATAAGTCTAGTTTACTCTCTAATTATAATTACTCAATGTTGTGCTCTATAACTCAACTTATACCTAAAACAATCCTGTTGGGTCAAGTGAAACCTAAGATAAAATTTTCCTATCTCAAAAATCCTTTCCATATTTCATCTATTATGCAAAAGAAACATCAAAACCATGTTTAGACGTCATTAACATATCTAATGCACCATTTTTAATCATCTTATATAGGTAAACACGTACAATGATGTAACCAAAGGCACCTCTTCAACTCCTTCCAATTTCCTTCTCTTTTTTCTTGCTGGCTTCTACTTCTACATACAACAAATCACGTATATAAACATTTATTTATTACATAAATTTCAATCCCTAATGTATGGAGAAAAAAAAGAAGTGAAAGAGAGAGAATTGTTACCTTAGAAAATCCCAAGCCTTAAATTCTCTCTGCTGTCAAAATTTTTAGCTAAATTTATGGTGTTTTTAGTTGTAGAAATGTTTGAATTTATTGGGAGATTGGTTGTATTTGGTCCCTAGGGCGGCTAGCCAACTCTTTCCTTTTTTTTCCTTGTTCTTTCATGCACTCTTTTAAAATTTCTAAAGAGAGTAAGGTGGCTTCATCTTATAGGTCCACTTGTAGGTCCTAAATGAATTACATCTTGCTCATTCAATCTTTTTACTTTCTTATTTCAATCGGAACACAATTCCTGTTTTTCAATTTAATCCTTACACCACTTCTCTCTCTAATTATGTTAAAACTAAATTACCATAATGCCCTATCTTTTAAAATAATTCCCTATAGGTCCCATCAAACAATTTATTAACTAACCACACATGTATCAACTCTAATACCACTTAAACATGTGCATATTCTCCTAAGGCATATGTTAGGGCCTTACAAGCACACACCTCAAACTAACTACTCAGAGCCTTTAGAAACTCGATAGAATGCAATAGTTGCTCCTCCTTGATAGAACATTCACCCCTCACCTGATTGACTACTAATGATTAATCTCCAAAGACTTCTATGATTTTTCCCCTATAACTAACAAAGCCTTTTAACCAAAGATGCAAGCTTCATACTCCGCTTCATTATTTGTGGCTTTTGTACCTCAACTTCTTAGCTTAGGGTAGTTTTTCTCTCAGAGAGGTCATTAGAATAATTCCTACTCCAACTCTCTTGCTGTTCATAGCCCTATCGAAGTGCATCTACCAACCTTGGACTGTTATAGCTGCAATATCCTTATCAGAAAAGTTATAGGTCACCTCTTTTCCCTCTAGTGGGTGATCAACTAGGAATTCAACCATAACTCTCCCTTTAATGGTTTTTTTAGTGATATACTTATTGTCAAATTCCTATAAGAGGATTAACCATCTGCCTATCTTTCCTAATAATAAAGACATTTCTTGCAGGTACTTGAGAGGGTTTTGTTTAGCCACGACTTGCACTCTATAAGAATGGAAGTAGTTCCTTAGTTTTTTTAAAGCCCAAATGCCTACTGGACAAATCTTTTTCACCTCTACATACTTAGTTTCACATGGTAAAAACTTTTTACAGAGATAGTACACCACGTACTCAATCCTAAAGTCATCATCTTAAGCCATCATAGCTCTTATTAAACCATCCTCTATGGCCAAGTATAAAATCAAAGGCTTACCTACCTCTGGCAGTCTCAACATGGGTGGGTATAAAAGGTATTCTCTAAAACTATTGATATATTAAAGCCTACCTAAAAATCCTTTAATCTCCTTCTTTTTTTGTGGTGTATGCATTTCCCTAATAGCCTTGACTTCATCGAGATCTATCTCTATTCCCCTCTGACTCACCATATGTCTTAGGAGCTTTCCTGAGGTAGCCTCAAATATGCGCTTCTTTGGGTTAAGGCAAAGGTTATACTTATTAATCCTTTTAAAGAACTTCTTCAATGCCTCAAAGTGGCCCTCTTGGGTAGCTAACTTGATCATCATGTTATCCATATAGACTTTTACCTCCTTGTGGATTAACAAATCTAAAATTTTAGTTGCCATCCTTTGATAAGTGGTATCTATATTTTTAAGCTCAAATGGTGACCCGATAAGCATAAGTACCCCATTAAGTGATAAAGCCTGTCTTGATCATATCTATAATGTAGTGGCTAAAAATTTCAATCTTCATGAGTTGTATTTTTTAGGCCATGACTAATATCAATGGAGTGATACTGGGTGTGACTATACCAATTAATTTATGGGATCCTATAAGAACTATATAGTTAAACATGTTCGGGTGAGAGAAATGCTAGGATTGGTGACCTTCTAAGAAGTTTCTAATTTGCATCACATGTGTTGTACTATTGGAAAATATAAATTAAATTGAGTCTAGTGGTATAATTTGAAATGAAATTGAGGTCGGATAAGCCCTCAAAATTGACAGTGAAGCATTTTCCTAGATCATAATAAAGTTGACCATAAGTTTGACCGAGTCCAAAAATATTCTACAGATCTCCAAAAATTATTCTAATTACAAAAACCTATTCAAAATAAACCTAAATGAATTTCTAAAAGTAAAAAATAATTTTTCTGACCACTTTGAATTTTTGGATTTCGGATCAATAAAATTGGTCTTTAGGCTTAAAAATAATGCTAGAGACCTCTAAAAATTTATCTAAACACATGGATTCATTATAAATATTTTGGAGGATTAGTTGATGGTGAAAAATCAATTTTACGGTGATTTTGAAAATCGAGTTTTCGAACCAGCTGAAGATGCTTCGAGGCCTTGAAACCTATCGGAAGGAACTCCAATTAACCCAAAATTTTAAACACATATTAATTATAATATTTAGGAATTTTTTTAATAATTTGGGTGAAAAAATAAATAAGGATGGATGAGCTAATGAGAAATTGACAAATGGCACAATTATATCCATATAGTGGTTTGATTTGTCCACCCTTTAACCATTTATTTTGGGGCTGATTTTTGGGAAAAATATTGACCCAAAATCCAAAAAATTCTGGACAAAAATTGTACTAAAAATCAACTCTCCTTCTCCTCTAAAATTATAACCCAAAACTTAGTGAATTTCCATAATTTTTACTTGATTCAAGCACTTTTACCATAATTTTTCATGCTCTATCAATTCAAACCATTCTTATCATCTCTTAGCAGCACCAAAAATAAGACAAATTTAGATTTAAAGTGGAGGAAGTGTATGAATTATGAAGCAAACGGTTTGGAGCAAAATTCAACTAAGTTAAATCAATGATATTTTAATAGTTTTAGGTAGATTTTGATATAAAAATTTATATTTTGGGTTGAATTTGAATTATGGGTATAGAAAATTGAAGAAATGAATCATGAAAGAATTCGACCAAGGTGGATTTTTTGGAAATTCAAGTTAATCAAAGGAGAAATGAAAGAAAAAAATGAAAAGGGAAGAGAAATCATGGATAGAGCTTGGAAAATAGGTAAGTGGATACCTAAACTAACTAATTTCATGTAAACTCTAATTATGTGTATTTTAAGGCTTTTGATGCAAATAACACTTAAATTTAAATTAATGGTAGAATAATGAAATTAAATGTTAAATAATTGAATTAGTATGAAAAAATGTAAGAAAGAATGAATAAAGTGAGAAATGAATTTAAAACACTAATATGTTACTTAGAGAGAAATTATTAAATGTGGATTATAATTCAAATAAATGGTAAGTTAGTGAAATTAGATTATAGATAATAGAATATTTGATGTCAATTGTATGAAAACATAATTGTGGATAATATGTTAGTTATGCAACCTATTATGACCTTTAACAATAAAGTAAGTAATGTTAGTTTAAATTTAAATTAATGATAGATTAATGTAATTAAGAGAAAAATTATAAGATATATGATGTTAAATGCATGAGAAGGTAATTGAAAGGATATGTTAAATATGGAACCTATTATGTAAGTAAATGAAATTAAGGTTAGGAAAAGAATTAAACAAATCTAAGATTAGAATTTTGTTTAATATGGAAAAGAAAGATGGTAGAAAGGTATTGATAAATTAAGCAAACTTATGTGCATATAAACTAATGATAACCGACTAATAAAGTATAGGAGTGTGAAGAGTAAGTAATGAAAATGATGGAACAAATTAAGATATCTTGATAAAATGATGAAATATCATGAAATGAATGGAAATTTGTGAAGAAAACAACTAAAAAGAAGTAGACCACGATGTGGCCGAATTGTAACATAAAGCTTATCAAACAATATTTTAGAAATTAAATGAATAATTGGCATAAAATAGATATTAAAATGATAATTGAACCTAGTATATATGATTAGAATTCTAAATTACATTTAGACATAAAGTGGATTAAAAGGACACAATGATGTTCAACTATGTATTAAATGGTTACTAGTGTAACTTTAATGTGTATCATCATATGCAAGCATGAAATGGTCATGGAAACATATGAGGTATGATATTGTATGAGAAACCATGATGTATGCATGTGAACATGACATGACTGAATGGTATACAATGTGAAAATGGCATGTTCCCACCATACTTGGTTGATATTGCACATGTTTGCCATGAATATATGTATGATGAACATGAATGAAAGAAAAATGAGAAAATGGGAATTATGACACTAGAGGTGATACTACAATGTATCCTCCTTTCTTTTTTTTTCTCTCTCTTCTCAAGATCTTGAATCTATTTTTTGTCTATCAGATCTTAAATCTTATTTCTTAGGGTGTGATAATAATATGTGAGATGCCCTATATGCTGGTTATAGGCGTAATACTCATCCTCTCTATTGTAGAGCAACCCCTGACTCTTAGTAGGCCTTGCTGGCAATGGCTACAGCTTCCCTTATTTTCTTAGCCAATCCAACACCCAAGACAACAAATTTTTAAGGCTAGTGTAATACCTTTGGTTAACCCCCATAGCAGATACTTCAACTGTCCTGCCAGTCCTGTTTGCTCTAATACTATTCCTAGCCACCTTATTGTTGCCAAAATTCCTCCACCTTGTTAGGTACTCATGAAAGGGCTCTTTATGCTTTTGTTGTAGCAATTTGAGGTCTTTTAGAGTCACCTCTATCCTGGGTTGCAATCATACGACTTTAGGAACTCCTCAATTATCAAGTCCCAATCTTCCTTCGTGCTTTTATCAAACCTATAATACCAATCTATCACTGGGCCTACTAAGCTCAAATAAAAGTACTCCACCTTCTTTTTTTTAGTTAAGGCGGTCCCCTTTATGATTAGAGTGTACTATTTAACATGCGCAGAAAGGTCAAAAGTACCATCAAATCTAAACAAATATGGTATTTTGAAACTTTGAGAGCTCATCCCTATCTAAATCCCTATATTCAAGGTTTATTCCTCTACCAATAAATATTACCCAGGCTATAGCCTCTTTCCCTTCTTCTATCTTTTAGAAGGTAACATCCTCAACACTAAGTCCCCTGTTTTTACAACTACCACAGAAGGGTCTTCCTCTTCATCTTCTTCAATATAATAGTTCTCAGTCTCATGCCTTCCTTCTCTCTTTCGTTTCATTAGTGGTACTTGAGGCACTCGAGTATTTGTCGGGGTAACATCCCTAACATGTGTTGGTTTCACTATCCCGCGAGCAAATGTTATAAGCTGAATTTAAAGATTTTGTGCTGAAAAAGCCACCAGGCCACCAATCATGGATAACATCCTCTCTTTGAACTCTTGGAATTTCCTATCCAACCTTTTGTCCAATTTATCTTGTGTTATTATAGGCCTAAAAATTGAAGCAGCTAGCCTTTCCCTTAAGGAGGTTATCCTTATGGCCTCATTTGTAACTCTCTCAGCCTCAGTTTGTTGTATCTCATCATCCATTTTTGATGTAGTATCTTGACTGCTCTCTGAAAATTCACTTGAACTGAACTCTAAACTAATCTCAAACCCTAACTCTAAACCTAACTCTAATCTCAACCCTGGTAGCTCAAACACGGATCTCCAAATGAGGTGATTGTTTGACCCTTTAGACCACATAATTGAATTTATAATGGCTACAAAAGTCTAACATTAGACATGATGTATGATGATTATGCATGAACATGGTCTATACATAATGCATGAATGTATGAATGTTTTTGTTAGACATCAATCACAACCACATACGAGCAAGATGTAACCTTCTAACCTTATTACTGCCACAAAGTAGGTAGTACGGTCTCTTTTCTAGGTTGACTTAGTCTACAGGTTAATGGGAAACCCAATAGATGCCTATGGTGCACAACAAAAACCCGACAGCATAACCTCTCTTAATTGAAAGCATAGGCACATGTTTTTGGCCTTTGTGTATTTAAACAATTCAAATAAATCAAGTTGGGCCCATCAGGGCATGGCAACCTTTGATGATTACCAGCTAATTTATTTGACTTTGATCAATATATAAGGGCCTACATAGTAAGCAAGAATTATTATGGTTATACAACCTAGGGGAAATAGCTATTGTCATTACATAAGTTGTAGTCGGGTGATGAAACTTTAAGGCTACCTAAGCATTGTCCCTACCAATAGGTCTTAAAAATTCATGATAATTTGATATTGGTTCTTTCGATACTAAACAATATAGTACAACATAATCTGGTATTTTGGATAATTCAATTTTTTTTAAAGTTTACAAAATAAATTCACACAATAATAAATACAAACACAATTAAAATATCTAAATAAATATAATTAAAATTTAAGTCAAAGTACAATATTTAAAAATTAATATTTAACAATTTCTTTCTGCATTATATTGATATTGATTTGAAGATTTTGAGCAATATTTAAAAAAATTACACATATTTTAAATAATTATGCTACAAAAATATAGATACTAAATACTCAATTTAAAAAGTTATGTGAATATAGTAGTTACCATATTCAAACTTTTCAAATTCTTTAGTTAATGCCTCTGAAATTAAAAGTGTCGCTGATCTTAATCAGTTTTGGTAACATATAAAAACCTTGACTATAATTGAATGGCAATGGTAGGAGGCAAAGCCAATTCGCTAGCTCAAATTTGGCATTGACAAATAGAGAAGACATACCGGTTATCAAAGAAAGTAGAAAGGGGGCAGTGGCGAGAGACTAATCGTAGTGTCCAAAGGCAAAGTGCAGTGGTGAGAGGTAGAGAAAGGTTGTAAGGCCCCTAACATGACCCTAATTTAATTTGCATATTTTGTGTTTAAGTAAGGGGGTAAATTATCATGTTATTATGTTAATTGCATGAAAATAAAATAAAGAGTATGGTTTAATATCAATTGAGGGTGCAATTGAAGTAAAAAGGTATTAATTTGGGGTAAATTTGTATTTTGGCATTTTAGTGGCCAATTGTGAATAGAAGCATTTAATTCAAGGTTAATTTGAAAGGATGAATAAATTGATAGGTTGATTTTTTGAAAAAGAGTTAGTGGAGGGGTTAAAGTCTAACATGCATAAAGGTTTGTGGCATTTGTGTGGCATGCAAACTTTCAAGGGACCATAGAGAGAATTTTGCTTGTTGATATAAAGATAAGAAGTTAGTGGATTGTGAGGTGGATGGTTGAGATCTTGAGAACGGCATTTGAAGAGAGAAAACCAGAAAATTGTTTATCTCTTCTTCCTTTGATTTTCATTCAATCATCTCAAGCAATTAGGTGATAATGTTTGTGGGTTAATCATGAGTTTAGTGCAGTAAACTAAGGTAATTAAACTCTTAATTTAACCCTTCATCATCTTCATCTTCTTCTTTTCAAGTTAACTGAGGAAAATGTACATATGCTGGAAATTTAAAAGTTGATGATGATGATATTTGTGAAGGAGAAGTGGAGTGAAGAAGGAGCAAAGGAAAGGACATTGCTAGAGGTTGAAGATATAGGATTTGTCAGCCAAGGTATGGAATTTAGGCTGTTCATAATGCATGTGAAATTGATTGCTGGAACTGGGTAGGATTTATAGAATTCAAAGTTACGTTTTGCTGGATTTTAACGATGTGAGGTTGAAGAAGATTGTCCTTACCGAGTCGTGAATGTTTTCATGAGTCGTGAACTTTTGTCCGACTCGTGAAGCTCTTCACGAGTTGTGCATTTTCTTCTTCCTCTGGGAATGTTGGGTCCGACTCGTGAAGCTCTTCACGAGTCATGATGTATAGCTTTTCTTCTCCACTCGTGAACTCTTTCACGAGACGTGAGATTTGCCTTTTTTTTTTGCTTCACTCGTGAAGCTCTTCACGAGTCGAACACTCATTCATGACTGAATGACCTACCTGGATTGTTTTGCTCATAAATTGAGCTACAGAACAGCAAATTGAGTGATTATTTTTGCATTGAAAAATAGACTTCCATACCTATATTTCATATGAAGAAACCTAATCTTAAATCTGTCTCTAAGTGCATGTAATCTAGGGTTGAATCCAGACGAGTTTCCTAAACTGCTCATAGAAACAGAATTTACATTAATGTGCAGATTTTTGCTGCACTTGATAATATGATTTTTAAGTAATTGAGACAAATAGTTGTTTATATGATAGTAAAGTTAATTGGATAAGGCATATAATATGACTATCAATGAAGGATTTATATGCATACATATGCATTCATTTGTGTATATGAATAAAGACTAGTGATGAAATATCTAACCTATACATGTAAGTAGTATTGTGCATGATTGTCACATGCCAAATTGATATATATATACACAAGTAATCCTATGACATGATAGTACACATTTTGACATGTACCTATGCTATGAAATAGGAACTATAATAGTATGACCTTGGCATGTGTATATGCCCATATGGAAATATGTTGATATTTTGTACAGCACACGATTTGAATGATGATAAAGGTATATATATATATGTATATTGGTAACATGCTCATAAGAATAAGTCAACTATATGCGAATGTACCCACAGGTATGTAAATTTATGATTATATATATGAGTATATGAGCATGTAATTGCCCTATGAGATAGGAGATGTTTTGGCATGACTATGAACATGTGAAATGCTTAATGAGAGCATGATCAAGTATATGATATGATGATTATATGTCATGCTTATATGTTATGATACAAATTGTAAGGTCATACAGATTTGAATAGCCAGATGTATAACTTGGCATATGAAATGTGCATATATCTGATTATGCACCAGAGAACTCATAGTTTTACAAGACTCTGTATATGTGCAACAGTATACTATGAATACAGTATTAAAATGTGAATTGAGCACAAATATAGTTCTACCTGCGATAGAGTTTTAGATGTGGATAGATAGGCGCCTATAGGGAAATTGCAGCTACCATAGTTTGGCCCGATTGGGTCCATAGTATATATGATCCCGTTTGGATCATGATCAACCCCGTTTGGGTTGATAGGCGACCCCGTTTGGGTCTGCTTGACCGGTCCACAGTACAGTTTGGCCCCGTTTGGTCTATAGATCCGATATCTTCGGATATCCTTCTTTTGATACCGATGTGTATCCATAGTTCCCGTTATCCACTAATAAAGCTAAGGCAGGCTAAATATTATTCAGAGTAATGATCAAAATTAAACAGTTAAAGTTATTTGACTAAAGATTAATAGTGTGGATTACATATTTGGTTTACCCAGAGGGATTCTGCTTCATTTGAATATGTTCACATGAAAAATGCTCATCTATATGAATTATGAAAATGAAATATGTGTTACTCTCTTGGGTACAAGGTTTATGTATATGAGAATATGCTTTATGCCTAAAAGTATATGTTATTATTGCCATGATATGTGGTACATGTTATTTATAGTATTTATTTATTGTATATGTATGCTTTGATGACCTATGTGAGTGGTCATCCATCTTTAGTTATTCCCCACTAAGCTTTATAGCTTAGCACGGGTTATTTATCCGTGTAGGTACGGGTAGCAAGACTTTTGTTGAGGGACAATCTCTGCATCAGGAAGGGCCAACCATCGACTTATAACCTTGATGTAGGATGTTTTGTATTACATCTATCATCTGTTTTGTATAATGGCCAGTTATCTTATGATATGTATATAACATATGTGGAATATTGTAACTCACTAGTAGTAAAGCTACGAAAGAACATGTGTACATGTGATATACATGAAGTAATATTCATATAGTTTAGTATGCATGATACTAGGTATGAAATGAAAAACAGGAATAGACTTGTAGCACGAATATAATCATATGAAACCATATGGCTAAATGATAGTTAAATGAATATGAAGTATAAGCATGATTAGTAGTATTCATGATACATGTGTAATAGGGTATTTGCATAGAGGGTGCTACAATTTTTTGTGTCAGAGCCTAGGTTTAGCCTTTTCTGGGTAAAAATAGACCTAGGATTCTGTAGTATGATATAGTGTTTTGTTGGCCTGATGCAGAAGTCCCTGTTTTCTTATAGATCAAAGATGGAGAGCTCTAGAGATGCTTTTGAAAAATCGGCTGAAAGTAACAGGCCGGTTAGAACCAATCCTTCTAATCCTGGATCTTCATCATCCAATCCAAATGAGGTCCCAGCAGCCATCCCTGCAGAAGCATTGTTAAAAATATCACAGGATATGGCTCAAATTCTTCAAAGAATGACAGCACCTAAAGCTCCAATATCTGAAATTAGAAAGCATGGTGCTAAAGAGGTTTTAGGCACTGATTTGGAACAGTCTGAAGAAGCTGAATTTTGGCTGTAAAGGGTAGAGAGAATTTTTGATGTAATCCGCTGTCCAGTGGGTCTTAAGGCATCTTGTGCTGTGTCTTTATTACAGGGAGCAGCTTATGATTGGTGGAAGTTGGTGTTGAAGCAACCCCATCTACCAGATCCCCTTACATGGGAATTTTTCATAGCTGAATTCAAGAAAAAGTATGTTACTGAGGAGTACAAGCAAGAGAAGTTAAAGCAGTTTTTCAATTTGAAATAGAGAGTTATATCTGTGGCTGAGTATGAGAAAGAATTCAGTCACCTGTGCAAATATGCTCCTGATGAGATGTTAACTGATGCTTTTAAATGTAGACAATTTGAAGATGGGTTAAATGATCGTATAAGAGAAAAGTTAATTGGATCTACATCTTTGCAAGTGGTTAACTTCACTCAACTAGTTACAGCAGCCTTACGAGTTGAAAAGAATGACATTGTAAAAAAGGAGAGAGAACAGAGAAGAAGTGGGGCCAAGGGTGGATCTTTTACAAGAAAGAGAGCTAGAGGAGCACAAGGAAATCAGCCAGATGAGTCTGGCTATAGTTCTGCAAAAAGGGACGGAGACAAGAATCTTCTGTAGTGTCTAAGCAAAGAAAGGAAGCTTCAGGGAAACAGAGTAGGGGGCAACCTCCAGTGTGTCCCCATTGTTCTAGGCAATATTGGGATAGTTGCAGGAAATTGACTGGGGCATGTTTTAAGTGTGGTGGTACCGATCACTTCATGGAAAATTTTCCTTCGAAGAGGGATCAGGGTGATGGATAGCAGGGCAGTATAGGAACTTACCATGCACCATCTTCAGGTAGAGGCAGAGGAAGAGGACGTGGGGGATCGAGTTATCAGGGATCCCAGTCCAGGAACATTTCTGAATCAGTTGACAGGCCTACAGCTCCAGTTGTTCCTAGTCGAGCTTATGCAATGAAAGCTAGAGAGGATCAGAGTGCTCCAGAAGTTATACCTGGTATTTTCTCTCTCTTTGATTCTGATATGCATGCACTGATTGATCCTGGTTCCACTCATTCTTATGTTTGCACTGGGGATATGGGTAGAAATGAGTCTATTTTCCATGAACTGGAATATGATATATGTGTAACCAACCCTTTGGGTCACAGTGTTGTTGTTAATAGAGTGCACAAACAGTGTCCTATTGTAATTCAAGGGAAAGAATTCTTTGCTAATCTTCTTGAGTTGCCATTCTGGGAGTTTGATATTATACTGGGTATGGATTGGCTATCTAGACATCATGCAGTGATTAATTGTGAAGCTAAAACTGTAACTCTTATTGGTGCTGATGGTAAAGAAATTATAGTACAGGACATTCGATCTAAACCCATAGCTAATGTAATAACAGCTATGCAAGCTAAGCGATTTCTGAAAAAAGGATGTGAAGCTTTCTTAGAACTTGTGCTTGATTCAAGAAAAGAGAACGTGAATCTTCAAGAGATTCCAGTGGTGAAAGAATTTCCTGTTGTGTTCCTTGAAGACTTGCCTAGTCTTCCACCTGAGAGGGAAGTTGAATTGTCTATAGACATTCTACCTGGTACAGCTCCTATTTCGAAGGCACCATACAGGATGGCTCCTTTGGAATTGAAGGAACTAAAGGTACAGCTACAGGAGTTGCTTGACAAAGGCTTCATTAGGCCTAGTACATCACCTTGGGGTGCGCCGGTTTTATTTGTGAAGAAAAAGGATGGGTCTATGAGGATGTGCATAGATTACAGACAGTTAAATAGGGTAACAGTGAAAAATGAGTACCCTTTACCTAGAATTGAAGATTTATTTGATCAGTTGAAAGGTGCTGGAGTGTTTTCCAAGATTGATTTGCGATCGGGTTATTATCAACTTCGGGTTAAGGATGTAGATGTTTCCAAAACAGCCTTTAGAACCCAATATGGACATTATGAGTTTCTGGTGATGCCATTTGGGTTAACAAATGCACCAGCTGCGTTTATGGATCTTATGAATAGGGTGTTTAAACCCTACCTGGATTAATTTGTTGTTGTGTTCATAGATGACATTTTGGTGTATTCGAGAAATGAAGCAGAACATGCTGAGCATTTGAGAATTGTTTTACAGACTCTGAGGGAGAATAAGTTATATGCTAAGTTGAGCAAATGTGATTTCTGGCTGAAGGAGATTTCTTTCCTTGGTCATGTAGTATCTTCTGAAGGCATTAGAGTGGATCCAGCGAAAATTGAGGCTATAGTGATTTGGAAGCCGCCTCGAAATGTGACAGAAGTGGGAAGTTTTCTGGGCTTAGCAGTTTATTACCGTCGTTTTGTGAAAGGCTTGTCAGTTATAGCTGTACCACTCACTAAACTGTTAAGAAAGTGTATAAAGTTTGAGTGGACTGACCGGTGTCAAGCAAGTTTTGATCAGTTGAAGAAATTTTTGACAGAGGCTCCAGTTTTGGCACAACCAGTTACAGGAAAGGAGTTTACTATGTATAGTGATGCTTCTAGAGTTGGCTTGGGTTGTGTGTTAATGCAAGATGGTAAAGTAATTGCCTATGCATCTAGATAGTTGAAGCCGCATGAACAGAACTATCCAACCCATGACCTAGAGTTAGCAGCAGTAGTGTTTGCCTTAAAAATTTGGCGACATTATTTGTATGGGGAAAAGTGCAGAATCTATACAGATCACAAGAGTCTCAAATATTTGCTCACTCAAAAGGAACTTAACTTGAGACAGCGAAGATGGTTAGAACTGTTTAAAGATTATGATTTTATAGTGGATTACCATCCAGGCAAAGCTAATTTGGTAGCTGATGCCTTAAGCCGTAAGATGATGGCTGCTATGATTGCACATCGCTGTAGATGGAAACTTGCATATGATGGTGCTTTAATAGCACATTTGAAAGCTAGACCTTGTATGAAGCAAGCAGTGATTGATGCCCAGAAACGTGATGAAAAGTTGCAGCAAATTTTGAAGTCTTCACATGAAGAAACCCAGTCTGGGTATTCAGTGAAAGAGGATGGGGGCGTGTATTACCAGAATAGATTATATGTTCCTGATGACAAAGAATTAAGAGGAACAGTATTGAATGAGGCTCACAACACAGTATTTACTATGCACCTTGGTGGGAATAAGATGTACCAGGATTTGAAACACTTCCTTGTCATTCACTCAACCGAGGGTAGTGTTAGGGATAATCACCAGCCCAAGTCTAGTACCTCTTTGTATGTCAAATGGTGACCTGATTGGTCATTATGCTTATGATGAGCTAAACCCGTTAGCAAGGACCATGCTTAGGTAGCCTTGTAATCGAGGTCCTGAACCAAAGCCTACGTAATGGCATAGAAATCTCCACTAGGATGTCCGTAATAATCTTACATTTCTTGTGATGTGGGTCTTTATGTATTAACCACACATGAACAAGTCCAAATGTCTACTTATCAAAGGCTACCATTCCTCGATAAGCCCATCTCAATTTGCTCGGGTCGCTCAAATATGCATCAATTAAAACCTTTTTGTATGCTTTTCTTAAGAGGCATTATGTTGTCAAATTTTTATCATACACCATACGTGTTCATTAGGGTCCCCTGTTGACCTATGGATTAAGCCTACCTAGGAAGAAAACTATGACCATATGTGTGGGAGAAATAAGGTGAAGAGGATTCTTGTGTGTGGTTGTCAATGTTGCATCTCATGATCATGTATCTATATCGACTCATGCATTACACTGACAATCTTATTTTGGCAGCCATAATAAAGCCCTAATCACCCAAGTGGTGTCGGGGTTCAGATCGTCATTTATCTAAGAAGTGATTTTTTGAGGAGATAGAAAAGGTTATATCAGCTTAGATTTCAAAACTGGGATCTGAGTTGGGTATAGACAGTATATTAGAAGAATTTTTAGAAGGGTTTTTAGAATAGTCGGAAATGAAAGTCATGCCTGAGCTCACTCCACCTATTGGTTCTTCTGGTTCCCAAGATACGGATAAGAGAATGGATGATCTTGAGAGAAAGGTGATGTTGATGTTTGCTAGTCTTATAGCTAGTGTGGCCTCAACTTCGACTACTCAATCAGTTGTATCGGCTGCTGCTCGAGTCAAATCGACCATTGTTAAGGTGATTCCAGCAACTGCTATTGTGACACCTTCATTAGCAACAGATGTTAAAAACATAGCTTCATATGGGATGGAAGGAGATGTCACTCAAGGTGGTCTCGGGGATGATTTTATAACTAATGAAGAGGAGGAATTATGGGGTCATCAAGCATTAGGGGATCTTATCCCTAAGAAAAAAAACCCTACTATGAAGAAAATGGAAGAAAAATTAGAAGCTTTGACTAGGATGTTGTTAGTAAAGAAAGGAGTCAATCTTGAGGATATTGATTTAGATGGCGAAGATACTTTGCCTAGCCAATTTAAGATGGCTTATTTGATGAATTTTGATGGCACGTATGGCCCTCTGGCTCATATCAAGTAGTATGTCCTACTCATGAAAAGGACTACTCTCACTAAAAGGTAGAAAGTGGACTTTTTCAGTCTTAGCCTTGTGGGTCTCATAGTTGAATGGTATCATAGTTTGGATAGAAAGACCAAGAAGGATTGGGAGAGTTTAATAGAGCAATTCTTTAAGTAGTATGATTGCAATACCCATATGGAGGTCACTTTAAAAGATTTGGAGTTCTTGCAATAGAAACCTAAAGAGTCCTTCCACGAGTACCTCACTCGATAGAGGAACAAAGTGATGGAAATAAAGAGGAAGCCTAACACATAGGACCATATTTGATTATTCATTCGAAATGCTAATCCTTAACTGAAAGAGGGTCTTAAAAGGAAGGGTTTGAAAGACTGGGAGTATCTAAAAGATATAGCAATCAAAGCCGAGGGAGAATATCTAGCGAAGAAGGATAGTTCTATAAGCTTGAATAGTGAGGGCTATGGTAACAAGAAGTGGGGTTTTGGAAATTTAGGTTTCGATAAGAATGCGGGTAATAGTAATGGTAGTAGGGGTAACAATGGAAGAACTATTAAAGTGTCGGCTATAGGTTTCAATCAGCGACACTATTTGAATTTGGGAAAATCATTATCCTGGTGTCTTAATTGGTTAATGAAAGAAAAGGGAAACTACAACATTGCCATCCAAACTCGTAAAGAGCCAGGTTCAGCCAAGACATAGGTCAGACTGGTATTGTGCCTTTCACTAGCACATGAGGCACAAAACTAATTATTGTCATACTTGAAGGATTGTATCAAGATCTGATTGATTCCCAATAGATACCTAATCTGAAAAAGAGAGCCAAAAAGAAATAGACTTATAATGTTGTACTGCCTCCTATGTTCATAGTCGGGTCCGGATTGCCAGGGTGGTATTTTTTAAGGACTTGTATGGCAATGAGAACTTGGCCATCACTCACAAGGCTCAAGGAAATGATGATAGTAAATATGCAAGTGCAGAAAAGTCAACAGAAATGGGGGAATTAGTATGACTAGCAGATATATGGGATACAAATAGTGAAGTGGGGTCAGTCAAGGCTAGGGAGGAACCGAAGGACCTTTGGGAAACTGATGAAGATGAGAAGGAAGTGACAAAGGAAAAAAAGGTTCAAGTAGTCACGAGAAGTGGTAAGGTTGTGCCTGAAGTTAAGAGATCGTAGGAACCCGTTGTACCCACAGAAGAGAGTCATAGAGGACAATTTGGTCCTAAAGAAGCTCAAGAAGACACCTGCTTAGATTTAATATGGGATCTATTAAAGCAATCACCTTCCCACAGGAAGAAGCTTGTGGAAGCCTTATGTGAATCAACTGTTGCTATTACCATATCTCTTTCTAAGCAACTAAAGATAGTGAGGGGAAATTTTAAGGAGAAAATTGTGTCTACTAATGTGGATCTACCCTTGGAAGGATGTGAGCATAATCTCTCTTTGTATATTAAGGCTGAGGTGAATGGTAAGCATACCATATGAGTGATGGTGGATGATGGCTCTTCTATTAATGTGTGTCCATTTTCGATAATGGCAGCCTACGGTGTGGATGAGACTATGCTCACCAAGTCTAGGCTCACTATAATAGCCTATGACAATTCAAAAAGGCAAGCTACTGGCACTTTTAGGGTAGTAGTAAGGACAAGGCCTAGATAGAAGCAGAGTTTGTAGTGCTTTAGATACTAGCTAATTTCTCCTTATTATTGGGATGACCTTGGTTCCATAAGCTAGGAGGAGTCCTTTCCACCTTACACTAGATGGTTTGAATACCACACAATGTTGACATAGTCACTATCAGGGTAGCAAAAGAGAATTCAGTCTCTATTTTGAGCATAGCTAATCAACCATTCAATAGGTTTTGCATAGCAAGGATCGATGTCAAGGAAGAAGAAAAAGATTTTCCAAAACCACAGGTTTTTAATATGATGAAGAAAATGAGTTACTTGCTAGGTGCTAGGTTAGGGAAAAACTTTCAAGGGACCCATGCGTCCATTGCTCCAACTGGTTAGAAGGATAAAAATGGCTTAGGCTACTGTACTGATAATAAAGAGAAAAAGGTTGATCTTCAGTCAAGAAAGATTCCTTATATCTTAGAGAGCTTTATGCCAACATCTAAGGAATGCAGGTACTATGAAGAGGTAGTGTCTATGGCGGTTTCAAGGAAGATCATCCCTAGATTTGAGATCTTTAATGATGTTTTCTACTAGTTAGTTAGGACCATTAAGCCTGTACTGGGTTTCTGGGATGAAGAACTTATAGTTAAGCTATCTGATCTAGATCCGGGTCGCCCAAAAAAGGTACTAACACCTGAGTAGCTAGCCACAAAGGCTAAAGGGAAAGAAAAGATTGACTGTGAGGCCACAATTCCTAGGGGGAGACTCCATCTTCGACTCTCGCAACAAAAGAAGGAGAAGCATCTGCCACTACATTAGCCATCCCTAATTTGGAAGATGATTTTTTTACTGATGTAATTTATATTCCTGAATTATTTTTGTAGACATCGGGTTTTGAGGCAGCCCAGATCAGAGTTACCCGATGAGGAAGAATTATTCTTATTATGGATGTAGAATAAAAACTTTGAGTCTTATCCTTGATTTCCACAAAGTTTTATTAAGGTTTCATTAGGTTTTATCCTTTTGCATTTTTTGTTCAGAGCTAAAATAGAGTTTTAATGGAAAAAATAACCTTTTTTCGATAATAGATAGGATGCCTGTTTGTGATGAACTCCCATCAATGGCAGACATCCATCTTTGATAAACTCTCATATGTGACAGACACCCATCTATAATAGACTTCCATCTATGATAGACTCTCTGCCCATTTTTTTCATGATTTCCAAATTTACTTCCCACGTTTTTTGAGCGAGAAATGGGGGATTTTTAGGGGATTTTGATCTCAAATCTCATCCAATCTTTACAGGATTTTGATCAATATTTTAAATCCTAAAAAGCAAAGTTTCAATGGGACTCAAAAACTCCTTCAAATAAATAGGAAAAACCTTAGGGTTTGAGGGTCTCTCTTCTTCTCTTCTTCCTTTTCTCCTTTTTGGGTGACTAAAAAATTTTGATTCTTCTTAAGCAACTTGAGAGAGGCTGCCATTCTTTTTAGACAATAAAAAATCTTATTTTCATCTCTTCAAAACAAGGCAAAGATCCCCACATTCACTTTGAGGAAAAACCATTCTTTTACATAAGAAAAAAAATATTTTCACTCTTTTCATCAACTGTGGAAATCAATTGGAGAGGACCTTCGAGCACAAGTCTCTAACCTTCTAAAAAGGTTATTAAGGGTCATATTATGAGCTTTTATTCTACTTTTATTTTAATAATAAATTAATTGCCAATTTTAATAATAAATTAATTTTCATGTAGATGTATTAATTCATTATGTAAAAGTATTGTATATTTTTTCTTATTTTTCATGCCATGATTATTTTAATTAAATGTTATCTCAGTATTTCATCATGATTATATAAATGTTATTAAAACATGTAAAATGGCATATTTTAGGATTTTTCACCATTGATGCATAATGATTCTTATTGATTAAAATTTTGTATCTTATGATTAATTTAATTATTATTGTATGATATAAATATGTTTTAAAATTAGATCTAAGATGTTTTAAGATATAGAAATATGCATGATTAAGTTAAGAATAGATTTTCTTTATTTATTGTGTGTTTTTTTGCATTTCTTGTCTGTTCTCAAGTAACAAACAGGAAGAAAGCCCCACAGATGCCCATCTATTATAGCGATAAACGAGACGTCACGAGACTTCCTTTTAGTCCCATCTCTCACCCTTATCTTGGTCATCTGTCTTCCCTTAGACTGTCTATGCATGCTATTTTGGGTCCTTATCATGTCTTTTGCATTATTCTTTATATTTAATTTTATCTGCATGCTTGGCTAAGGAGTTAAATGTTATTTTAATTTTCTTTCATGCATTTTCACATTTTTATGTGTTTATTATTTTTTAGTCCAGAATTATTTTATTTTACCTTTAATGTTTATTATTTATTTTCCTTTGTTACATTACTAACCATTTATTTTTTTTATATTTGTGAGCATTCAATATTTATTGTGCATTGGACTTTGAGAGATTTTTGAGGTGGAGAACTTTAGAGCAAGTGCCTTGGGAGAACTTTATTTTTATTATCTACTCTCTTATTATTTATTTCTTTATTATATAATTATTTAGATGTATAATTATTTTGGGAATGTAATAAGTAGTAATAAATGGTTTTTTACATGTTAACATAAAAATTCATTTACAGTCATTTACTAATCAAATTGGGATTTTCATAATAAAGTGGACCAATGTCCAAGTTTTCATCCCAAAACCACACAATAAAAGAGAATCCTATTTTTAATTCAAATTAGGATCACTCATCCCGTGATTTCAAAATCTTTACAAGGACTCTTTACCTATTTTTGTAAATATGCATGAAGGAACCAATGTTCTCAATCTAATTAATTCCCCATTTTATGTATGACTTTTGTTTTATTCTTCTTCATTGGGACAATTTGCTTATGTAATAATTCAAATAGGATTCTTTATTTTATTTATTTATATAATCACTTTTATGTATGATTGATGTGTTTACATATTTTTATCGTAATGCATTGTGTGATAAGAGAGGTAGTGGATTATTGTTTAAAACTCAATCATAAAACAACACTTAACCAAAGTACCAAGTAAGAGTGATGTCCCGGACACCATTCTTTGTTTGGGCATCAAAAATTTGAGATTCATTTTCCAACGTTATGTTGGGTGGCAACTCCATGACACCTACCCCTTTGAGCATACATTAAATGCCTTCATAGTTTGACCATCAATAATAATTTGGACTTAAACCCTTTTTATTGTGAAGTGGCCAATTTATAAGTTATAATGAGCCTCATTCTACCTTGGACCCTAAAAGCAAGCGTCCAAGAACCCAACTAGAATTGAGCAGGCTCCAGCGTGTATCACAGTGGCGACTCCACTAGGGATAAAGAGACCTTGCTCCTAAAAACATCTTGGTTCATTTTTCTTTATAACTAGCTTTTTCTTAATAATCATATCTCCTTTCAAAATTGCATACATGCTAGAGCGTTAGAATTAAGTTAGGCATACCTTTTTAGCCCTGGTGGTATCCTAAAGCATGCCCTACGTTCACTCAATGTAGGAAAATGTCAAGGAGAACCACCAAACTAAGTCTAGTACCAATTGGTATATAAAATGGTGACCCATAGGTCATTATGCTCGTGATGAGCTAGACCTTGGGTAGCCCTAAAGTTTCACCACCTGACTTCAAGCCCATGTAATGACAATAGATACTTCCTCTAGGTTGTATAACCTTAATAACTCTTACTTATTATGTGGGCCTTTATGTATTGACCAAACTTAAACAAATTAGGAGGGTACCAGTTAAAGGCTGCAATGCCCTATCGGGGCTAATCCGATTTGTATGAGTTAGTCAAAATACATAACAGGCAAAACCTATATACCTGCACTTTCAACTAAAAGAGGCTAGGCTACCGATTTTTTCATCTTGCACCACATGGTCCATCAGGTCTTCGATTAACCAACGAGCTAAGCCCACCTAGGAAAAAGACTTTGTGACCTTCTATGTGGGATTAATAAGGTTGGATGGCTATTTCTTGCTTGTATGTGGTTGTGATTGGCACCTAACACACTTATGCCTTACGCATCACACACGTATTAACTCACTCATCATATGTATACCATTCATGTGTGCCGCCCTCATGCATCATTCTAACAATTAAACCATGCATTATATGTACATCTATGCCATACATCGTAAGTATACCTAGTATACTCACACATCATCCATCATATGTACGCCATGCGTTACATGTACACCTAACACACTCATGAATCATGCATCATACCATATGCATGCATCATCATTGTAACAATTAACTCATGAATCATATACACCCTTAACATATACCATGCATCATATGTATACTATACACCATATGCTTATCTAACATACACAACACACCATATTTGAACTTCATGTATCGTATATATATCATGCATACGCACGCATCATTGTGACGATTGACTCACACATCATATGATCCCAAATATGTGTCATGTATCATATGCACACCGATACCATTCATCAAGTGCATCATACATCCTATACATATCATACTCAAACATTACACTCACACATCATATATATGCCTTACTCATGCATCAATTGAACATTATGAATCATTATCTATCATGCTAACAAATTATGTAACACCCTACTAACATGCATGCTTTTCGTACATGGTATATATGTCATGGTGACGTATGCTATTGTAGTAATGGGTTGTGGAAATTGGTGATTAGCATCTTAGATTTCATTCCTTATGTTCCAATTCATAATTAGGGTCACTAGGTTGCTATTTATTTGGTCAAAATTTTGACAACATAATGGCTTAAAAATCGTGCTACCTAAACCTATGAATTTGAAATTTAACACTCCCAATAGTCAACCTCCGTCTCTAATACTCCATTCATACATAACACTTTTATATTTATCCATCATCTAACGTCACAGCACAATCATACATTCACAAATTCATATTTGCATACATATATTCCACATATATATGTCCTCAATCAGCATTTTCAATACAAGTAATAATTTACAGGCCATAATTCTAAAATAGTCTAATAAAAAAAGTGATCTAAACTCATTCCCAAAAATGTGACACGTGTATATGCTTTCGAACTTTGCCTTCTTCAAATCCTTTATGTATTGTCCCTGTGCGCAGTCAACAAAACCATGCGTTAAACAATAATATTGCCTAGTGGTGGATACAACTACAAAAAAATTCATTTAATATAATTATTTTTATTTAATTACCTTTTTGCCCCTTAATGTTACTTTTATTGATTTAACTTAATTAACTTGTTTTATTACCTAATTTAATTCTCAAGTCTTATTATACTTATTTTTCTTATTAATTGCTATAATATTCTTACTTGAATGTAAAATTACGGTTCGGTCTCTAAACTTTTTTTTACCTTATTTAACCTCGATTGACCTTTATTTTAACTCTTTTCACTTTCTTTAACCTTTAATTAATATAGATGGAAAATTATCTTTTTGGTCCTCATTTTGCATATAAAGTGAAAAATTACAGTTTAGAAACTTTTCATTATTTATGATTTCTCCCTTTTTGTGTTATTTGACTCTTTTAATAAACGTTTTTATGCCATATTACTGTTTTGCCCCTAGTTTATCGTGTTATTACCATTTTACCCTTTTTTAACATATTAATCTCATTTTTTCATATTATTTCATTCTTATTTATATTTATGATTTCTTTTATGTAAAATTTACCATTTAGTTCATATTTTCTTACATAATTATGATTTTACCCTAGTAGTGACTTGTGAAAATCCTCAAATTGGATATGCAGGACAAGAACTGTATGACTGTGTGAGTATATTGTATAACTAAGGGTGAGAAGAAAGAACCAAAAATATGGTTTACCACAAAATCGATCTGAAATGAAATCGATTTTTACCATTAATCAATCCGATTGACTCGATTATGACTTTTAATTATTAAATTTTTTGTTAATAGTTGTAGTTTAGATTTTTAAGTACCAATTAATCGTTAGTCCATAATTAACTGGTTTATATATATATATATATATATATCTTTAATTTTTTTCTATTTCTCTCTAAAATTTACATAAAATAATACTTTAAAATATATTTAAATTATATTTTTATTTTTATACCTTAATTTTTTATATTTTCCTATAAAATTTATATAATACTTTAAACTAAATTTATATTATGTCATTCTCTTTAATTATATAGTAATATTTATATATGGTACTCGATTAACATATATATATATATATATATATATTAGTGTTCATATTATACTTAATAGCATTTAATTACATTTTTTTATATTTTAAAGTTTATGTTTTAACTTTTAACATTATCCAAAATTATATTTGACTTAAAATCAAACATATTAATTTCCAACAAATATCAAATCTATTTTATAATATTAGCTATTAATTTATAGAACATAAATTTTGGCTAGTAAATTATGTTTGTTTCATAATTTTTATATTAAATTACTTTGCACATTTGAAATTGAATTGAACTTTGTCTAATTTTTTATAATTTTATATTATAAATTTTAATGGTTAACCGAAAAATCAAAATCGATTGACTGGTTAACCGAATATAACGGAATAGTTAATAGTTAGTTATTTTAAAAAAATCGATATTAATGGATTGGTTAATTTTTTTACTCGTGAACTGGTTAATCAGTCCATATTCACCCCTATGTATGACTGTATGAGTGAGGTGACTACTTAAATGTAGTTATTCCTTGATAATATTTTATTGTATGATTCTACCACGGTATGTGAGTCCTTATGGCTAGCCATTATATCTTAGAATCCTGGATCACCACTATATACTAAAGGCAACTAAATATTATACATTATGTTGTATTTCTATTATGTTTATCATAGTATACCTACTATGTATCATATTATACACCTTTATTTTTCATGCATTCATCCGTAGTATATATAAAACCATAATGTACATAAGAAATAACATATAAACATAATAAAAATATGGCCTTATCATTATGTAACCATTTAGGCCTCATTGTGACTTTAATGCCACCATGTATTTTCTTATTCTATTTCATGTCATTTATGTTCCTAATATCAAATTATGTGTATATATACTTATTAGTACCCATTTTACCTTAATATTTCCTTGTTACTTATGTAAATACCATTATGTTCATGTACTAACATGGTTTTTACTCAAATCAATCATAAGGTTTTTATTTATCGTTGTATTACTAAATTCATGCTTAATACCTTATTTAACATCAAACAACACATTAAATCCTTTAGGATACAATTTGGCCATAAGTAGTTCACCTAACTTATGCTTGATTTCTTTATAATTTTATACTTATTCTATGTTAATTTATCATTTCACAAGATTCTCTTAAATTATTTCTCATTATTTCTTAAGTTTCTTCAGTTACATAATGTAATTCCTATGAACAATTCAAAGATTAAATGAAATTAAGTATAGGGAATGAATCCACCAACCTTTATGAAGCTTGAAATCACCTAATCTTGCTTTCTTTGGCCTTCCTCCTCTTTATTCTTTTCTTCTTCTCATATACCACCTTTAGGTCAAATTTTAGGGAGGAAAAATCATAAGTGTATGTTCTGAATTTCAATGGCTAAATGGAACTAAATGATCTTGCTAGAGATGCTCTATAAGCATATATAAAAATTCCCAATTAAAACTAACCAAAACACCATGTCTTACCTAATTAGTCTTACTTTCTCTCACTAGAATTCTTTATTTTCCAAGATTCTTTTTGCTCCAATCAAGTTTCTAAGATGAAGAGGATGATTTTTAGTATATTTGAGTGAAATTAAGGCTTTTAATTTAGTGGAAGGAGAGAGAATTAAAGAAAAAATTATGGAAACCTAGTTAAAGAGGCTTGTCCAAATTTTTAAAGAGAAATGGAGGAAGATGGAAGATATTTGGGTAGAATTTTAGATGATTCTAGACCCCTCTAGTCTACCCTCAAGGTCACGAAATTTAGGGCCAAGATTCCTCCATTTATTATTTGATCTAATGGCTTGTTTTTTAAGCCACTTGTCAATATTTCGTTGGTTCCTACCACTCTTTTTGCTATGATAATTCATGTAGGTAATCAAGCCTCAATTCCTAATGATCATTATGCCCTTAGATGAATTAAATATGGCCTTTAAGCCCTCTAACTAATTTAACCTTTAGTTTTTACCCTTTTTTTGAAATCAATGTTTTGCTTGTCAGAATGTTATGAAATTTTTCCCTACTTACACCTACATATGTTGGAGCACATGGTTAAAATTTTAAGTCATTCCAACATCGTTTCGATATACTTTCAGCTCTGAAGGCAAAATCAACTAGTCCGAAACCCAAAATTCCAAAACTGACGAAAAAATTATTTTTCACTTTCGATAGCTGATTTAGGTTATATCTAATGTGTCTATGTGATCAAAATAATTTTTTAAGGTCTTTAGAATATTTTAAGGCTCGGTTAAACTTTTGGTCAATCGAGTTTATGGTACCAACTAAAAACTTCTCTGTCTGTTTTGAAGGCCTATTTAAGTTCAATTTCTTCTCAAATTACACCACCAAACTCTGTATAACACCTATTTTCATATTGCAATGTTAGGTCAAACTGCTTGATAAGTCACCCATCCTTGGATTTCCCTAGCCTGAGCATTTTAACCCTTATACACTTTCAACTTTTTTTGTAATACTCAACTACGATTATTCCAAAAACTATCCTATAGTTATTTTTCATGATCTAAAACATACCATGCATGTCAAATGCAAAATTTGGGGTGTTACAAATTAAGTCACACATCATATGTATGTTATTCATGGGCATCAGGCCCATGCATCTTACGTCACCATGTATATCATATCCATACATCATCACTATACCCATATGTATGTTATAAACACAAACCACCAATCATGCATCATTCTAACTCTTTGATTTCTCAACCATCATAGACTATTTATTCAAGTGGTTAAGGGGATTTAACAGTCTTGAATCCATACTAGTGTTAGAAATGGTCGAAGCATCTCAACAAACCCATGATATATTCTCTGAAGAGCTAGATATAAGATTTGCAGAATTTGAAGAGGGATTGTCGACCAAGATTGGAGGGATGCTTCTGCCCTAACCTCTAACACCCTTAAATACATAAGTCAAACCAACCACCATGAAGAGACACCTATAACAGCTATTATTTTTAATGGCAATGTTGGGATTCGAACTAGCCATAGCAGTGGCACTCGAAGGATGGGAGGAGTGTCAACTACTGAAGCAGCTCAAAAAAGGATAAGGAGTGGTTGTTTAGGAAAGTAAGTTTTACTAGCTCTTATGGTATAGGTTATAGTGGTTGTCAAGGGCAGGACAAAATAGTGGTTGCCCAAAGTTTTAGTGAGTGCATTAGTGATGAGATGGCTAAAACGTTCATCATCAAGATAGCTCCACAACACCACATCAACTTAAATAAGCCATTATCTTGGTACCTCACTCACCTTGTTAAGGAAGTAATTCCTAAGTCCGAAGTGGGAAAGACATCAGAAGCGTCCACTATCATGGTAAACAAGAGGCACTACTCCAACCTGGGTAGATCTTTACCTTGGGTGTTAGGGAAGCTAATAAAGGAAGGTAAGCTACAGCCTCTCCAACTTAAACCCGTCGGGGGCAAGGGAAAGGCACATCATCGAACAAACCAATATTGTGTCTATCATCAATACATTGGGCATTTAACAAACAAGTATTGGACTTTGAGAAATAAGATCCAATACCTTATTGATAGCAAACAGATTTCTAATCTTAAGACAAGACAGGAAGGCTACAACGACGCATAACTAGCCCTGGGGGCATCACCTAGAGATGGTTATGACCCCCTATGTTTTTCTTTGATGTGATAAAGTCTTTGAACAATTTCCTTTCTTTTGATTATGCTAATAATTTGAACTTTTCTTGTATTTGCAACATCTTATTTATTTGCATCATGTATGGCATTAATTATAGCTCATTTCTAAGATATTAATTCAATAAACATTGCTCCACTTGATCTCAAGAAAAAAGAACATTTTGATTGCATCCATTATGACTCCTGAAGTGAAGTAAATTTGAGAGATTAAAAAAAAGAAGGAAAAAACAAGATAAAAAAAATGAAAAAAGATTGCGCCACTGTATGGGGTGTCAAATGCCTTTATGTGGGAATTAATGGGAAGCAAGATATGAAGTACACTTAGTATAAACTAGACATGTCTATGTTGTTATTCCCTTTTGCAATCATGACCATACAAAGAAAGTCTTATATTAGGATCAAAAGCAAGTCTCAGCAAGCTATTGGTTTTCCCACAGCAAATTCTAATATTAAAATGGATACTTTATCTCACTAGCCACACTATCCTTAAAGGCCATTTTTTATGAACCATTACTATTGTTGCCTTAGAAAGCCTGGATTGTCATAAAGTCAGAATAAAATACAACTTAAGCTACAAGTAAAATGCTATTGTAGCTGTCATTATTAATTTGAGCCACAACCAAAAAGACTCCTTGGTAAAAGAAGCATACACAAGCCAAAGACATCAAATGTTATAAGACTGACATTGACAATAAGGGAATGTTAAACAAGAGATTAAAGCTTAATGATAATGTGAATTTTGGGAAGATACATAACACAAACAGACATGTTGCCAACCTTAATAATGGTTTGCCTTATATTGGTGCCAATCTGCAGAGTAGTGATATGTCATTAGGAAGTGTATAGAATCTAGCCAATATCACAGTACAAAACTTAAGCACACTAAAATAGGCTTGGTCCAGAAGGTTGTTTTAACTTCCAATGATGAGGGAAAGAATTATATTATAGATGACACAGTGAAGGTCAATACACCTTATGGTAACAAGTTATTATGACAATAACCTTATGGTACCAAGTTATTGTGACAAGAACATTTTAATAAGAGTATTGATGGTAAATTTATTGATGACATAGTGAGGGTTAATGTACCTTACGATGCCAAGCTATTGTCTCGAGAGCTTTTCACAGGACCATTGACTAAATGGACATTTAGACATATTGGTAGTTGGGGCCACTTACAAAAAAAATAGAGAAAAAAAAGGAGAGAAGAAGAAGAAAAAAAAAAGAGAAAAACCCCATGGGTCAAAAACTAAAAAAAGGCAGCCTTGCTAAAGTTTGGCACCCCGCTAGAGTGAAAACTAAAAAAAGGTGCCCTAGGAAAAAATTAGGAGTTGAGAGAAAATGTTCAATCAAGAAAACTCGGGAGGGCTGATTGATAATAGGAGTCAGATGCACACAAAGTGTCACTTCTTGAGACTAAATGGAATTAGTGTTTTTGCATTACATGTCTAGTTATGATTACTATCATTGCATACGATGCATGCAAATGAGAATGCTTACATGAAGTTAAGCATATGATTAATCAATCGAGAGAAACCTATGGCAAATATAAGGACACATGTTAAAGTGAGAGTTGGGAGTGCAAATCCTAAAAAACAGGCCGTTAAAGATAAAAATCGTAAGTGGCTCTCTAAGCAAAAGTTAGGCCAAACAATAAGGTGAAAACCTAGAAACGAGTAATTTGTTCTAAAAGAAAAAGAGAAAAAGAAAAGAGAAGAAAAAAGCTATTAGAATGGGTTGGATCCATTTCGAGCAAAAGTTAGGCATAGAGTTATGTGAAAATTCCTACTGAGATGCATTTCCCATTGAGAAAACCTAGTGTGAAAACCCACAAAGGGTGCACTACCTTTAAAATAATGACTTGGAGCAATAAGGGGTTATCAAACAGAAATGCAACAGGATCATATTGTCACTCGCTCCTAACTCGCTTGGATGAATAGATTTCCTCGCATTTTGCATGGCCCATGCATTCCATTGAAAATAGTTCATTTGCATACACTTCACGTGCATGACTCTTTGCATACATTCCATTCTTTGCACACATCTCATGAACCATAATCCTTTGCATATACTCCTACACCCATAATTTTGCAACAAAAAAAAAACAAAAGAAGAAGCACAAATAAGTTTCTTAAGCGACGATGGACATGCCAAACTCTTTCAATCAATATCGCAAGCATTCAGCTCAAACATCATCCCATAATAGAGGGTTAGCCAATAGGTCTTTGTTCATAGGATGCTCCAAAAACTGGAATGATTTTCACTTACCTCACATTGCGAGATTATATTTTACCTGCTTATGTTAGAACAAACCAAGTAATATTCTCCATTATGAATGATAAAATAGCAACCTAACTATGTGTTTTTTGTGCAGGCCAGTAGGTATCAACCACATGCCATTAAGTCCTTTTTCAAGGCATTTTGAGTCTCATAGCAAGCATTAAGCATTAAGTCCTTTTTCAATCCATTTCAATTCTGTTAGCAAGCATTAAGCATTAAGTCCTTTTTCAAGGCATTTTGAGTCTCTTAGCAAGCATTAAGCATTAAGTCCTTTTTCAAAGCCTTTCAAGTCTCATAGTGAGCATCAAGCATTAAGTCATTTGTCAAGGCATTTTGAGTCTCTTAGTGAGCATTGAAACAATTAGTCCTTTGTCAAGGCATTTTGAGTCTCTCAAATGACAAAGTCCTTTTAACAGGCGATAAAGTCCTTTTTTAAGCACTATTGTAAGGACCCAATCATGGCCTAATCGGATTATTGTTAATTAATGAGGATTACCGTTAATTAAGGCAAAAATGGATTATTTTACAATTATCGAGATTAAATCCCAAGAGGTGTATTTTTGTAATTTTAGCATGTAATTATATGAGTTAAGTTAAATTCTAATTAAAGGAAAGGATATAATTGAAGTGAATTAGAAATTCTTGGGGTTGAGTTGAAAGAAAATGAAATAATGGGGGTTTAATTATGTATAAAGGGATATTGGGAATTTTTCTTAGTGAGATATTTATCCCACTATAAATTAGGGTTTTTGGGAGAGATAGGGATCGACATTTTGAAGGATCTCTCTCTCTCTCTCTCTTGGTTATGGGATTGAGGAAGAAAATCTAGGGTTTTGGGTGTTTATATCTCATGAAGGTAATGTTTTCCCTTTAAGATCTCTTCTTATTTCTTTTCTTCTTAATTTGTGATTTCTTTAGTGATGAGAGATTTCAAGATCTTGTTGTCATCATGTGTAAGGAAATGAGGGAGAAAGGGAGCTAGATCAATGGATGTAGAAAGAGTTCAAGCTTGAATAACAGGTATGGGATTTGTTTTCGAAAAGTTACTGTATACATTTTTCCTCTCATGTTGCATGTGTTTTCTTTGAGAGATTAAAGGTAAATCTAGTAGGTGTTGATTATTATACAATGATTAGTAACTTAAATGATAATTTAAGTAAGTGGGATGGTGAGATTTGTGATTAAATTTCATGCCTGCATAATCGAGATTTATTCTTTCTCCAGCATGTGGCCATGCAGGTTTTTCCTCTTGGAGACACATGGCCACGTGTGTGCATTCCTCTTGGAGACACACGGCCACATGTGTGGTTTCCTCTTGGAGACACATGGACACGTGTGTGCATTCCTCTTGGAGACATATGGCCACGTGTGTGGTTTCCTCTTGGAGACACACGACCACGTGTGTGGTTTCCTCTTGGAAACCCATGGCCACGTGTGTGTTTATTCTTCAAAATACATAGCCACTT
This sequence comes from Excoecaria agallocha, assembly GCA_037975025.1. Lineage (NCBI taxonomy): Eukaryota > Viridiplantae > Streptophyta > Magnoliopsida > Malpighiales > Euphorbiaceae > Excoecaria > Excoecaria agallocha. The sequence continues at coordinate 30,331,487 of CM075812.1, forward strand.
GTGTTTTTCTCCTTCCCGATGCGTGGCCACATGTGGCTTTCTTCTTCACCATACACGGCCATGTGATGTTCCCTTCTCCTTGCACACGACCACTGGTGTTTTTCTTCTTCTCTATATGGGGCCATATGTGGTTTTCTTCTTCACCATGCACGGCCATGTATGCTTGTTCTCTCTTGAAAACACATGGCCACTCATCATTTTCTTCATGAAAACACACGACCAGTCACTCATTTCTTTTGAGAATACACAACCACTTATGCACTTCATTCCTTGAAGGCACGGCCAAGTATGTTCTCTCCCCTCCGCTATATATTCTCACCTTAAGACTTAAGCCATGTAATTAGATATGGAACATCGTATAATACGGTCCATAAAATTATTAAGAGAGCAAGAATTGAGGTGAATTGACTAGTAATAAGTAAGATGAGGATAAATGGCTATTAAGTGAAATTTGATATGTTACTTGATTGGATTATTATATTATGAAAGTCTATCTAATGCTAAAGTCTACAAAGATACGTTTTAGAAAGGCATAAGTATAACATGAATTATTATGAAGATTAAAAGACATCAATGCTATAATAAGAGTAAGAATAGTGAATTAAGCTATAAGTTATCCAAGACACCCATGAGGTGTATAAAGTATGATCACTTAATTGAAGGAACCTCCACAAGTTTTATGATAATCAAGCATATTGAGTTAAGTAATGATAGTTCACTTGAACTCTAAATTAGAGGGGCTTGCGCATGGCAATGTTAATATGAATTATGTTGCAAAAAGGTATGTTAAAGCCTAATGAGTAGTGAATTGAGAATAACATGAGGCAATATAGTGACTTAAATGATATGTTATTCAATGTGTCTTATAAAATCAAAATAAGGTATGCACTAGGTCAAGGAATGGTTCTATCCAAAATACTATGATTTAACCTAGTGGTAATAAAAAAATAGTCGTAAGGTTGCATGTCCAAGTTAAAAGAAGTGGGACATCACATTTTATATTAAATTATGAAATCATAGAAGCTTGGTTGTACTCCAAGTCACAAGAGGAATTAATGATTAGTTGTAATGTATAATAACCTGCTCACCTATTTGCTCTTGCCTATAATACATTATGATTAGCACAAGAGCATCCGTAGTGTGTTAACGACTAAGATGAAATAAGCTCACATAATCTACCTAAGTATAAAATACAAGTAAGAGGATTGAAATATGTATATATATATATGACTATATTAAGGTATACAACTTATTGTCTGTAATTTGATAAACCATTGAAGTGAATTAAAGGATTAAACATGAGCAAGTGTTGACCTTTAAGCTGTAGGAGAACTTACACATGTTACAACTAGATGGATCGTAAATGCATAAGTGTCGCTTAAAATAATCATGTTTTGAAGTGAGTTTGATGAGGTGTGAAAGCTGCTTACGGCAAATTGCAACAAGGTATGTCATTGAGAATTACCAATGAGTTATGTAAGTCAATATTTTATAATTGAGTCAACCATGCTATGACAAGTAGTTTGATCCCTTATGTGATAGTTATGAATACCCTAAGAGTATGTACTACTATGATTCAAGTTGCCTTTACATAGACATATATATATATATGGACATGCGTATGATATTATGAAGCTTTTTAGTTGCAAGAACCTCACTTTCATAATTGTCTCATTGGCTTTATGCATAATTATAAGCATGACGAGTTAGATTGATGAAAGTAATGTTTTATCATGTTTGCATTATCCTGTAAATCACTATGATGGGTATGAATGATGTTGATGTAACTATGTGATGACATGACTTGCATCCATGTGTAATGAAACTTAAAGCTCAACATTGATGTGTGATAAGAATGATATACATTCTTTTATGAAAAGTAGCTTTAAGCCAAATGATGTGATAAGTAAAGAAGGATATGTTAAATTAAAGATGTTCTTAAGTGGTTAAGCCTGTGGGTCTTAGTATAGTTGTGGATTAGATAGGCATGCCTAGAGGGATATAGTCGCAGCTGCCATAGTTGACCCCGTTTGGGTCTTATTCCTTAATGGATCCATTGATTGACCCTGTTTGGGTCCATAGCTTGTTCCTTGATGGAACCATTGTTTGACCCCATTCTGATCCATTGTTTGATATCTCCGGATATCCATAGTCTGATACCTTTGGGTATCCATTGCTCCCGTTATCCACCTTTTGAACTAGTGCTTAGGCAGGCTATTAAAGATGATAAAAATGTACACAAGATAAATTAAAAGGTGCATTAATGGCCTCACTTATGTAACATAAGCATGATGAATGGCCTACTATATTGCTTATCATGATTTCTTTTATCTATAAACCATTTCAATGATTAAGGATTAAGAAAGAGTTTGAAATAAAGGAATTCATGTATCAATTTCTTTGCTTATATAATAGGAGCATGATGTGTGGCTTATTATATTTCGTTATCATAATTCCTTTATCTATAAACCATTTCTATGAAAGTAAGTTATTGGAATGTATACCTATGAGATTTACTTTGCCATGCTAGGATGAATGTTTACAATGTTAAAATAAGAACTAGTTGTGCTATAACATACCCCATTGAGTCTTATATGCTTTGATAATCATGAAATCTATACATATGACAATTGGACCTTCCCGGGTACTCATGATATGTAATGCCATTCTCTATATAATTACACGTAAGACCGGGTAGACACTACACATAAAGGTTACACATGCTCGTGCATAACAATAATTTAGACATAATCAAAGACTAGTGTAGGATATAATGTGATGTTGTGTGGCATTTAGTTGCCACGATAAGATAACGTTAAGAAATACATGAATATGAGCAGAAGTTATAAAATGTAAATGTATTCTATAATTATGATCGTGTGATATATGATAAGTAAGTTATGCTTAATAGTATCAGTTGTAGGTGCTGCTGGTCACATGCACATCTTGTGCTTTGAATAAACACTGAATGGTATAGGATTAAAGTTTAGCTCATTAGTAATCAATGTCAAGAGTCAATAATGAAAGGATTATGAAGCAAATGTATGATGTTAAAGTAATAAGGAAAGAATTAATATACTAATTGTTTTATGAAAGGTTTTAAAGAACTAGATGAGTGCATTGGTAAGAATAATAGAGTTATTTAAGGTTGGACACTCCTCCGAAGTGCTATGTTTAGGATTAATATTGTAAGTTTATATGTTTTGAAAATAATGAAAGTTGTGTTGATTGTATGATAACTATTATGAATTATCCATAGAATTGTGGTTCCCCACTAAGCTTTATAGCTTAGCACGGGTTATTTATCCGTGTAGGTTTCAGGATAAGCTCCAGAGGATCAGGCAGGATGCAGTTGCCTTGAGGATTTTAGGATTCTTGAAGGCCATTTATGCTATAATTATTTAATTATAAGATTGATTCTTTTATTGTGGCATGTAATTTTGGCTTGTTCTATAATTATTATTATTATTATTTCTGTCTAACTTTACTAGGTTTATGATAATGATGATGATGATGATGAATGATGGTTATTCATGGTTAGTGGATTAGGGTGTTACAACTATGCTGGGGGCAATCACTAAAGGATGGCTATCAGAGATAAATCTACATCTCCATAAGTTTAGTATCTTCTTTGAATTTCAATAGCACATTAACATCAAGTCCTTTTCACTAGTACCAAAGTCCTCTTAAGAGGCATTTAACCCATCTACCATGGTTCAACATGCCGACAAGCAAGCACCAATTAAGTCCATCAAATTTTGATTTTGCATGTTGAGAAACTGGCACTAATCAAATGACTGAAGACTCAATGCCTTTGATGGAGTGCGTCTTAAATTTTGATTTTGCATGCTGAGAAATTGGCACTAATCAAGTATAAACAAACTCATCTCAATTCTACATGCCGAGAAATTGGCACTAATCAAACAACTGAAGACTCACCACTTTAGATGGAGTACGTCTCAAATTCTAATTCTGCATACTAAGAAACTGGCACTAATTAGTTATAAACAAACTCATCTCGATTATGCATGCCAAGAGACTGGCGCTAATCGAATGACTAGAAACTCATAGCCTCAAGTGGTATGTGTTTCAACAACAAATCAATCCAGAGATTCACTACCTCAGGTATGCATCTTTTCCTTTTACTTTGAATTTTGACTCATTTAGGCACTAGTGCAATAAGCTCCCCAAAATTGGGGGTAGCTATAAACACCAGGTCCTAAAGCAACCTAGATCGGAGTTACTTAATGAGGAAACATTATTCATATTATAGATGGAGAATGAAAATTTTAAGTCTTATCCTTGATTTCCACAAAGTTTTTCTAAAGTTTCATTGGATTTTGTCCTTTTCCATATTTTTAGAGCTGAAATGGAGTTTTAATGGCAAAAATCACCATTTCTCGATGGCAGACAGGCTACCTATCTGTGATAGACACCCTACCCATCTATTGCTTGATTTTTAGATTTACTTCCCACATTTTTTGAGTGAGAAATGGGGGATTTTATGGGATTTTGATCTCAAATCTCATCCAATCTTTAAGGTATTTTGATAAGGATTTTGAATCCTAAAAATAAAAGTGTTAATGGGACTCAAAAACTCCTTTAAATAAATAGGAAAAACCTTAGGCTTTTGGGTTCTCTCTTCTTCTCTTCTTCCACTTCTCCTTTTTAGGTGGCTAAAAAAGTTTTATTCTTCTTGAGGAACTTGAGAAAGATTGCCATTCTTTTTGGAAAATAAAAAAATATGATTTTTATCTCTTTTAAAATAAGGCAAAGATGCCCACACTCTCTTTGAGGAAAAATCATTCTTTTACATAAGAAAAACAAAAAATATTTTTATTCTTGTCATCAATTGTGAAAATCAATTAGAGAGGAACTTTGGGCACAATTCTTTAACCTTCTGAAAAGGCTACTGAGGGTAATATTCTGGGCTTCTATTCTACTTTTATTTTAATAATAAATTAATTGCCAATTTTAATAATAAATTAATTTCCATATAGATGTATTAATTCAATATGTAAAAGTATTGTATATTTGTTCTTATTTATCATGCCATGATTATTTTAATTAAATATTATCTAAATATTTTATCATGATTATATAAATGTGATTAAAACATGTAAAATGGCATATTTTAGAATTTTTCACCATTGATGCATAATTATTCTTCTTGATTAAAATTTTGCATCTTATGATTAATGTAATTGTTATTGTATGATATAAATATATTTTGGATGTTTAGAATTTGATCTAACATGTTTTAAGATGTAGAAATATGCATGATTAAGTTAAGAATAGATTTTCATTGTTTATTGTGTTTTTTTTTTTTTTGCATTTCTTGTCTGTTCTCGAGTGATAGACAGGATGAAAGCTCCACAAATGCTTGTCTATCATAGCGACAAATGGGATGTCGCGGGACTTCCTTTTTGTTCCATCTCTCACCCTTGTCTTAGCCATCTGTACATGCTGTTTTGGGTCCTTTTCATATCGTTTGCATTATTCTTCATATTTAATTTCATTTGCATGTTTAGCTAAGCAATTAAATGTTATTTTAATTTTCTTTTATGCATTTTCACATTCTATGTGTTTATTATTTCTTAGTCTAGAATTATTTTATTTTACCATTAATGTTTATAATTTATTTTCCTTCGTTACATTACTAACCATTTACTTTCTTTTGTATTTGTTTGCATTTAATATTTATTGTGCATTAGACTTTGGGAGATTTTTAAGGTGGAGAACTTTAGAGCAAGTGCCTTGGGAGAACTTCATTTTTATTATCCACTCTCTTATTGTTTATTTCTTTATTATATGATCATTTGGATGTATTATTATTTTGAAAATGTAATAGGTAGTAATAAAATGGTTTTTTGCATGTTAACATAGAAATTCATTTACTAATCAAATTGGGATTTTCATAATAAAGTGGACTAATATCTAAGTTTTCAACCCAAAACCACACAATAAAAAAAGTCATATTTTTAACCCAAATTGGGATCACTCATCCCGTGCTTTAAAAAAGTTGACAAGGACCATTTACCTATTTTTGTAAATATGCATGAGGGAATCAATATTCCTAATCTAATTAATTTCCCATTTTATGTATGGCATTTATTTTATTCTTCTTCATTAGGATAATTTTCTTATGTAATAATTCAAGTAAGATTCTTTATTTTATTTATTTAATCACTTTTATGTATGATTGATGTGTTTACTTATTTTTATCGCGATGCATCGTGTGAGAAGGGAGGTAGTGGATTAATGTTTAAAACTCAATTATAAAACAATATTTAACTAAGGTGCCAAGTAAGAGTGATGTCCCAAATACCATTCTTTATTTAGGCATCAAAAGGTCGAGATTCATTCTCAACATTTTGTTGGGTGGCGACTCTATGATACCTACCTCTTTAAGCCCACATTAGATGCCTTTATAAGTTGATCATCAACAATAATTTGGGCCTAAACCCTTTTTATTGTGAAGTGGCCAATTTATAAGTTATAGTGAGCCTCATTCGACCTTGGACCCTAAAAGCAAGCCTCTAAGAATCCAATCAAAATTGAGCGGGCTCCAACACACCTCACAATTTTGTGATAATCTACCTTTTTTTGCTCAAGTTAATAAGATGAATAACTTTGCTTATTTGTGCGATGTCTCATTTGATTGCATCATGCATGATCATAATCACGACTCATTCATATTTAACATTAATTCAATAAACAATACTCCATTTAGTCTCAAAATCTAGGATAACCCTAAAGAAATCTTGATTGCAACCAAAGTAACTCCTAAAGAGAGAACAAAATTTGAGAGAATATTAAGAAAATATGAAAAAGTCTTTGCCTGGACCTATGAGGACATGTTCAGAATTGACAAAGAAGTTACAAAGCATTCCATTCCAACATATCCAAAAAAATAAGCCAATCAAGGAAAAGCTTCAAAGACCCTGGCCAGAATGGGCATAGAAGGTAAAGGAAAAAGTAAAGAAGCAAATCAAGGCCAGCTTTCTGGTTGAGGTTCAATATCCTACTTAGCTAACCAATGTTATCCCTGTGGCTAAAAAAGATAGGAAGGTACAAATATGTGTAGACCACCGAGACTTGAACAAAGCATGCCCAAAAGATGACTTTCCACTTTCACACATAGATTTGTTGGTCACCAGTGTAGCAAAGTGCATGATGTACAGTTTCATTGACAAGAATGCAAGGTACAATCAGATTCTAAACAAAATAGTGGATCGAGTGAAGACAACCTTCATCACTAAATAGGAAACTTATGTATATAAAGTCATGCCATTTGGATTAAAGAATGCAAGAGCTACCTATTAGAGAATAGCTACTAAGATCTTTAGTGACCTGATCCATAAGGAGGTCAAAGTATATGTTGATGACATGATGATCAAGGCAGTTACTAGGGAATAACATTTTGAGGCTCTAGAGAAGTTTTTCTAGTGGATCAATAAGTACAACCTCCGCCTCAACCCAAAAAAAGTGTGTTTTCAAAGTCACCTCAAGTAAGCTACTAAGGCATATCGTCAGTCAGAAGGGGATACAGGTGGACTCAGATAAGGTGAAAGCAATCCAACAGATGTATGTGCTGAAAAGGAAAAAAATATCAGAGGCTTCTTAGGATGGATTTAGTACATTAGCCGATTCATTGCCAAGCTTACCTCCATATGTGAGCCGATTTTCAAATTGTTGAGAAAGGATTAGCTAGTCAAATGGAATAACAACTGTCAGAGGGCCTTTGACACTACCAAGGAGTACTTATTGCATCCTTTATTTCTCCATCCACCCAAACCATCAAAGCCTTTGATTCTATACATAACAGTAGAGCAAGGTTTAATAAGGGCTATGTTGGCTCAAGAAGATGATGCTGGAGCTGAACGTGCCATGTACTACTTAAGTAAGAAGTTTTTACCATACAAGGCCAAGTATGCAGATGTTGAAAAGATTTGCTTAGCAATGATATAGGCCTTAAAGAAGTTGAGATACTACTTCTATTTCTATAAGATTTAAGTGGTGGCCAAGAACAACCCACTTAATTAGCTTTTGTTAGCACCATCCCTACTTGGGAAAATGGGAAGGTGGCTTTTGTTGTTACAAGAATTTGAAGTGGAATATATGACCAGAAAAATGATCAAAGGAAAGCTAATTACAAAATTTCTCACTAACCACCCATTAGAAGGGGATCAAGCTGAATAGGACTTTCCAGATGAAAGCATCAATGCCATAATAGTCCAAGGATGGTAGATGTATTTTGATGGGGCTACGAATAATAAGAGAGCTGGAGTGGGATTCATCCTCATCACATTCGATGGTGAAAAACTCCCTTTAGCCAAAAAACTAGGATTCAAGGTGACAAATAACAAAGCCTGTATATATGGGATAGAAGCATTGATAGCACTGGAGGCAAAAGTTATCGAGGTGTTTGGAGATTCATCCTTAGTAATTCACCAGGTGAAGGGAGAATTGTCCATCAGGGAGAAAAGACTAATGTCCTACGTGGAATATCTAAGGAGCTTAAGCAATTAGTTAGAGGCATGCACAATCAAGCATATACCGTGAGATGAGAATCAGTTGGCGGATGCCTTGGCAACCTTGGTACCTATGTGGGATAACCCTGAAGGGATAGTTATAAGGCCAGTAGTAATCACAAATTCGGCCAAACCCTACTTTAAGAATGAACCGCTCCTAAGATTAAACGGCCAAATCAAGGTATAGCTACAAAAGTAGAATTTCCTTTAAATCAAGGTATAGCCACAGAAGCAAAATTGCCTTTAAAATAAGGTGTAGTTGCAGAAGCAGAATCACCTTCAAATCAAGGTATAGCCTTAAAACCAAAAGCGCCTTCAAAATAAGGTATAACCACAGAAAAGAAATTTTCAAACCAAGGTATAGCCATAGAGTGGGATCACCTTCAAGCTAAGATATAGCCATAAAGTGAAATTGCGTTTAAACCAAGGTATAACCACATAATGCAATTGCCTTCAAAATAAAGTATAGCAATAGAGTAGGATCACCTTTAGAATAAGGTATAGCTATAGAAGCATAATCACCTTTAGACCAAGGTACATCCATAGAGTGGAATCACCTTTATAACAAGGTATAGCCACAGAGTGGGATTGCCTTCAAAATAAGGTACTAGTCATGAAAGCGAAATTGCCTTATAGACACCGTGACCTGAGGCAACCTAGATCAAGGTTACCTGATGATGAGGAAATAGTATATTGCTGACAGCATATTTGGATCTCAAAGCTCCGATTGTGAATTTATCATTTTCTCATAAAGATTTTCATGATTTTCTAAATGCTTTCAAATATTTCTAAGTTTTTTAGTAAAATATGTAAAAAAAAACCCCACTTTGGACTTCCACATGTCTGTGGGCCTTTCTCTCTCTTGTATAGGGTATTTTAGAGAAAACTAGGGTTCAGTGATGAGGGATGGGCATCCCTCAATGGCTTGAAATCCACTTTTCCCATGTTTTTCAGTATTTTCAAAAAGAGAAATTTATCTCTAAAAGATTTATTCTAGATTTAAGGGATTTTTATCTCCAGATTTGAGGATTTTAAGTTTGAATTGGACTAAAACTCTTCCTTAGGTATAAAAACTACAATCTAGGGTTTTCATAAATGGAAGGGCGGATAGTTATCCATCACTCAATGGATAGGATTTCACCAATCCATCCTTCCATCTCGTCCCCCGCTTCTCCTTAGGCCATCCTTCGCTCTTTTATGGTTGTCCCTCACTTTTTAGTTGCCCCTAAGTATTCTTCAATGCATTTTTCATACATTCTATTTTTTTGTATTTTTGCACCATTTATTCGTCTATTATAGTATTCATGCATTATTTGACATGTTTTTTTTTCCCTTGTGCAATATAATCATATACCTGAATCTATTTATGCTTGTGTAAATAATTTTGCTATTTTTTATTGTAAATACTAATTTGTTTGTTTTGTGTCATTTTTTTTAGTAATTGATGCATTTATGGTTTCGAAGGATCTATGGTTTTTTGCATGGAAAGTCATGCTCCCACACCGGTCACCATCTCCACTTCATGGTTACATCGGTTATTTTATTTTATTTTATTTTATTTATTACAGCATTATTTGTTTGTTTGTTTATTTTTGCCATTATTGGCTATTTTATTTTTGGATGTATTATTTTTCTAGGATTGTTATAGTTAGTAAAAAAAGAGATTTTTCAAGCACATTAAAATAAAAAAAGGCACTTAAAGCGTTTTTTAGCAAATAAATTAGGTTTTTTTTACAAAACATGGACCAATGTCTAATTTTTTCAACCCAAATCTATACAATGTAATAAATGTCTTTTTGTATAAATGTATGAGGAAGCCAATACTTCTAAATTAAATTAATACCCCATTTTATGTATGTATATTGATCTTGCCTTGAATTATTCTTTGGGATAATTTGATTCTATAATAATTAAGTAGGTTTATTTTATTATTTTTACTACTTTATTTACTTAAATGGATTTTTTGCTTAATTTTATCGTAAAATGTATAATGTGAAAGAGGAAAGGGGATTAATTTTAAAACTCAATTATAAATCGATACCTAACCAAAATGCTTAATAAGAGGAATGTCCCAAACACTAGTCTCTATTTAGGCATCAAAACAAGGTCGAGATTCAATTCCCAAAGTCTTATTAGGTGGCAACTCCATGACACCTACCTCTTTAATCCCACTACTAGATGCCTTCATGGATTGACCGTCAGTAATAATTAGGACTCAATCCTTTTTATTATGAAATGGCCATTATATGATTAAAAGCGAGCCTCCTCCAGTTTTGGGCCCTAAAAGCGGGCCTCCGAGAGCGAACCCCAAAGTGAAGAGAGGGCTCCAACGCATGTTACAGTGGCGACTCCACTAGGAAAAGAAAAGACCTTACTCCTAAAAGCATTTTGGTTAAGTTATTTATAATTGGGTTTTATTTATTAATCATGTCTCCTTTCTCAATTGCATTACATACATTGATCTTAAAGCCTTAGAATTAAGTTAGGCATTCATTTTTAGCCTCGTTGCTATTCTGAAGCATGCCTTACGTTCACTCAATGTAGGGAGGTGACAAAGAAACCCACCAGCCCAAGTATAGTGCTAAATGGTATATAAAATGGTAACCCATCGATTGTTATGCTCATGATGAGCTAGACCTATTGGTAGGGACCATGCTTAGGTAGCCTTAAAGTTTTATCACCCTTGACTCAAGCCTATGTAATGACAATAGCAACTTACCTTAAGTTGTATAACCATAATAATTCTTTACTTGCTATATGGACCTTTATATATTGACTAAATTCAAAAATATTATAAGGGTAACCAGTTAAAGGTTGTCATGCCCTAGCGGGCCCTACCCGATCTGTATGAGTTAGTCAAAATACATAATGGTCAAAAGCCAAATACTTGTGCTTTCAAATAGAGAGGTTATGTTATCGGTTTTTGCCGTACACCAAGCACATCCATTAGGTACCCTGTTGACCCATGGGTTAAGCCTACCTAGGAAAGAGACTGCATGACCTCTTGTATGGGAGTAATATGGTTGGAAGGCTTTGTCTATGCTTATGTGTGTTTGTGATTGATGTTTAATGAAACCATGCATTGCTTTCATGCATCAAGTATATACCCTATCCATGCATCATTTACCATGCATCATTCCTAACCTCTGATTGTTGCAGCCATTATAGACTCATCTAGGTGGTTTAGAGGGTCGAACAGGCACTTGAAGGTCCATATCTAGTCTGCTGAGATCAGATTCAGGTTTAGATTTGGGTTCAGAAGTCAATTTTGAGTTGGATTTTTGTCAGTTATCGAAAAGCATTCAGGAAACAAGTTCAAAAATGGCAAATGATGAAGTGAATGAGACCAAAAGGGGAAATGAGACTAGGAGAGTTACTGATGATACCACTATGAGGTTTCCATTTTTTAGGGAAAGGACAAATGCCATGCCTATTGGGCCTTCAACAGTGAGGGATGACTTGGACCAGAGACTGGATAGATGCCTACAGGAGTTTGAGGAAAGGATGTTAGCTATGATTGGTGGAATGGTTGCTTCTATAGCACCTAACACTAGAACTAAGCCTTTAGCACTCACTCGCAAGACAGTAGAGCCAAGGCATGTTGGGAACACTGCTACAGTAGATACTACTATGCTTCAAGACCCACTTAGAAGGGAGGGGAGGCACAATCTCGAAGATGACTTTATAGAGGAGGAGGATGAAGACTATGTCCCTCCAATAATGAATATGAGAATAAGAGGTTCTAGTGTTGAGGGCCCAGCTATCAAAAAAATGAAGGAGAACATCAAAGCCATGTCTAGGTTGTTGTCTACTGGTAGGGGGATAAACCCTAAAGATAAGGACTTGGATAGAGATGAGACATTGCCCCAAAGGTTCAAGATGCCTAATCTACCAAAGTTTGATGCTACCTCAGACCCTTTAGCACATATTAAGTAGTACATGCTGATCATAAAAAGGACCACCCTATCTAAGAAACGAAAAGTTGAATACTTTTGCTTAAGTTTGATTGGGCCTACGATAAACTAGTATCACGATTTGGATAGGCAAACTAAGAAAGATTGGGACTTACTGACTGAGCAATTTCTTAAGCAGTATGACTGCAATATGAGGATGGAAGTCCCCCTGAAAGACCTTGAGTTACTCCAACAGAAACATAATGAGTCTTTTCATAAAGATCTCATCAGATGGAGGAATAAGGTGATAGAGATGAAAAGGAAACAAGATACGGCTGATTAGATCAAGCTGTTTATCCGAAATGCGAGTTCATACTTGAGAGATGGTTTGAAGATGAAGGGTTTGAAAGACCGGGAGTCCTTAAAGGATATAGCTATATAAGTAAAAGGAAAGTAATTAGCCAGGAGGGCAAGTAGCGAGAATGCGAGAAAGAATTTTGGCAGTGACAAGGTTGTTGGGAATAGTAGTAGACAGACCAGAACTAGAAAGACCACAAAGATATCAGTTATAGAGGTTGGCCAATAGAGGCATTATTCTGACTTGGGAAAATCACTATCTTGGGTTTTGAATAGGTTGTTTAAAGAAGGAAAGCTTTAGCAATTACCATTGAGGCCCACAAAGAGTCAGGGGCTATCTTATCATAAAGAGGATCGGTATTTTACATACCATCAAAACACAGGGCATTTGACCAATTATTGCCACACTCTAAGGAATAAGATTTAGGATTTGATAGATAGTAAGCATATTTCAGACCTTTAGAAGAGGGATAAGAAGAAGAAGGGAGGATACAATGTTGTACTCCCTCTAGTGTACATGATTGGGTCTAGCTTACCTGAGTGGTATGTGATGAAGGATCTGTATGGGAACAAGTACTTGGCTGTTACTCGCATCGCTCCAAAAGCAACAAAGCCAGCTGAGGAAAATCAGCCAGTTTTATGATTGAATGTTGGGATACTCTCACAGAGAGTAAAGATAAAGGGCCTTTAGTGTCCACTAATATCTGGAGTTCAGCCAATGAGGATAAAGGGTAATCAAAGGAAGAGAAAAAAGTTAAAGCAGTCACAAGGAGTAGGAGAGTGGCCCTAGAGATCAAAAGGCAACCAACTCTTGCTATAGTGCCAACGAAAAAGGAGATCGAGGATGATCAGATAATCAAGCAATTGAAGAAGACACAGGCTCATATATGTATTTAGGATTTGTTGAGACAATCACCTTCGTATAAATAGAAATTGGTTGAGGCCTTAAGCGAAGCTACTATTGCTACCACTATCTCGCCCTCTGAGTTGCTGAATTTGGTTAGGGGAGGAACCGGGGAGAACGTGGTGTACTCTAATGCTAACTTACCTATGGAAGGAAGGAGTTATAATCGTCCCCTCTACATCAAGGCTTGGGTTAATAGAAAGCACACAGCTTGTGTGATGATAGATGACGGGTCCTCCATTAATATATACCCTTTAGTGGTAATTTCAGCCTTCGAATTTAATGAGAGTATGTTAAGCAAGTCTAATCTAACCATTTCTACCTATGATAACTCTAAAAGGCAAGCTGCTAGGACCTTTAAGGCTATAGTGAAGATAGGGCCTATTAAGGCTGAAGCTGAGTTTGTGGTTCTGCCTATCCCAACAAATTTTTCATTACTTCTTAGGAAACCATGGTTTCATAAGCTGGAAGGTGTACCATCCACATTACACCAGATGATTAAAATTCCTTATAATAGTCAGGTGGTCACTATTAAGGTAGTAAGGGAGAACCAGGTATCTATTTTTGAAATAGACAAATAGTCATTTAGCGAGTTTTAAATGGTAGTTATTAATGATGAAAAAATGAAGGTAACCTTCCTGACAGTCCACAAGTGATCAATATGCTTAAAAAGATAAATTTCCTACCAAGTGCTGGTTTAGGCAAGAATTTTCAAGGACTTCAGACTGTTGTAGTTGCTAAGGATCAAAAGGATAAGAAAGGGTTAGACTTTGTAGGCCTAATAAGAAGGGTAAAGAAAAAAAACTGTGAAATGAACTCCTCGCATTTCTCAAAGTTTCGTACTAGGTTCTAGGGAGAATGCACCTCAGATGATAAAGGGTGACCTAGTGCCAAAGTTTGAGCTATTCAACGATGTCTTCGATTGGGAATAGGGAATCATCAAACCAATTGAGGGTTTCTAGGAAGAGGAGATTTTGTTGTACCATTTAGCCTGGGATAAAGAAGCACTAAATGAAGTCATGATAGAGAGGTTACTTGCTACTCAGTTGAAAGGCAAAGAGAAGACACGGGCTGAAGAATCACCTAAAGCTGACCCAGAGGCTGGAGGGACATTTGATGTTGATAAGATTGAAGAAGACACTTTTATTGATGTTGTTTATGTTCCTTAACTTTTTTATGAGAACAATGTTTGCTCTTTTGATTACATTAATGAGATGAACAATTTTTCTTACTTGTGTAATATCTTTTCTGATTTCAATATGCATGATCATGATTATAAAGCATTTATGTTTGACACTAACTTAACAAACACATGTTTATTTAATCTTGGAAGTAAAGAAAATCCAAAGAAAATTTTATTGGCATCAGATATAACTCCTGAAGAGAGATAAAAATTTGAAAGAATATTGAAGAAATATGAAAAAGTCTTTGCCTAGACCTATAAATACATGCCATGAATAGATCAAAAAGTCACTGAACATGCCATTCCAATGTATCTAGGGTACAAACCAGTTAAATAGAAGCTTAGAAGACTTAGGCTATAATGGGATGAGAAGGTAAAAGAGAAAGTTAGAAAGCAAATAGAGGCTAAGTTCTTAGTGGAATTTCAATACCCCACGTGGTTAGCAAATATAGTTCCTATAGCAAAAGAAGAGGGGAGAATAAGAGTTTGTGTAGATTACAGAGACCTGAACAAGGCTTATCCCAAGAATGATTTTTAAATATTCTTGCATTTATTGCTACTGCACTTTCTTTGCCTCACATAAATGTTCTAATCAATAGTATAGCTGCTTGTGCCATGTACAGCTTTGTCGATGGATATGCTAGGTACAATCAAATTCTAAACAAGATAATGGATAGGATCAAAATAGCTTTCATAACTGAGTGGGGGACATATGCCTATCGAGTTATGCCTTTTGGGCTTAAAAATGCAAGTGCTACCTATGAGAGAATGGCCATTAAGATTTTAGATGATTTGATTAATAAGAAAGTAGAGGTGTATGTGGATGACATGATGATCAAGTTAGTTACTAAAGAATGTCACTTTAAGGCATTAGATAAGTTTTTTCATAAGATTAGCAAGTACAACCCGTGTCTCAACCCAAAAAAGTGTTGTTTGGGGTTACTTTAAGTAGGCTTTTAGGTCATGTCATGAGCCAGAGAGGTATAGAGGTAGATCCTGACAAGGTAAAGGCCATTAGAAAGATGCTAGTACCCCAGAAGGAAAAGGATGTCAGAGGGTTTTTGGGTAAGATTCGGTACATAAGTAGGTTTATTACCAAGTTAACTTCGATCTATGAACCGATCTTCAAGTTGCTTAGGAAAGACCAACTTGTAATTTGGAATGAGGATTATTAGAAAGCATTCGATACCATCAAGGAATACTTGCTACATCCACCAGTGTTGAGACCATCTCATATAGGTAAACCTCTAATTTTATACCTAACAATAGAAGACAGTTTAGTAGGAGCTATGATGGCACAAGAGGATGATTTTGAAATTGAGTATGCAATATACTATCAATAAGAAATTTATCCCTTATGAGGCGAAGTACTTAGAAGTTGAAAAGATTTGTTTGGCTATCATATGGGCGTCCAAAAAGTTGAGACATTACTTTCATTCTTACAGGATATAAGTTGTGGCTAAGTAGAGTCCCCTTAGATACTTACAAGAAGCCCCCTTGTTGTTAGGAAAACTGGGAAGATGGTTGATTCTCTTGCAAGAATTCAACATAGAATACATCACTAGGAAAACCATTAAAGGTAGAGCAGTGGTAGAATTCCTAGTTGATTAGCCTGTAAAAGGTAAAGAGATGACTTATGAATTCCATGATGAGAACGTAACAGCCACAATGGTCCAAGGTTGGCAGATGAACTTCGACGGAGTTGTGAATAATAAAGGAGTAGGAGTAAGAGTGATCTTGGTTACCCTAGAAGAAGAAAGGATGCCATTAGCTAAAAAGTTGAGATATAAAGCAACGAAAAATGAAGCAGAGTACGAAGCTTGTATTTTGTATTTTTGGGTTAGAAGCTTTATTGGCTTTAAGGGAAAATCTATAGAAGTGTTTAGAGATTCATATCTAGTGATTTACAAAGTAAGGAGTGAATGGTCAGTGAAAGAAGAATGCTTGTTGCCTTATCTCAGGTACCTAAAGATTTTGAGCAGTCAATTTGAGGTTTATACTTTTGGACATGTGCCTAGAGAAGAAAATCAGTTGGCAGATGCGTTGGCTACCTTAGTGTCCATGTGGGATAATCCGAAAGGAATAATTATAAAGCCTGTATTAATCTTGAGTTTTGATAAGCCATGCTTTGAAAAGGAACAAATCATAGATATCGAGGTGGACGACAGAAAGCCTTGGTATTATGATATTCAGAATTACTTAGAAAAGTCATTGTTTCCCAATGAAGCTACTTAAAAGGACCAGAGAATGATCCACAAGTTGTCATCTTAGTTCATTACTGTAGAAGGAGTGTTTTACAAAAGAAAGCCT
This sequence comes from Excoecaria agallocha, assembly GCA_037975025.1. NCBI lineage: Eukaryota > Viridiplantae > Streptophyta > Magnoliopsida > Malpighiales > Euphorbiaceae > Excoecaria > Excoecaria agallocha. The sequence goes on from CM075812.1 coordinate 30,348,668, forward strand.
AATGGAATCCAACTGAGGTGTTTAGATGAAAATGAAGCAAAAAAGGTAATGGATGAAGTGCATGCATGAGTATACAGAGCTCATTTGAATGGCTTAGCCTTGGTAAAGAAAATTATGAGGCAGGGTTTCTTCTAGCTCACAATGGACACTGATTGTTCTAAGTACATCAAAGAGTGCCAATTATGCCAATAGTATGTAGATCTGAGACATTTACCCATCTTTGAGTTGTGTAACCTCACATTGCTATAGCCATTTGCTGCATGGGGAATAGACATTATGGGAATGATCCATCCATATGCCTCAAATGGACACAGATTCATCATAGTAGCCATTGATTATTTCATTAAGTGGGTAAAAACCAAATCTTTCAAAAAGGTAGATGCATGGAATATGACCAAGTTCATCGAGAAGAATCTAATATGCAAATATAGTTTGCCTCATCAAGTGGTCTTGGACAATAGGCGACAATTTTCAGGTGAAACCAGACAAATGCTTATCAAGTATAGGGTTCAACACCACAAGTTTTCTCCTTACAAACCTCAAGCAAATGGGATAATCGAAGCAGCTAATAAGAATGTAAAAAGGATTATGGCCAAAATGGTGTGGACTTACAAGGATTGGACTGATAAGCTACCCTTTTCACTATGGGTCATAGGACCAACGCCAGGACTTCTAAAGAGCCACTCCATTCTCTCCGGGCTATGGAACAGAAGCAGTATTGCCAGTAAAAATTGAGCATCAGTCTTTAAGAGTAATTTTGGAGGCTGAGATACTAGAAATAAAGTGGGCTACACAGAGACTATCACAACTTAATTTGCTTGGTGGGGATAAAATGAGGGCATATTATCACAATCAAGTTTATTAAAAAAGGTTGGCCCATTCATTAGGGAAGAAAGTTAGGAAGCATCCATTGAAAAAAGGAGTCCTAGTGTTCAAATAGATAAGGCCAGGGCTTCCAAACATCCGAGGCAAGTTTAAGCCCACATGGAAAGGACCTTTTATACTTAAGAAGCTATTATCCAAAGGCACTACTATTTTGTCAAACAATGATGGCAATGAGTTTTGAGAACCTGTGAATATTGGCAGATTAAAAAGATTCCATGGCTAAAGACGAAATGAGAACAAGAAGAGAATAAATGCCCCGCAGGTAGGAAATCAAAATAAAATAGTAGCCTTGCTAAAATTGGGTGCCTAGCTAGGGTGAAAACCGAAAAAAAAAAGGGCATCCTGGGCAAAAAATGAGAGGCTGAGAGAAAATAGTCAATCAAGAAAATTCGAGAGAGCTGATTAATGACAGGAATTATAATGCTTGTAAAGTTTCATTTCGAGATTGAATAATATGCATCATGGAGATAAGGTCAAATATTGATCATATGCATTGAAATCAAAAAGTAAATGTCATGCATGTATTTATTAATGTCATCCAAGTACTTGAAACTAGCATTTTTCTATCATATGTTCAATAAAAGCAGAAACATCATTTATGAAAAAATCTAATCTAATATATCAGCATCATATCTATCTCTCCATCTAGGTACCTCAAGTGAGAAAGTCTATTGTCGATAGCTGGACTAGTGACCTGCTGCTTGTATGTGTCAGAGGTAGTGAAATTACAAGCACCTGTGTTAGAAATAGTAGTCCTCATCGAAAGCTGAGTCCAGATACTCTAGTAATATTCCATCACAGAGTGTGTAACACCCCTAAATTTGCATTTATCATGCAAAGTACGATGTAAAGCATGAAAAATTATCCTAGGTTAAATTTCAGGGAAATCGGAGTTGAATAAGATAAGGAAATTAGATAGTGAGTGTAAAGGGTAAGTATACCTGTGCCCAAAAAACCCGAAACACGGGACCTAAGACTAAGACATGAAACTACATGTTAAACGGAGTCCAACGACATAATTTGAGAAGAAACTGGGGTCAAATAGGCCTCCAAACAAGCAAATAAAAGATAATTTTATAGGTTCATTTAGGGTTGACCATAACATTGACCGGGCATTTGTGGGGCTTAAGGACCTCCAATTTCTCCCATATTTCACACATACTATATAAATAGTGTAAAGATGCTCTAGGAACTGAAAAACAGTAATTTTGGCAATTCTAAAATTTTTTATTTCAGACCGACTGTGCAGGCCATCAGAGCCAGAAGTATACTGGAACAATGTCAGAATAAGCTAAAATTTTAACCACATGTTTTTCGATAAACTAAGGCATTTGGGTAAAATTTTCAAGGCATTATAAGGTCTGAAACAAAAATTCATATTTTTAGGTGCAAAATCGAGACCGGGTTAATTAGGGGGTCAAACCCAAGAATTTGAACATGAGAAGCCATATGAGTCACTAAAAGGAAGTCATGATCAGGTACAAGTGAGATTAGGATAGTAGGATGTGCACAAGTGGGTGAATGAGCGACAAGTGATCAAATTTAAAGCCTTTGGATAAAATAGTTAAAGAGTGAATCCTGGCCATTCCTTTTCGATATATAAGGGCCATCAGATGTGAGATAGAATCGTCCAAAATCTCTCAAAAATTTTAGCATCTTCTACCCTTTATTCCCAAAAATCCGAACCCCCCTTCTAAGAACACTTTCCTCTAATTTTCTATAATCAAGCTTTCTCTCTCTTAATCCTAAGCCCTAATTCCAACCATATTCTCAAAAATTCATCCGCTTTAGCCTAGAAAAGTAATTACATCAAAAGGGAACCAAGAAATTAAAGAATTAAGGTAAGAACCTTTTGGTGTAATTTAGTGATTTTATGAGTTTTAGTAGGAATTTGTGGGAGAAATTGCTTAAGCATATAAAACATGATTAAGAGAGTATATTAGTAACTTTAAATTGCTTAAAATCATGACTTAATTCCATGTTTCTTTCTCTCTCAAATTCGGCTTAAAGGAGAAAGAAAGGAGGAAGGGCAAAGCAAAGAGGGGAAAGGAAAAGAAAAGGGAGAATAAGAGAGAACCAACCTAATTTGAGGTTAGTGGATATGTATTACGTTAAATTTCACTATTTTAGTTGAATTCCTTTAATTTTTCTATTATGTAACTATGCTTAGATATATGTAATGGTGAAATAACTTGAGATAACATTATATTAGATCAATTGAAGCTATTAGAAACTTATTTGAATTAAGAAATTAAATTAAAAAGAGAAGGAACTATGTTGGCCGAAATGTACTACTTCGGGTACTTTATTGTAATATTGCTTATAATTGGGCATTTAGTGATGAATAGCTAAATTAAAGTGTGGAGAATGAAACTATAATGATAAAATTAAAATATGAAGATTTACACTAATTATATAATAGTTACATAATGATGGAAAGTATAGTAACTTAAGGTTATTCATGTGGGATTGATGTAATTCACCATGTTATGTCATAAAATGAATATAAAAACATATATGACATGAATTCAGAGGAAGAAAGAACTTGGAAGTGTGATTTCTCTAGGTGGTCAAAGAGTATTATATACGAAATGGTGTGATTCAATTGAATTTCATGGTCTAAAATGTATATATATGAATAATTATTAAGTAACAAGCTTATGTGAGGACAATTTATGGTATAATGTGATTAAAGTATTGTGATGAAAATAATTAAGCTTGTATGAAAAAAATTTAAGGCATAACATGATTTATGTAATGTGACGAGAACAACTAAAGTATGAAAACATAATGATTTCTAATGCCCTTAGTGTTCAGTAGGTGATCTAGCTCTAGGATAGTATGGCTAGCCATAGAGGCACTTACCCCACAATGTTCTGTATACTCAATGTTACTGTACTAAGAAAAATGTGATTATACTATTTAGCCATCTCAATACATGATATTACTAGGGAGTAACATCATACCTTTGTGGTACGATCATTTCTGCATACTAGATTTACTGATTCGCTTATCCAGCTCATGGTTTTCTACTGTTGACTATTAGGGGCAAAATGGTAATTCTACACAAAACTGAGTAAAAAGGGTAATTATGGCAATTAAGATGTTAACAATGTGAATAAAAATGAAATAAATGAAAAATGACATGTGTATGTTCAAAAAGGGCAAAAAAGTAATTTTGCAATTAATAGAGGACAAAATGATCAATTAGTAAGGAAAATATGGTTAAAAGTGTTAAAATAGTCAAATTGAGTAGGAAAACGGTAAAACCGTAATCAAGAAAAGTTATAAGGACTAAATTATAATTTTCACCTAAAGGAAAATTTTTAGGGACTAAAATGTAATTTACATAATTAGTTTAAAGTAAAAGTTAAAGAAATTCAAACGAGTCTAAATAGAGGTCAAACTAGTTAAAGATGAGAAAAGTCAACTAAAAAGTCAAACTTGGTTAAAATTGGATAAAAGTCAAACTCTAGGGGCATAATTATAATTTTTCACTTAAACTAGAGAATTATTGAAATTAAGCAAGAAAAATAGTTAATAAGATAAATGGAAGAAAGTTTTATTACAAAAGGAATAAATTTGGAATAAGGAAACTTAAATAAATAAGTAGGGAATTAATTGATTTAATTGAATAAAACATTTAGGTGAAATTTTATATAGATGCATCCACCACTAAGCGACTATGTTGCTTAGCATGTAGTTTATATTGACTGCGCACAAGGACAGGTGTAGCAGGAACAACAAGAGATAGTAAGACAGTGGCATGTACATAAGAAGACTTTTGGATTATATTTATGTAATTTTTGTATAAATCTTGTAGTGAATTATAAGAATTTTGTATGTAATCGGGCCTGTAAATATATGAACTTAGCTACTGGTATGGATGAATGGTTTGTGAAATTATGCATATATGTAGTATGAGTTGTATTGAGATGAGATTATAGAAGTGTTGTGTTGTTGATTGGAGTATTGGAGTTGGAGAAAATTATATTGGGAGTGTAAATTGAATTTTACAGGTTTGGGTAGTATGATTTATAAGCCGTCATGCCGCCAAAAATTTTACTTAATTGAATGGTAATTAATAATATTAAAAATAAGGATATTATGGACTACGAAGTTAAGAGAATTTAAGTTAAGTAATATTAAAGATATTTAATGACCAATTAGGAGGAGACGACAACATTATATTAGGGATTTAGTTGAACAAAGGATGTCACATTTAATGGTATCAGAGCAAGGTTCAAGCGGTCCTAAGATCAGAGCTAATTTACTTGGTATTGATTGGTAGAATGAATAAGTATATGATTTATGTGTATGCCAGCATGTCATGATATAAATATTGGAATTTAAATCTTACCTGTCCCCTTGTACATTTCAGTATTGGCTATGGCTTCTGGCTCCAGACGAGCTACTGAGCTAGCGAATGACGCTAAGAGTGAGGCTTCAGCAAGCCCAGAAATACAATAGTCGATACCGAGCACTAGATCAAAGTAGCCCACTCAGCACACTCCTACATCTACACCATTGTCTCGGGCACCTCCGCCTCCTACACCAACTTATTTTATGTAGATGATGGTGAAATTTTTTTGAGATTTCAGCCTCAGCAGCCGCCAGCACCCCAGTCGCCTAGGAGATCTATTTTGGAGCGATTGAAGAGATTAGGTGAAGATGATTTTTATGGTAAAGGACAGATTGCAGCTACAAAGCTAAATAATGGCTTAATAAGATCGAAAGATTGTTTGAAATTACTCACAGCCCACCAGAGAAAAAGTTAGAGGGAGCAATGGCACTATTTTAGGGACTAGCTTATATATGGTGTGACACAGTCAGATGCCATACTCCACTTGAGTGGGTTACCTGGGATTGCTTTTATCAACAGTTCAGAGATAAGTACGTGGGCAAAGAGTACATAAGAGCTATGAAGGAGGCTTTTTGGAGACTGCGCCAAGGTACCGGGACGGTCCAGGAATATGACAGGGAATTTGAAAGGCTCGACTTTTATATGAGAAATTACAAGTTTCCACCGAAGAATATGTGTCAACTCTTTGAGAGGGGACTCTATAATGATTTGAGAAAGGTCCTTGCAGTCCAAGAATATACAAACATAAATGAGCTAGTTGATGCAGTAATTAAAATGGAGACCATTCAACAGGAGAAAATAAGTTGGCAAGCTCGATTTTAACAAAGGAGGAGGCCATCCATGGGAGCATCGAGTAGCAAATCCGGCAAGAGAGCTAGGGATTCTACTACAGCTCCCACAGCAGCTAGTTAGCGTACCACAGCTCGAACACCTCCTTCTGTAGCATCAGTAGGTAATGCCCCTCGAAGCCAGAGTTCTAACAGACCTAAAGTACCAATTTGTGAGCATTGCAGACGATGGCATCTGGACGAGTGCTGGAGGTTGACTAGGGCATGTTTGAGGTGCGGATCTCAAGAGCATTTAGTGAAAAATTTTCCCAAAGCACCGACACGGGCCACTGCATTAGTTACTCAGATTCCTGCTAGTAGACAGGCCACTCCTTCAGCCCGAGGCAGAGGCAGAGGAGGAACCAGTAAAGCCACATCAGGCTGAGATAGTAGTCCAGCTCTACCAGCCCCAGACAAGCCTTCTTTTGCAAAGACTTATGCAGTCAGGGCATGAAAGGATCAGGTAATTACGAAACAAGCCAATCCCATTGGTGAAGATACTTTGGACATGCCATAATGCAAAAGAGGCTACTTGGGAGCCTGAGAAGACGATGAGACAACAATATCCCCACCTATTCAATCCAGGTAAAATTTCGAGGATGAAATTTATTTATTTAGAGGGGGAGTATTGTAATACACCCAAATTTGCATCTATCATGTATAGTATAATGTAGAGCATGAAAAATTACCCTAGGTTAAATTTCAGGGAAATTGGATTATAGAAGTGATGTGTTATTGATTGGAGTATTAGAGTTGGAGGAAATTATATTGGGAGTGTAAATTGAATTTTTCAAGTTTGGGTAGTATGATTTATAAGCCGTCATGCTACCAAAAATTTTACTTAATTGAATGGTAATTAATAATATTAAAAACAAAGATATTGTGGACTAGGAAGTTGAGAGAATTTAAGTTAAGTAATATTAAAGATAATTAATGACCAATTAGGAGGAGACGACAATATTATATTAGGGATTTAGTTGAACAAGGGAGTCACAAAGTGAGCAGTGAGAATGACTCCCTGAAAGCCCAGGGGATGCCTATTTAAGTTAAGTAATATTAAAGATAATTAATGACCAATTAAAAGGAGACAACAACATTATATTGGGGATTTAGTTGAACAAGGGGCGTCACAAAGTGAGTAGTAAGAATGCCTCCGTGAAAGCCTAGGGGATGCCTAACAATATCCTGCCAACCCCCAAATTTAAAAACACAATGGGCAGAGACATAATAGGTGGCTTAATAAATTCCAAAAAGAGAGATGCATCCTGACTTTCCATCCCTGACCATAGAGGTAACAGGGAACTAGGGACACCTGAAGCTAATGTCAACATCTATTGAATGAACAAGCCAATCAAATGTATCTTAAACGAACTGAAGCTCGCATTGAAGATGCCTAGTTGTGACATGTCTCATGTGGTAGGTCCATGTAACTCTAACTCAATGAGGAGGCTCTGACAATAGCTGTAACTTCTCGCAAAGCCATACCTGGAAAAAAAAGACACTAGGGTGAGTTATATTCATTTCAAGAAAATATAAAGCATGAAAATGAGTGAAAATCTAAAAAAAATGTGCATTTTAACAAGAAAAACTAGTATGAAAATCCAAAAGGGGTGTACTACCTTCAAAAATAAGGACATACCTAAAAAAGCATAAGATAGCCTGTGAAGAAGGAAGAAGAGCCATGCTGAGTAGGAGACCTAAGATGAAAGTCATCCAAGCCAATAATGGTCTCTGCCATGATCAAGAGAAATGGATTGTGCCCCTGATGTATGCCATCAACAACACTAAATAATCTATAATTTGTAGTCATGGAATCACCAGCACGCACCAATAGGCAACGAGCAAGGTAACAAAGCGTAACCATGCCAAAACAAAAAGTGGGAATGTCATCAAAATCGATGAAGTCATCTATTAGCCACTCCAATAAAAAATGTCTCCCCATGAGGTACTTAACCCCTAGCCTCAAAAGAAAGAACACCCAGGGTACAGACCACCTCTCTAGGATAACTGACTACCAAAGAGGGCAAGCATGGTCGAGCATCGAGTTTAAATCTGACACCTACCATGACAACAAACTCTTTAAGTAAAGGACATAACTCTTAATGACTGAATCGGAACACGTGAAATCATGGGTGTTTATCTAGGGAAGTTCTTCTCAAGAACCTCAAACTCGAATAAGGAGCCAAAAGAGGGTCCTCCTATGTTTTTGAGTCATTTAGTAACTAGTGCAATTTTGTAAGCCTAGTAGTCATGGTTATGGGATTTCTAAGTAGTCTAAAGTGCAAAAATGATAAAAGAAAGTAAATGACTGAAAGAAAAACAGACAGAAAAAGAAAGAAAGGAAAGGAAAGGAAAAGAAATAAGAAGAATACCTAATGGAAGCTTCTTGGAAGATGAAAATTCAAAAAGCATAAAATCTAAGAAAATCAAACACTATTTATAGAAAAGTGATGAGGGACGGTCGTCCCTCACAAGGAGCAAGCCACGGGTTGCTCGTCCCTCACATCTGGAATGCCAAAAGTTACACATTTATATGTCCTATACATTGCATGTACATATTAGTGCATTTGCCTTTATTTGCATTTTGTAGGTGATTTAAAAGGCTTTATGACCTGAATATCCAAGCCTAGAAGATTTGGAATGTCTGGAACATAAAAATCAATATTCCACAGAGAAATGACTAATTTTAGGTGGTATTTTGAACTTTTGGACACCTGTATGTAGTAAAATATAATTAAAGTCTATAAATATTGTGAAAATAATATGGTACCTCATAAAAAGCATGTTAATAATATTATAAATTAATTTTATATGGATAGAAAATGAAAAATCGATGAAAACGGTCAAAAAAACGAAGAAAATGGAGTTAAAATGTGGAAAATAAGAGAAAATTAAAAATAAGGGGCATTTTGGTCATTTTAACCTGAGGAATGATACACCTATCCATCTCGTCTGTCGCTCAGTGAAGGATGGGCTTCCTTTCCTCGCTTTATTCCAGCAATATAATAGGCTTTCTCCATCATTTTTCAGCCATACCTCCATTTTTTCCGACATTTAAGCTTTAGTTTCGGTTTTTCAAGTCATTTTCTCTCATCCAACGTCTAATTTGCGAGCCATTTGTGCCTACGGGCTCTTGGGAATGAGCCACACTCAGGGAGCATAGCTTTTCTGTTGTTTTTATTTTTTTTTTCTGACTTCTCTAAGTAAGTATAATTTAACTCTTTTATTGTTTTTCTTCATTTTGTTTTACTTTCCTTTTAAGATAGAACATAATTTAGGCTAGAGACCTTTAGCTTTAGGCATGATGGATGTGAGCACTTACTGTTATGTCTATATTTATTGTATTTATTATTTTTAGTTTAGAAACCAAGAATGCCTTGTAGTCTAAGTAATGTAGTGTAATTATCAAACCTTCTTTGTATGACATTGTATACAATAAAATTCCTTATATATGAGCTAGTAAATTTGTAGCATTCTTTCTTAGGCAACAATGTATGTGACCTTTGAATTTTTAGGAGCATTATTATTACACCAAGTATGAAATGTTGATAATTGTGATGTTTGGTAGCCTTAATGGCCTATGGCTTGTTGTTTAGTTTTGAATGTGTTTCTTGTACAAGAAGCAGTGTCATTCCTAGCTGAATGCTGCCAAATTTTTATCTTCTGTTATTGTTCTTATAAGGCATGAGATGTTGATAACTGTTTTGTTTGGCAGCCTAAAGGGCCTGTGTCGTGTTGTTGTTATTTGTACTGGGGGCAATCACATTTCTAGCTGAAATGCTTCTGAAATTTTGTCAAAATTTCTCGAAAAGCATGAAATATAGTACTGTAATTATATTAGTGGAATTGATAGCTTATATGTTGTTTAAATATGTCTTTTATGCATTAGGCAATCTCATTCCTAGCCAAAATGCTGTCAAAATTTAATTTCTCGTAAAACATGTAATGCATGCTTTTGCCTCTTTTTCGTGCATGATTGTTAGAATTAATCGTGTGTTAAGCACTCCTTGTGTAGATTAGTTGTAAATATTTAGTTCAAATGATATCAAAATTCTCATAAATTCTGACATTTTGATTTGCTTGCGACCTAAGTCAAACACAAACTAACATGCAATATTTTTGCAGGATGCCTCTCAAGACAGTGCATCCCCAGCCAATACCGGCATACATGATGCCCGAGCAGGTTGCAAGATACCGAGCTCTAGGCCAAGTTCAGTATAGGGTGAGTCGATATATGTCCAGATAGTTTCTCGAGGACTTTGGATTATTATAGGAGGTTGACAGGCTTTTAGCCAACACCAACTAGACTGATTTCTTTGCCTCGTCTGACAAGAAATATTTAGATGTGACTAAAGAGGTCCTAGCTACCTTATGGTATGGAGGGTATCAGTGGTCAGACACCTAAGAGGGGGCAGTAAGATTTAGAGCCTTAGGCATACCATACAACATTACAAGGCATAGATTTGTAGAGGCTATAGGACTTCCCAGTGGACCGGGCATAATTACACTACCTAAGCTAATGGATGAGGACAAATGGAGGGTTGTGACATTGCCCGCAGTAGTTTATGACTTTGACAAGGCAAAGAGCACGGTGTTAGCTCTCCAGATTTACAAATACTTGCAGAAGTCTTCTCTACCTCTTACCTCAGACGCACTGAGAGTCCAGGTAATGTTAATTTGGTAGATATTACCAATTTATGGGGGATACAGGAGGGCCACATTATAGACATCACCCACGAGATCATCACGACCTTGACTAGGGTAAGCACTATGCCAAGGACTTAGATATGCATAGGAGGAGTGATCACCAGATTATTGCTATCTCTTAGGTTAGACGAGGGTCATTTTGGAGAGCTTATCCTAAAAAGTATGCACATAGACCTATCGGCGGCCATTACTATGAGATGGTAGAGCCTATAAATGGGTAGAAGGGTTAGTATAGATTGCTTACAGTGCTCGAGACTTGAGAAAAATGTGGCCTTGATCTTATAGTACCAGATACAGTGGCAGAGCAAAATGACTAGGATCAGGCAGTGGATGAGGCACCAGTAGAGCCTTAGGTACTACCAGAGCAGCCGCCTCAGTAGGATGACCAGGCAAAGGAGCCCTAAGGAGCAGAGTTAGATTTTAATTATGCTTTTGATATATAGATTAACCTACATGACCTTTTGGGTGAGTAACCCTAGACACCAGTACACCCGAGATCTCCTCTTAATACCAGAGGTCACCAATTATGAAATTCTCCCTTATGGATGTCCAGGAGTATCATCCTCTACCACTCTTCCACCTTATAGGCATCTAGGGGCATCAATCTCGACTGCACCTCCATAACATATTCCATCATCTCTAGCCCAGGCACCTTCAGCCCCTTTTTTAGATGACGTATCCAAGTTCCTGGCAATATTAGAGTAGACACAAAGGACCATACTCAAAGCTGTACAGTCCTTATAGGCACTACCAATAGCTGTCCAGATATTATAGATAAAGGTATAAAGCCAAAGCAGACATACAAGTTGGAAGGTGTAGATTTGATGAGTCTTTACAAGTGGTTGATGACTTCCTCACTCAGCTCAAAGATCATAGCACTTGCATCGAGATAGAGGTCCCTAGAGCCAAACAGACAATGACTGAGATTGATGAGCAATTGAGAAGGTACATTAGGTACCTGAGGGAAGATTTGATGAGGTACTTGGAGAGTTATTCTTGGGCTGTCCTTCAAGTAGTGCATGGATTAAAGAGGCTAAAGGACGTGATAGCATAGATCTTGCAACCTTTGACATCAGTGCTGCCAGGCTTCTAGTTTGTATTTGAACAAGCAGTCGAGTAGCGACCTCTAACACCTTAGGCCATGGCTCCAGCCCGACCTCCCAGGCTACCAGCATTCAAACCACCATCAGGGCCAGCTTATAGCCAAGCATTAAGGTTAGGGCCCTCATAGTGATTGATCATTTTTTATATTTAAGGAGTTTACGTTACTAAATTTTTTATGTATATAAAAAATGGAGTTGTATATAATTTATTTTATCATCGTATGTCTCATTTTATATATGCTTTTATGCTTGGAAAACAAATGAATGTGAATATCATGTAATTAACGAGATAACTTGTAAATAACATGCCATGACAAAACAAAGATAACAACAATAACATGACTGAATAATAGAAACAAGATACAAAAATAAAAAAAAGGCCGAATTCAATAAGAAGTATATTAATATTTAATATCTTCCACATCAGGTACTCAAAACACCATTAAGGGGGCATACATTTACTCCGTCAACAACAAAAAAAATCGAGGCACCCCCCTTCACCTCCAAGAATTACCCAAACAGGGGTCCATTCACTAGAGTAACTATCACCATCCTTTAGAGCTGGAGAGGCTTTGATCTGGACACACCAAAAGCCACAAGGCTGATGTTGAAAGAAAAGAATTACTAGACAAAAGACAATAGGGAGTATGCCAGAATAGATTTCAGCATCTCAGTGACACCTCACAAAAGCATATCTACCAGGACAACTTCAAGCATTTCAGTGATTCGCCAATGGATAGAAATATGTGCCAGAAACATCCTCAGTGGAGCATTCCTTCAGAAAAAGTAACCAAATCTCTAAGAAATAACAACCAACAACAATTTGATTCTACATGCCCCAAGCTCTAATCAAATGCAACCAAGTCAATCTGATTATGCATGCCTCAGGCACTAATTAGGGAAGAGCCTTGTTCTTGTCACAATTCTGCATGCCCCAAGCACTAATTGGATAAATAGAGACACACTGCCTTCAATGGAGTTGGGCTCAAGCCATCTTGATTCTGCATGCCCTAAGTGCTAATTAGACGCATTCAAAAAACTTGATTCTACATGCCCCAGGCGCTAATCAGAGTTAGTTAATATGTCCCAGTTCTGTATGCCCCGAGCACTAACCGAACAATAAATAAAGGATTAACACATTGATAAGCTAAATGTTAAATATCCGAATTTAGGGTTAATGCATCAACAAGATGACAATAACTACGTCACCAAAAGATTCACTACCTCGAAAGGTACGTGTTATAATCAACCAAGAGATTCACTGCCTCGGGTACACGTCTTTTCCTTATACTCTGAATTTTGGCTCACTTTAGCACTAGTGCACCAGGTCCCCTAAATTGGGGGCAGCTGTAGACACAGTGACCCGAGGCAGCCTAGATTAGGGTTACCCAATAATGAGATAATACTATATTGCTGACAGCAAGTTTGGATCTGAAAGCTCCAATCGTGAATTTATCATTTTCTCTTAAATATTTTTATAATTTTCTGAATGCTTTCAAATATTTCCAAGTATTTTAGTAAAATATGGGAAAAAAACCTTAATTTAAACTTTCAGTGGTGACAGACGGCCATCTATCACCTGAGGGGTGCCTGTCTGTAGGCCTCTCTCTCTTGTGCAAGGTATTTTAGGAAAACCAGGGTTTAGTGATGAGGGATGACCGCCCCTCGTTAAGGGATGCCCATCCCTAGCTTAAAACCTAGTTTTCCCACATTTTCTTCGATTTTAATAAGGAAAGTTTATGTCCAAAAGATTTATTTTGAATTTAGGGGACTTTTATCTCCAAATTTGAGGATTTTGAGTTTGAATTGGACTAAAACTCTTTCTTAGGTATAAAAACTAAAATCTAGGGTTTTCATAGGGAGAGGGAGGAATTATTATTTGGAAAGCCACAATTAGAGAAGAAGAAAATTAATTTATTTCTCTCTCTAAGGTATTTTACTATAGCAATTCTTGTTCAAACACACATATACATAAATGAATTTCATATTTCTTTTGAGAATCAACGACCGCAAATCGGAGCAAAGATCTGGACCACCATCTTCGTAGAGTTAGAATATATAACACCTCAAAATTTGTATCTGACATGCATAGCATGTTTTAGATCATGAATAATAATCCTAGGATAATTTTTGGAGTAATCAAAGTAGAATAAGAAAGAAAAATTTTAAAGTGTTGGAATGACTTGAAATTCTAAACTCGATTGACCATAAGTTTCACTGAGCCATATAATATTCTAAAGACCTCCAAAAGTTATTTCAATCACATAAACATATTATATATGACTTAAATTAACTATTAGAAGTGAAAAATAATTTTTTCAACAGTTTAAAAATTTTGGGTTTCGGATCAGTTGATTTTGCCTCTGAAACTAGAAGTATACCGAAATGATTTTAGAATGACTTAAAAATTTAACCACATGCTCCTACATATGTATTGCATGCAGGGAAAAATTTTGTAGCATTTTAATAAGCAAAACATTAAATTCAGTAAAACGATGAAAACCCAAGGTTAAATTAGTTAGAGGATTAAATGCCATATTTAATTCATATAAAGCCATAATGGTCATTAAGAAATTAGTCTTGATCACCTACATGCATAAGCATAGCAAAAAGAAAGGTAGGAACCAAAGAAATCATAACATGTGGTTTAAAAACAAGCCATTGGATGAAATAGTAAATGGAGGAATCTTGGCCCTAGATTTGGTAGACATAAGGGCTACCTAGAGAGGTCTAGATACCTCTATAATTCAGCCTAAATATCTTCCATCTTCCTCCCTTTCTACACCTTTACAATTCAGCCCAAATAACTTCCATTTTCCTCCCTTTCTCCCCTAAAATCTGAACCAGCCCTCTTTACTATGTTTTCACCATTTTTTCTTCAATTTTCGCTCCTTCCACCAAATCCTAGGTCCTAATTTCACTTAAATATACTACAAATCACCCTCTTTATCTTAAAATCTTGATTGAAGCAAAAATAAGCTTGGAAAATAAAGAATTCTAGTGAGAGAAAGTAAGCCTAACTAGGCGGTACACAAGAAAAAGAAAAGAACAAAAAGGAGGAAGGCCAAGGAAAGCAAGATTAGGTGATTTCAAGTTTCATAAAGGTTAGTAGATACATTCCCTAGACTTAATTTCATTTAATCTTTGAATTTTTCATAAGAATTACATTATGTAACTAAGGAAACTTAAGTAATAATGAGAAATAATTTAAAATAACCTTGTAAAATGATAAAATAACATAGACTAAGTATGAAATTATAAAGAAATCAAGCATAAGTTAGCTGACCTACTTATGGCCGAATTGTACCTTAAGTTATATAATGTAATATTTTGATGATAATTTATATATTAGTCATAATTTGAATATTGTATTGATGAATAAATACATTATGCTAGATTTTTGCTAAAAATACTATGTGAATATAATAGTTATTATAGTAACATAATGGTATATTTATAAATGATAAAAAGACATTAAGGTAAAATAAGTACAAATTGGTATAAACATACATAATTTGATTTTAGAAATATGTTTGCCATAAAATGGAGTAAGAAAACATATGGTGGGCTTGAAGTCACAATGAGGCTGAATTGCTTACCTAAGGATAATGACATATTTTTACCATATTTGTATGTTATTTCTTATGTACATTATGGTTTGTATATATTATGGATGAATGCATGATAGTATACTATGATAAATATAATGGAAATACAACATGATGTATAATATTTAGTTACCCTTAGTATACAGTGGGTGATCCAGGACCTTAGGATATAATGGCTAGCCATAAGGACCCATATACCGCAATAAAATCATATAGTAAATTATTATCGAGGAATGACTACATTTAAGTAATCACCTCACTCACATAGTCATACAATATACTCACACAATCATACAGTTCTTGTCCAGCATATCCAGTTCGAGAATGTTCACTGATCACTACTAGGGGCAAAATGGTAATTATGAAAAAAAATAAGGACTAAATGGTAAATTTTATGTAAAAGAATCATAAGTATAAGTAAATGGAAAATAATATGAAAAATGAAATTAATATTTTCAAAAGGGTAAAATGGTGATTAAAAGGATTAAAAAAGCCAAATAAGGCAAAAAGGATTAAAAAAGCCAAATAAGGCAAAAAGGGCAAAACCATAAATAATGAAAAGTTTGAGGACTAAAACGTAATTTTTCACTTTATAGGAAAATATGAGGATCAAAAAGTAAATTTTCCATCTAGATTAAATTAAGGGTCAAAGAAAGTCAAAGTAGTTAAAAAGAAGTCAAACGAGATAAATAAAATATTTAGGGACCTAACCATAATTTTACATTCAAGTAAGAATATTATAGTAATTTATAAGAAAAATAAGTATAATAAGAATTGAGTATTAAATTACGTAATAAACCAAGTTAATTAAGTTAAATTAATAAAGGTAACATTAAGGGGCAAAAAGGGTAATTAAATAAAAATAATTACATTAAATGAAATTTTGTGTTGTCGACTAGGCAACATTGTTGCTTAGCATGTGGTTTTGTTGGCTGCACGTAGGGACAGGTATATAAAGGATTTGAAGAAAGTGAAGCTCAAAGGCATGTACATGTGTTATGTTTTTTAGGATCGAGTTTTGACCATTTTTGTATTAGACTATTTTGGAATTATTGCATGTAAATTATTACTTGTATTAGGAATACTAGCTAAAGATGAATGTATATGGAATATATGTATGCATATATGAACTTGTGAATGTATGATTATGTTGTGCTATTGGATGATGGATAAATATATAAGTGTTATGTATGTAAGTGGAGTATTAGAGGCAAAGGTTGACTATTGAGAGTGTTAAACATTCAATTTATAGGTTTGGGTAGCACAATTTATAAGCCGTTATTCTGTCGAAATTTTGACCAAATGAATAGTAACTTAGCGACACCAAACATGAGTTGAAACATAAAGTATAAACTTATTATGTCAATCATCAAATTGAATGGTCCATCACAATAATAGCATACAACGTCATTATGACATATATACCATGTACAAAGAGCCTAAATGTTAGTAGGGTGTTACATTTAGTGGTATCAGAGCAGGTTTAGGCAATATTAAGATTGGAGTAAATACGTAAGGGTGAATAAATGTTTAAATCGATACATGTACATGCCATAAAAGAATAGATTTCGTTATTGAATCTTACCTATCCCTTTTGCATATTTCAATGAAAGTTATGCCTTCGGGATTTTGACGAGCACTTGAATTGGTGAGCGATGCAGAGAGCATGGCCTCAGCCATACCAGCAGTTAGTGGGGCTACACCAATTGCTTAGTCTCAGTTGCCTAGTCAGCACGCACCGCCTCCAGCTCCATTAGTTCCTCAGTCAGTTGTACATGTGCCTCCAGATTTTGCGCAAATGGTGGTGGACATCTTATATCAGCGACTACAGGCCCCTACTCCTCTATAACCATAGCATTAGCTGCCACCTCAACAACCTAGGAAACCGATACTAGAACAATTGAAAAAATAAGAAGCTAAAAATTTCTAAAGGAGAGAATAAGTAACAACAATAGAACCTAAAGAATGGTTGAACCAAATCAAAAGACTCTTTAAGATTACAACATCCACCAGAGGAAATGCTAGAAGGTACAATTGCATTGTTTTAGCATCTAGCCTACACTTGGTGGGATAGAGTCAGACGGTATAAACCAGCTGAGCAACTAACATGGGATTTTTTCCTCCAACAATTCAAAGATAAATATGTTGGGAAAGAACATCAGTGAACCATAGAGGAGGCATTTTAGCGACTACGATAGGGGACTCGAATAGTACAAGAATATGATTGGGAATTTGAAAGGCTCAATGTTTATATGAAGGACTATCATATACCACCTGTAAAGATGTGTCAGTTGTTTGAGAGGAGACTACATAATGACATTAGAAAAACCTTAGCAGCCTATGAGTACACTGACAGGAGAGCATTAGTTGATGCAACTATAAAGATTGAAGCAATTGATGCTGAGAAAGCAAATAGAAGAGCAAGGTCCTAGCAAAGAAGAAGACCATCCACAAGAGCACCCAGTGGGCCTAGTAAAAAGTCTAAAGGCACTATTGCTCCCCCACCAGGTTCCTTAGCAAATCTGGCACCTAGTTAGAAATCCACTGCTTGAGCTACTCCTCTTGCCACTTCTATAACCAGTGCACCTTGGGGATTTGAGGGATTTAACAAACTCGTTTGTAATCATTATGAAAGAAGACACCTTGGGGATTTGAGGGATTTAACAAACTCGTTTGTAATCATTAGGAAAGAAGACACCTAGGTGAATGCTAGGGACTTACAAGTGCTTGTTTAAGATGTAGGTCAAAATATCATCTGAAGAAGGATTGTCCTCGAGCTCAAGCGACTACCTCAGCCACTCCAATAGATAGACCCAGTACTGCACCAACCAGAGGATGTGGGAGAGGTGGACCTACTCGAGCTACATCAGCTAGAGGGGAGCACATAGCACCACCAACACAAGGCATGTGACCATTTGGTCAGACCTATATAGTTAGAGCTAGAGAAGAATAGGATGCTCCAGATGTCATTGTAGGTAAATTTTACTTGTTTAATGCTCTACTATATGCATTAATTGATCTTGAGTCTACACGCTCCTATCTTAGCACAAAAGTTACACATAGGAGAGGGTTAGCTAGAACACAATTAGATCAAGACATCCTAGTCAGCAATCCTTTAGGGCACAGCGTGGTAGTCAACAAAGTATTCAGAGACTGCCCTATTTAGATACAGCAGACTACTTTCCTTGCAAATTTAATTGAGCTTCCTTTTCACGAATTTGATGTAATTATGGGGATGGACTGGCTCCATAAACATCAGGTGATGGTGGATTGTCGATAAAAAAGAATCACACTGAAGACCCATAATGGATAGAGATCACTGTTGTTGGCGAAAGATCTAATCCCTTGTCAAATATCATCTTAGCCACTGTACCACACAAACGCATTTGTAAGGGGTGTTCAACTTATTTCACTTATGTGATAGAGGTTAAATAAGAAAAGCTTAAAGTCAGCAATGTGCCTACAGTCCGTGACTTCCCAGATATCTTCCCTGATGACTTACCAGGGTTGCCACCAGAAAGGGAGGTAGAATTCACAATTGACATGAAACCTGGCACTAATCCTATTTCAATGGCACCTTATTGTATAGCACCCACGGAGTTGAAAGAACTAAAAATACAATTGTAAGAATTACTTGATAAGGGATTCATCTGCCCCAGTGTACTTTCATAGGGAGCACCAATTTCATTTGTGAAAAAGAAGGATGGATCATTACGGCTCTGCATTGATTACAGACAATTGAATAAAGTCATAATAAATAATAAATATCCATTGCCAAGAATTAATGACCTATTTCACCAACTGAAAGGTGCAGCTGTATTTTCTAAAATTGACTTGAGATTAAGATATCACCAGCTTTGGGTTAGAGAAGTAGATGTACTGAAGACTACTTTTCACACCTGATATGCTCATTATGAATTCCTGGTTATGCCATTTGGTTTCACCAATGCACCGGCAGCATTTATGGACTTCATGAACCGCATTTTTCACCAATACTTAGATCAGTTCGTGGTGATTTTCATTGATGACATTCTGGTGTATTCCAAAACTCCAAAAGAACATGATAAACACTTGTGAGTTGTACTGCAAACATTGAGGGAGAAACAGTTGTATGCTAAATTCAGCAAATGTGAATTTTTTCTAAGTAAAGTTACTTTCCTTAGTCATATGGTGTCAGCAGAAGGGATCAAGGTTGACCCAAAAAAAATTAAAAGCTATCTTGGAGTGGAAACCACCTAAGAATGTCATTGAAGTAAGAAGCTTCCTTGGATTGGCTGGCTACTATAGGTGGTTTGTCAAAGGATTTTCCATGATAGCTTCTTCACTCACCAAGCTATTATAGAAGAATGCTAGGTTTGAATGGACTGGAAAATGCTAGGAGGGCTTTGAAAGGCTAAAAAGCATGTTGACTGAAGCTCCTGTTCTTACACAACCCATATCAGATAATCCTTATGTCTTTTACAGTAATGCTTCCAGGAATGGGTTAGGGTGTGTGCTTATGTAAGAAGGCAAAGTGGTAGACTTTGCTTCCAAATAGCTTAAACCGTATGAAAGGAACTATCCTACCTATGATATGGAGTTAGCAGCCATTGTATTCGCATTAAAGATTTAGAGGCATTACCTGTATGGTGAGAAGTGTTATATCTACACAGATTACAAAGTTTAAAATATCTACCTACCCAGAAGAAGTTTAATTTAAGGCAAAGACGATGGTTGGAGGTCATCAAGGATTATGATTGTTTGATTAACTACCATCCCGGCAAAGCAAATGTTGAAGCAGATGCACTTAGCAGGAAGCATTTAATGACTTTAAAGGCTGCAAATGTCAAATTGTCCATCGCACAGGATGGAGCACTAATAGCTAAAATATAGCTTAACCCCAATTGGTTGAAGTAGGTGAAAGACACACAGAGGCAGGATGAACGATTAGCCTCCATCATTACACAAGTACAGTTAGAAAAGGACAGCGAGTTCTCCCTTAGCAGAGATGACTACTTATACTATAAAGGGAGAATTTGTATACCAAATAATGCAGAGTTAAAGAAAAACATCATGACAGAAGCTCACAGCAGTAATTATGCCATACATCCAGGTAGTAATAAGATCTATCAAGACTTAAAAATGACTTATTGATGGCCAAGAATAAAGAGAGAAATAGCAAATTTTGTGGAAAAATGCTTAATATGTTAGAAAGTAAAAGCTGAACACCAGGTTCATATTGTTTGTTACAACAAATTACCATACCCGAATGGAAGTGGGATTACATCATTATGGATTTTGTGTTCGAATTACTGCTTACCAGGAGACAACGCGATTCCATTTAAGTAATAGTAGATAGATTAACTAAATCTGCACATTTTATACCGATTTTGCTAACCAAACTAGCGAAAATCTACATCAACGAGATTGTAAGATTACATGGCATTTCTTTCTCCATTATCTCAGACAGGGATCCTTAGTTCACATCAAAATTTTGGAAGAAACTTCAAAAAGCATTAGGAACTCACTTAAACTACAGCCACTGCCTTTCATCCACAAAGGGATAGGCAGTCTGAGTGAGTGATACAAATACTAGAAGACATGTTAAGATGTTGCATCTTAGAGTTTGGCAGCAGCTGCGAGAAATATTTTCTATTAGCAGAATTAACAATAACTACCAGTCTAGCATTAAAATGGTACCATTTCAAGCATTATATGGAAGAAAATGTAGAACTTCATTGTGTTGCATCGAGCTCAGTTAAAGCAATTTGGTGGGACCAAATTTGATCAAAGAGACTAAAGAAAAAGTTAAGCTGATCAAAGATAATTTGAAAGCTGCAGCAGACAAGCAAAAATCCTATGCTGGTTTGAAGAGGAAAGACATAGAGTTCAATGTGGGTGATAAAGTGTTTCTAAAAGTTTTTCCATAGAGGAAGATTCTATGATTTGGCAAAAAGAGTAAACTCAGTTTGAGGTTTATCGGTCCATATGAAATATTGTAGAGGGTCAGACCAATTGCCTACAGATTAAAATTACCACCAGAACTAGAGAGAATCCATGATGTTTTCCATGTATCTATGCTGAGGAGATACAAATTAGATCCTTCACTTGTTATTACAGCAAGAGAAGTTCAGCTTTGATAAGATCTGTCTTATGATAAAGAACCAGTGCAGATTATAGCTAGAGAATTCAGATAGCTGAGAAATAAACAGATACTACTGGTCAAAGTACTTTGGACCCACCATAATTTGAAAGAATCAACCTGGGAGCCTGAGGAGAGCATGAGACAGTAATACCTACAGCTTTTCACTTCACATTTTGAGGATGAAATTTTTATTAGTGGGGAAAAACTGTAACACCCCAAAATTTGCATCTGACATACATATCATGCTTTAGAGCATAACTAGTAATCCTAGGACGGTGTTTAGAGTAATTAGAGTAGAATAAGATAGAAAAATTTAAAAGTGTTTAAGGGTTAAACGCGCTTAGGCTAGGGAAATTTGAGAATGTGTGACCTAACAGGAAATTTGCCCTAACACTAAAATATAAAAATAGGTGTCAAACAGAGTTTGATGGTACAATTTGAGAAGAAATTAAGCTTAAAAAGGCCCTTAAAATAGATAAAGAATTTTTTACTCGTTACCGTAAACTCAGTTGACCAAAAGTTTGACCAAGCCATAAAATATTCTAAAGACCTCCAAAAATTAATCTAATTATATAGACATATTATATGTGACTTAAATTAACTATTAGAAGTGAAAAATAATTTTTTTGATAGTTTCAAAATTTCGGGTTTCAAATCGGTAAATTTTACTTCTGGAGCTAGAAGTATACCAAAATGATATTGGAATAACTTAAAATTTTAACTATGTGCTCCTGCATATGTAAGTGCATGTGGGCAAAATTTTTATAGCATTCTGACAAGCAAAACATTGATTTTGGAAAAATGGTAAAAAATCGAGGTTAAATTAGTTATAGTGCTTAAAGGCCATATTTAATTCATCTAAGGGCATAATGGTCATTAAACAATAAGCCTTGATCACATAAATGCATCATCATAGCAAAAATAAAGGTGGGAACCAATAAAATCATGACAAGTGGCTTAAAAACAAGCCATTGGATGAAATAGTAAATGGAGGAATCTTGGCCTTAGATTTGGTCGACATAAGGGCTGCATAGAGAGGTCTAGAATCCTCTACAATTCAGTCCAAATATCTTCCATCTTCCTCCCTTTATCCCCTAAAATTCAAACCAACCCTCTTTACTAGGTTTTGATAGGGATTTAATTGAATCCTTAGTCTCACTAGACTGCATATAAAGTGAGTAGGGTATCCTTCCAAAGGGAACGGAGTAATTTTGTATTGAAATAACAATATGTAGATGGATAAGTAACAAATTCAATTGGAATCATGCAATTAATGTAATAACTAAACTACTTAAAATATATTAAGTTAATTTTGGATAATAGATAACTTAAAAGATGGTTTTAACATACATTATAACTAAGTGAAACAATTTCATCTATGACCTATTTAAACAATTGTATGAATGATATGATTGGAGAATTTAGCCAAGTTTCTTTAAAGCAATTCTCATTGTCATTAAAGGTGTTTTTACTTAGAGTCTATAAGCATTCTCATGACATTATAAAGATAAATAAAAACTATGAAGTTCTATGCCAATTCTTTAACCCCTTAAAGTGAATTCCTTATTTTTAAGTGAATTCAATGCTTCAAGTAAATTTATTTGTCTTTCCATCAAAGAATTCCAATTCTCATTGTGAATTAATTGACTAATATGCTAATTATGGTGATCAAGCATAATAAGCAAATCAATGCACCTAAATAAACTTAAATCATACTTCATACATAAAGAGAATGAAACATATCCAAAACAAATTATATTGCATAGTTATAATGTACAAAAGAACTTAGCCAAATATACAATTGAAATGAAAAGGAATAAGAGAAAAGAAACATCATCACTCCCCAGGGTTTACTTTCTAATAAGACCTTCTGATAAATCTCTTATTTCTTTGACTTTGCTCTTTTGTCATCATCTAAACACTAAGTAAGAGTGTTGTCCAAAAATAACTAAAAATATTCTAAGTAAAAACTAATAAATTCCTTCGATCGATCCCCTCCTCATATCTTCACTCCCATATTTATAGAGATTAACTCTACAAACATGTCCCTTCAGAATGGTTGTAAATCATGAAAAGCTGTCCTGAAAAGTCTTAATGGTTGGCTGAAAAATCAGTTGCAGAAAAGTGGCATCGCTTGCGAACAGGTGCCTTGTTTGACTCGTGAATGTCTTCACGAGTCGTGAACTCCATCAGGCCTTCCTCACTCATGAACACCCTCCGACTCGTGAACTTCTTCAGCTTCGCTTGCCGAGTTATGAATGCCTTCACGACTCGTGAGTATGTCACCTCTATGTCACTCGTGATCCTCTTCACGTCTCGTGCACTTCAGTCCGACTCGTGAGCTTCACCATCAAATCACTTCACATTTGCACCAATTTGACCTATAACACAATTAAACATGTAAACTAAACATAAACTCATAAAATACACATAATATTACATACTTAGCTACTTAAATAAAAGAAAATACACGTAAACTAAACATAAACTCATAAAATACACATAATATTACATACTTAGCTACTTAAATAAAAGAAAATACACACTAAATAGTAGACATTTTACATGTTATCAAATTCCCCCATACTTAAACCTTACTTGTCCTCAAGCAAGAGAAGAATGCAAAAATTTAATTCCAAGTTAAACTAAGTAAGTTATACTGTAAATCATTGCTCAATATTCACTTTAAACAAGATTAAAATGAAGTCAAATACCTTAAACACTAAAAATATCAGTAAATCAAATCTTAAGACATGTATTCTAAGTTACCAAGTCACCTAAGTTTACTAAACCCAACATCAAGATAATAAAGTCTCAAAACTAACCATGCTTAAGAGAGAATATTGATCATAAAACTTAAGATTCTAAGACTATAGTTGCCTTTTAAGACAATATGCAAGCACTCATACCTTTAAATCAATCTCATGGCATTTTTAGACTGCATTTGTTTACTTTTTGTTTTTCTTTTAGCATGGGTATTCTTTAAAGCTTTATCCCATGTACTTAGAGTAGTAAGAAAATGTAGTAATGGGTGTGTTTTACGCTCCATCCCATACTTTATTGAACTTTTAAGTATACATCTTGCTTTGTTTATTTTATTTCATCATTTGTTTTCTTTTTGCTAGCCCTCATCCATTATTGAAAGGTAAAGGTAAGTATTATGGCTATAATTTCCATGAGGCAACAAAAATCCTAAAATCTTAAACTAAATGAGCATATTCTAACCTTAAAGCATAGTTAGTAAAGAGACTAAATAACCTAAAATGTTGAAAGAAGTAAAAAGAGATGACTTGAAAACATAAAACACATGCCAAAAGCCTTGAAAAACTAATCAAATGAGCATAAAAGGCAAATGAATCTTCATAACAACCTATATGATATACAATGTGAGCAATACATATAATAAACTTACTAAAAAATTTAGTTTAAATAAAGAAAAAGACACATAACCAAACAAACATAACAATATAAAACAAAACACAAACAAAATAGACAATGTGAAGAAACAAAACAAAAACATAAAGAAAAAGAAATAAACTAAATGATAGAGGAAAGAAAACTCCCCTCAAGATCATGGTGAAGGCGGAGGAGAGGACAGCACATAGCCCGCTTGGGCGATGAAGGTATCCACCTTGTGCTCAAGGTGGCATTGACGGCGAACCAAATTAGATGTAACTTGCTCCAAAGATTCTAATTGATGCTGAATGGTGGATTGATTGTGCAACAATTGGGTGAACATGGATTGAGTCATAGGTGATCTAACAACAAGCGAAATAGCAGCCTTTTCACTAGGGACATCAGCCATGATATCATCATGATGCCCCTGCTCCTCTTACATTGGCTCATCAGAAGTGCTCTCCACCACAGCTTCTTGTGGAATAGATGGTCCTGCAAGATCCTTCCAACAAGATCGTGAAAGCAGTGGAATGAATTGAAAGGAATTATTGACAATTTCACCCCGAACAAAAATATATTTGGAAAAATATAAACACGGAAGGATAGGATAATAAGTAAACAAATCAATATCAAGACCTCTAGCAATAGCAGATATGACATGTCCATGGGTGATAGGAGACTTCGGACGACCAACACATTGCAATAATTGATTGAAAATACAATAAGACCAACAAACAAATTTTTGAGTATGCACACACCACATCAAAAACAACTCGTGATGAGACACTCTATTAAACTCAGGCTTGTTAAAAACAACAGAAGCCAATATCTTATGCAAAATCCAATATTTTAAATCTGTAATGAACATTGATTTAGCCTCTCTAACCCTAAATGGTGTAGTCAATCCAATTAGAAAATGCCAAAACTCATTAGGTCTATAAACCTTAGGAGGATCACATAATCCAGATGGTTTAAAGCCAAAAATGCGATGCATCATAAAAGAAGTTAGTGTATAATCAATGCCATTCAAATGAAAGTCCACTAGCCTAGAATTTTCTGCATTCTATTTCAAATTGGTATAAAATTCCAAGACCAAATTAGTATAAAAGTGTTCATGCATATTAACAAAACACAGCAACACACATTGAGATAACATATCATTTACAACATCAGGTAATCCCACTTGTTCAAGGAGAGAGTCTGGAAAATACTTACATTGGGATATTGCCCTATCCTTGAGAGCAAGGAAACGATTACCTTCATGCACAGAGGAAATGGGGAATAGAGCACCAAATTGTGTTGAGAGTCTTCCAGGTTGTGCTTCTTCTGCCCCTTGCTGTCCCCTTGAAGTTGAAACATTCTTTGTTCTCACCATGATGGAAAAAAAGAAAGAACGAGAGAGAAAAAATGCAAGTGTGTATAAATGAAAGAAGAAGAATGCTGAAGAGACACACACAGACAAATGAGTAATAGAAAGAAGACAAAATAAAAGAGAAGAAATGAAAGAAGAAGCCAAAAGGAAATAAGTGCACGAGTGAAGAAAGAAAAGAAAAGAATTGTGAAAGAAAAGAAAATACTAACTGCTATATTGATGGAATATGACATGGTATGATAATCATGATAGCACAGCGGAAAAACAAAAAATTTTTATCATACATACCATAAATATCCAAAACTAGGAACGAAAACATGCAATTTTAGGTTGTAGAACTTACAAGTTAAGATGCCTTTTAGATATTGATTTCGGTGATGGCCAGCAACTAAGATGACTTTGTCCGCCTTAGATCTCGATCACCAATGCCAAGGAATAGCCTTTTGCGCCACTCCCTCTATTCTCACACACACACTTGCACCGACGGCTTAAAATCGAGATTGCTAGCTCTCTTTTTCGGTATTGTGTAATGGTTATAGTTTGAAGCTACAAAATTTGATTTTGTACTTCTCTTAGGTTGCTATTACTACCCAAGAACACAAGAGAATGAGGAACTATCCTTTCTCCTTGTGAAAAATTGGGCTAAAAGAATTGAGAGAGAGAGAGAGAGAGTTCACGCCAAAAGCAAGCAAATTAGGGTTTCACGCCAACTTTACTTAGTCACTTAGGGTTTTATTTCTTTTTAATATATATGCTTATCCTTTGGCAAGTCTTTGATCTGAATTCAACCATCCTAAGATAATTAATTCAAACTCTATCACTTCCTAAAGATAAGTAACATATTTTGAATTAAACTCCTTTGAATTTAAATTCAAATTTGAAATAAAACATAAGACATTTAAATAAATGAAATCACTTAATTTAAATATATAGCATGTGCCGAAATTCCTTGATTTCCCACTTGGAATTTCGGCCACATCATTAAATATATAAGTGATTTAATTTAATTTAAATTCCTTTAGGCTTTAATATTCAATTAACTTAATTAATGTAACATAATTAATTAATTGAAATTAAACCTTGTGGGCTGAATTTCTCTCTCTCATGGACCAAAGCCCAATAGCAATATTATAACCCATTACATACATTAATTTGACTTTAATTAAAAACCCAAATTAATGTCCAATACTTAATTTAAGTATTTTAAGCCCAATGCTTTGTGTGCGATCCTATAGGTCCATTTAATGTTGGCAATGAATTAATAAATTAATTCAAAGGCTATATATATTCTCTAGCAAGATATTATAGCATTCCAAATTAAATGAAAATGCATATGGCGTTTAGTGACCTAATGCAATTTTACATAGTCCCTTACCCATAAATATCAGAATTAATATAAGGCATGGAACTAGTCATCCTTATATACATTAATTCATTTCTTGATATTCCAGTGACACTGAATTCTCAGATAAATAATGATTACTCATTATTTCATCTCGGTATGGCCATACACTTCTCAGTTCACTGATCAAGTGGCCGATGATATTTTCTCTCTTATTGAGAGGGGTAATCCCTTCACTTCTCTCATGCTCTCTAACATGAATCAATGTATACCCAATCATACCCGTACTTGTCACTCTGTTACGAGCACGTTAGGTGTATGTCAAAGTACACAGTAATTCATAAAGAGTTTCATAGAGATTTCAGGTCTAAGAACTCCGATACAAAACTTGCATATGAGAAACACTTATGACTTGTACCATGTAGTGTTCTCATGAGCGGATCGAATCCAGATACCATGTTCTTTAACATGTATCTATGATCTCTGATTGTCACTCTTGTCCTAATGATCCGTAAGACAGAACTCATAAGATCAGAGAGAGCATACTAGTCTTAATTCATTTGTTATTCCCATAACAATGACTGACTAGGGATATTTAGAATGATTTCTCATTTGTTTCAAGGTCTTACAATCCATGTGCCTCACACATGATAACTTAAACCGAAACAACACTCTTGGATAGTTTTATCAATTGATATGCACAGGAATACAAAGGATAAAACAAATGCCTCATTTTATTAATTTCAAGTGTTTCGTTACAATGCATTGGGGCTAGGGCTTACACTAACAATCTCCCACTAGCACTAGTCCCAATTGGGCATAGCCCTAAGACCGAACGCTCTCAAATGAGCTTCGTGCAGATTTGGACGTAACTGTTTCGTCAAAGGATCTGCTACATTGTCTTCACTTGCTATCTTGCTAACCTTGACGTCCCCACGATCAATGATTTCTCTGATCAGGTGGTACCTTCTGAGTATGTGTTTGGATTTCTGGTGTGACCGGGGCTCCTTTGCCTGTGCGATGGCCCCGTTATTGTCACAGAAAATTTCTAATGGATCTAGGATGCTTGGGACCACTCCTAATCCAGAAATAAAATTTTTAATCCAAACAGCCTCTTTTGCAGCCTCACTTGCTGCAATATACTCATATTCTGTAGTTGAGTTGGCATCGGTCTCTTGCTTTGAGCTTCTCCAGCTGACAGCACCACCGTTTAAAACAAAAACAAATCCAGATTGCGATCTAGAATCCTGAGTGCTGGTCTGAAAAGCAGCATCGGCATAACCTTGTATGACGAGCTCTTCTTGACCACCATACACCAAGAAGTGATCCTTAGTCCTTCGCAGGTACTTAAGGATCCCTTTTACAGCAGACCAGTGCTTCTCACTAGGGTCTTGCTGAAACCTACTGGTTATACTCAGTGCATGAGCAACATCCAACCTAGTACATAACATAGCATACATGATAGATCCAATAGCAGATGCATATGGGATTCTACTCATGTTGTCCCTTTCCTCTTTGGTTTTAGGGCACTTTTCTTTAGTCAAAGGAACTCCCAAAGCCAAAGGTATGTACCCTTTCTTTGAGTCTCTCATACTAAAATGCTTTAGTACTTTGTCTATGTACTTTTCTTGACTTAGTCCCAAAAGCCGATTCGATCTATCTCTATAGATTCGAATACCAAGTATTGTCTCGGCTTCACCTAAGTCTTTCATTGAGAAACATTTTCCCAACCATTGCTTAACCTTTTGCAATGTTGGAATATCATTCCCAATGAGAAGGATGTCGTCCACATATAGGACCAAAAATACTACTATGCTCCCACTAACCTTCTTGTACACACAAGGCTCATCTTCGTTCTTGATGAAGTCAAATTCTTTGACTGCCTCATCAAAACGAAGATTCCAACTTCGGGATGCTTGCTTTAATCCATAAATGGATTTTTGAAGCTTGCATACCTTCTTAGGATGCTTGGGATTGACAAAACCTTCAGGTTGTGTCATATACACATCCTCAAGTAAATTTCTGTTGAGGAAAGCAGTTTTGACATCCATTTGCCATATCTCATAATCATGATATGCAGCTATGGCAAGCAAGATCCTAATGGACTTGAGCATGACTACAGGCGAAAAGGTCTCGTCATAGTCTATACCATGAGTTTGTCGAAAACCTTTTGCTACTAGTCTACCTTTGTAGGTCTTATCAGCTTTTAGTTTGAATAACCACTTGCATTCAATTACCTTGGAACCTTCCGGTGGATCAACCAAGGTCCAAACCTGGTTATCGTACATTGATTGCATCTCGGATTTCATGGCTTCAAGCCAATTTTCCGAGTTTGGGCTTCCAATAGCTTCTCGATAGGTAGTAGGATCCTCACGATCTACTAACTCAATAGTGTCACTGTCAGTGATTAGAAATCCATATCTCTCAATCTCCTGACGTACCCTACCAGACCTTCTAGGTACTTGTGTAATGGGTTCTTGTTCCACAACTGGTTGTGAACTTGATCCCATTTCCAACTCATCCTCTATAGGAGCTTGTGGCACTTGAATTTCTCCAAGTTCTACTTTACTCCCACTGTCTTTCTTGAGAAGGAACTCCTTTTCCAAGAAAACAGCCTTGCGAGCAACAAATACT
This sequence comes from Excoecaria agallocha, assembly GCA_037975025.1. Lineage (NCBI taxonomy): Eukaryota > Viridiplantae > Streptophyta > Magnoliopsida > Malpighiales > Euphorbiaceae > Excoecaria > Excoecaria agallocha. Next base: position 30,379,029 of record CM075812.1, read on the forward strand.
TTGTTCTCGGCTTGTGAGTAAAAGTAGTATCCCTTTGTTTCTTTGGGATAACCCTCAAACAAGCAGACAGTCGATTTGGACTCTAATTTGTCAGATGTTAATTTCTTAACATGTACTTCATAGCCCCAAATCTTGAGAAAAGACATATTGGGTTCTTTCCCAGTCCATACCTCGTATGGTGTCTTCTCAACTGCTTTAGTTGGAGTACGGTTCAATAGAAACGCAGCAGTTTCTAATGCATAACCCCAGAAAGAGATAGGAAGATTAGCTTGACTCATCATAGATCGAACCATGTCCAACAGAGTTCGATTTCTCCTTTCGGACACACCATTCCATTGAGGTGTTCCAGGAGGAGTGAGCTGTGAAATAATATCACACTCCTTTAGATGACTGTCAAACTCTTGGCTTAAGTATTCGCCACCTCGATCTGATCGAATGGCTTTTATACTTTCGCCAAGTTGGTTTTCTACTTCGTACTTAAACTCTTTGAATTTCTCAAAAGTTTCAGACTTGTACTTCATTAGATAGACATAGCCATATCTACTGAAGTCATCTGTGAATGTCACGAAGTAGCTAAAACCACCTCTAGCATGTGTACTTAAAGGTCCACATACATCGGTATGTATTAGTTCCAATAAGCCATTAGTCCTTTCACCTTTTTTATTAAAAGGACTCTTTGTCATTTTTCCATGCAAACATGGCTCGCATGTGTCATAAGACTCTAAGTCGAATGACCCAAGCACTCCAGTTTTGTGGAGTCTTGAAATGCGTTTTTCGTTTGCATGTCCTAAACGACAATGCCAAAAGTAAGTAGGGTTCAATTCGTTTGATTTAACCCTCTTTGTATTAATGTTGTATATCGACTCTTTGTTTTGTAAATTAAGGATATAAAGGCCATTTTGCAACATGGCATTGCCATAAGAAATGCCTTGGCGACGAATATGAGCATTGCCATTTTTAATAACAAAATCAAATTCATCATTATCCAAACATGAAACTGAAATAATGTTTCTGCTCATAGCAGGCACATAATAACAATTATTTAAAACAATACAAAGTCCGGAAGGTAAAGTGAGGTGATAGTCGCCTATCTCCATGGCAGCAACTCGTGCTCCATTCCCCACACGGAGGTCCACTTCATTCTTCCCAAGTAACCGCCTATTTCTTAGCCCCTGCACATTTGAACAAATGTGAGAACCACAACCGGTATCCAATACCCAAGTGGTAGAAATAGAAAGGTTAATTTCAACAACAAAAATACCAGAACTGGACGCCTTGGCTCCATTCTTCTTTTGTTCTTCCTTGAAGAGAGCGCAATTCTTCCTCCAATGCCCTATCTTGTTGCAATGGAAGCAAGTGCTCTCACTCTCTTTGAGTTTTGGCGCCTTGGGCTTGGATTGGGCCTGAGGTGCACTCCCACTTGACTTGGGTTTTGCCTTTCCCTTTCCCTTTCCCTTAGCAGGGTCCCTTCTTAATTCCCTTTTGAACCATTAGAACGGGATTGGTCTTTCGAATGTTCTCTTCAGCATTCTTAAGCATCCCATGAAGCTCAGTGACTGACTTGTTCATTGCATGCATGTTATAATTCATCACAAATGGATCATAAGCAGCAGGCAATGATCCTAAGATCAAGTCAGTGGCCAATTCCTTTGGCACTAGTACCTCAAGCTTCTCAAGAGTATCAAGATACCCTTTCATCTTGAGTACATGGGTACTAACAGGAGTACCCTCAGCCATCTTGCAAGAAATTAAGGCCTTTGTTGTCACGAACCTCTCGTGACGAGCTTGCTCTTGGAACATCTCCTTGAGGTGCACCATGATCGCATAAGCCTCTTGGTCCATAAATTGCTTTTGCAAGTCAGGCACCATAGTGGCCAGCATCAGACAGGTCACATCATTGGAGTCGCTCTTCTTGGTCTCAAAAGTTTCCTTTTGAACCGCAGAGGCGTTCCTTCCTGGTTCTTCAGGCAAGGGTGCATCCAAAACATACGACTTTTTCTCTTGCTTAAGAACTATTCTTAAGTTTCGAGACCAGTCTATGAAATTGGTGCCATTTAATTTGTCCTTTTCAAGGACCGATCGCAATGAGAAATTGTTATTTGAAGATGCCATTTTCAATCTACAATAAAATTTAGCAAGATTAAATGAGGTCTTATTTATGATCCCACAAACCGAATTAATATCCCTTTAAATAATTCGCGTTAGTGATTTAATGTGGGCCAAGATCCATTTTTCACAACAACTTATTAGTCAAGCTGAGCTTGTACACCTAACAAGTTAAGTTACTTAGGTAGGAAAACTCCAATCATGTCTCGTACATGACTCTTGGATCAAATGGGCTAACATCTTTAAGATGTTATAGCACAACCCATTTATTAGTTGCCTAGGTCCGGGCATCCCTTTCCATGATAAGTCCAACCTACATTCACAACCCATGCCTCACAAAGATAATCGGGCACATCTAGGACTCCTAGTCTACGTGACCGATGATCGATGCCTTGACATGTTTCGAATTAGGAAGGCAACTTTGTGACTTACTATTTTTTAGGGATTCATTTTATTACGGCTTACATGGCATATGCTTTGTCATCCATACATAGCATGCATATATATAATTGCATAAAGTAAAGCGTGACAAACATGGGCCTAAAAACCTACAACTAAGATTCTATACTATTACATAAGAATCTTCGAGTTGGGCTTCTCCACTCCGGTGGGCTTCGTCTTGATTTACAAAGTCTTCAAATAAATTCTATTCTAAGAAATAAATGAAACTTTTACAATAAAATATAATGGCACGCAGGCCATATTTAATTACAAAAACCCAGGGCCCATGGATGCACCATGCATATCCATTCATCACACCAAACAAGCAAATAAATATACATAGCATTCATGGATCAAACAAAGTCCAATTTTAATTAATTTAGCCAAGCCCATTAATGGAAATTGTGTACTTGAACCTTTAAGAGATGACCCCGTGATGGGCCTGGGCCGAAGCCCAATGGACTAAATCCTCTTATTGAATAAGTTCTCTTAAAAGCCCAAAACACAAACTAGTTAGATTTGTGCCATAAATCAACTCTAGTATAATTTCCAATTTTGCCATTTTTAATATTATGTCATACAGCCCATAAACATTAAAAATACATATAATATGTGCTAACATGAATTAAAAATAAAATCATGAAGAACACATATAATAACACACGGCATTCATGCAAAAACAAACAAACAACAAAACTAGTTGTTTAATGCTTATGTAATGCCATGAAATGCACAAACATGTAAATCAATTTTATGAGTCATTTAATAATCTAAATAAGTCCATAAATATTGATTTAATATTCTGTACCATTTTAATCTAAATGTGTTTTTACCATTTTAATCAAAACAAAACAAACTATGTTGATTAAACATGTAACAAACACAAACTAGACATAGTTTTAAGTGATTTTAAAATTAATCAATTAAATTTTCATGGACCAGAATTAAAACCAAATTTAAAATATGTCCAGACCTGATATTAAATCTTTAAAAATCACTTACAAACATGCCAAAATCAATTTTACATTTAATTTTGAAAACTAGTTGATAAACTAGCAATTTACATGCCAACTAGCACCTAGTTTCATAATTAACATGTACCATCAGGTATAAATAATTAAATCCGACCATTACCAGCCCTAATGACATCTTAGGACAGTATATTAACATGTCATATTAATTATAATACCTATCTAATCAATTAAAATCGTTTTTACACCAAAACAATGCAAAAAACTCAAAACAGAAAATTTCAGATTTGCATGTTTTCAAAATAATGATTTTTAATTAATTTTTTCATGCATCTAAAGCACTAAAATAAGCATGTCTAGGCTCTGATACCACTGATGGAATATGACATGGTATGATAATTATGATAGCACAGTGGAAAAATAAAATTTTTTTATCATACATACCATACATATCCAAAACTAGGAACGAAAACATGCAATTTTAGGTTGTAGAACTTACAAGTTAAGATGTCTTTTAGATATTGATTTCGGTGATGGCCAGCAACTAAGATGACTTTTTCCGCCTTAGATCTCAATCACCAATGCCAAGGAATAGCCTTTTGCGCCACTCCCTCTATTCTCACACACACACTTGCACCGACGGCTTAAAATCGAGATTGCTAGCTCTCTTTTTCGGTATTGTGTAATGGTTATAGTTTGAAGCTACAAAATTTAATTTTGTACTTCTCTTAGGTTGCTATTACTACCCAAGAACACAAGAGAATGAAGAACTATCCTTTCTCCTTGTGAAAAATTGGGCCAAAAGAATTAAGAGAGAGAGAGAAAGAGTTCACGCCAAAAGCAAGCAAATTAGGGTTTCACGCTAACTTTACTTAGTCACTTAGGGTTTTATTTCTTTTTAATATATATGCTTATCCTTTGGAAAGTCTTTGATCTGAATTCAACCATCCTAAGATAATTAATTCAAACTCTATCACTTCCTAAAGATAAGTAACATATTTTGAATTAAACTCCTTTGAATTTAAATTCAAATTTGAAATAAAACATAAGACATTTAAATAAATGAAATCACTTAATTTAAATATATAGCATGTGCCGAAATTCCTTGATTTCCCACTTGGAATTTCGGCCACATCATTAAATATATAAGTGATTTAATTTAATTTAAATTCCTTTAGGCTTTAATATTCAATTAACTTAATTAATGTAACATAATTAATTAATTGAAATTAAACCTTGTGGGCTGAATTTCTCTCTCTCATGGACCAAAGCCCAATAGCAATATTATAACCCATTACATACATTAATTTGACTTTAATTAAAAGCCCAAATTAATGTCCAATACTTAATTTAAGTATTTTAAGCCCAATGCTTTGTGTGCGATCCTATAGGTCCATTTAATGTTGGCAATGAATTAATAAATTAATTCAAAGGCTATATATATTCTCTAGCAAGATATTATAGCATTCCAAATTAAATGAAAATGCATATGGCGTTTAGTGACCTAATGCAATTTTGCATAGTCCCTTACCCATAAATATCAGAATTAATATAAGGCATGGAACTAGTCATCCTTATATACATTAATTCATTTCTTGATATTCCAGTGACACTGAATTCCCAGATAAATAATGATTACTCATTATTTCATCTCGGTATGGCCATACACTTCTCAGTTCACTGATCAAGTGGCCGATGATATTTTCTCTCTTATTGAGAGGGGTAATCCCTTCACTTCTCTCATGCTCTTTAACATGAATCAATGTATACCCAATCATACCCGTACTTGTCACTCTGTTACGAGCACGTTAGGTGTATGTCAAAGTACACAGTAATTCATAAAGAGTTTCATAGAGATTTCAGGTCTAAGAACTCCGATACAAAACTTGCATATGAGAAACACTTATGACTTGTACCATGTAGTGTTCTCATGAGCGGATCGAATCCAGATACCATGTTCTTTAACATGTATCTATGATCTCTGATTGACACTCTTGTCCTAATGATCCGTAAGACAGAACTCATAAGATCAGAGAGAGCATACTAGTCTTAATTCATTTGTTATTCCCATAACAATGACTGACTAGGGATATTTAGAATGATTTCTCATTTGTTTCAAGGTCTTACAATCCATGTGCCTCACACATGATAACTTAAACCGAAACAACACTCTTGGATAGTTTTATCAATTGATATGCACAGGAATACAAAGGATAAAACAAATGCCTCATTTTATTAATTTCAAGTGTTTCGTTACAATGCATTGGGGCTAGGGCTTACACTAACATATATTTATAGAGAAATAAGGGGAATAGTGAAATGGTATGTTGTTTCACAAACCCTAATTTTTCCTTGTAACCGTTCCCCCTTGTATTTAACTAATTGATTTCAGTTAATTAAGATTTAAAAGCGAAAAGGAGGATTAAGTAAAATGATGAAGAAATAAAGAAAGAAAGAAAGAAAAACAAATTAAGAAAGAAAAAGGGTTAAAATTCACGACTCGGTAAAATTGAGAACAGTGAATCACGAGTCGGAGAAAAATTCACGACTCATGAAAAACGTCCTTATTGGGCACTAGGGAAAATGTTCACAAGTCGGATAGAGATTCACGACTCATGAAAAATTGGTGTAGGGCACATCTTAACGACACGAACACACCTTCACGACTCGTGAACCGTTCAATTCTGTGTTACTCGTGAAACCCTTCACGAGTCGATCTTGTAATGCACGACTCGATAAGAACTTCACGACTCGTGAACCGTTTGCTTCTAGAACACTCGTGAACATATTCACGAGTCAAACGTTACTCGTGAATGTGCCTAATGCTACAAACTGTTCTGCAAAAGTGACCAATCTTGGTCCAAATGTTGAAAAGACAGAGAAAAAATAAGACCAAAAAAATGAAAATGATAAAATACTTAAAACATAACCAAGAATAAACCCAAAAACAAATAAAATCTAAAACTAAAGGAGCTAATCCTAAATAAAAAGATTATTGTACAAGAGATGAATTTAATAAAGAAACTGTTTGGATAGGAACTAATGCATCACCAATGAAATAGGGTTTCAATCTATGTCTATTAACTTTAAAGACCTCCCTTTATTATTAGCAATATCAACAGCTCCATAATGAAAAACTTTAACCACCTTAAAAGGACCCGACCATCTTGATTTTAATTTACCGGGAAATAGTTTCAATCTTGAGTTGTACAACAAAACTAAATCACTAACCTAAAATTCTTTCTTTAGCACATGTTTATCATGCCATGATTTAGTTCTCTCTTTATATAACTTAGCATTTTCATATGCATTCATACGAAGCTCCTCAAGTTCTTGCAATTGGGGCAATCTCCTCCTACCAACTTGTTGCATATCAAAGTTTAATACTCTTTTATGTTCAATTTCAACAGGCAAATGGAAAGATTTATCATAAACCAATTGATAAGGAGTAAGGCCTATGGGAGTTTTAAAAGTTGTTCTATATGCCCAAAGAGCATCATCTAGCTTATGTGCCCAATCTTTTCTTGATCTAGAGATTGTTTTCTCCAATATCCACTAAAGCTCTATTGCTAATTTCAACCTGTCCACTAGTTTGAGGGTGATAAGGTGTAGCAATTTTATGAGTCACATTATACTTTTTCAATAATTATTCTATAACTTTATTACAAAAATGAGATCCACCATCACTAATAATTGCCCTAGGTGTTCTAAATCTAGGAAATATAACCTTTTTAAGCATCTTCTTAACCACCTTAGCATCATTAGCAATGGTTGGAATTACTTCCACCCATTTGGAATGACCAAAATATATCTATTTCCTAAAGAACTAGGAAATGGTCCCATAAAGTCCATACCCCAAACATCAAACAATTTAACTTCTAAAATGCCATTTAAAGGCATTTCATTTCTCTTAGAAAAATTTCCCATTCCTTGGCACTTATCACAACTAAGTACAAAGTCTTTGACATCCTTAAACAATGTAGGCCACCAAAATCCAGCTTGTAACACCTTGAAAGCTGTCTTAGAAACCCCAAAGTGACCCCCACAGCATAGGAATGACAATGAGCTATCACATCACTAACTTCCTCATGAGGTAAAAACCTCCTAATCAGCCCATCAGCACATCGCCTATATAATAAATGCTCTTTCCAATAGTAAAACTTCACATCATGAAGGAATTTCTTCCTTTGCCTATAATCTAGACCATAGGAAAGCACACCACTTACTAAATAATTTGCTATATCAGCAAACCATGGAACTGCCTTTGAAACTACACTAAAAAGATGTTCCCCATGAAAAGCTTCATCAATAGGCACCCCATCATCATTATCTTTCAAAACACATTGGGTTAACCTAGATAAATGGTTAGCAACTAAGTTCTTTTTCCCCTTTTTATCTCTTATTTCCCAATCAAACTCTTGTAACATCAAAATCCATCTTAACAACCTAGGCTTAACATCTTTTTTAGTCAAGAGGTACTTGAGGGTAGCATGATCAGAATAAATAATGATTTTTTTCCTACAAGATATGCCCTAAATTTATCAAATGCATAAACAATTGCCAAGAGTTCTTTTTCAGTTGTGGAGTAATTAATTTGGGCATCATCTAGTAATTTACTAGCATAATAAATAACAGAAGGCTTCCCATCTATTCTTTGTCCTAAAACAGTCCCAACCGCATAGTTACTAGCATCACACATTAATTCAAATGGTTGCTCCCAATTTAGTGGTTGCAACACCGGTGAAGTGACAAGAGGTTTTTTCTAATATAGATTATAATTAGTCACAGAAAAAAAGGTTTTTTCTAATATAGATTATAATTAGTTAGATTGGAAAATGATAGTATTCTATAGTTTGTAGTCGAGATTTAGTTGATTGGTAATAATGGTGTACTAAAATAGTTTGGACTTTTGTTGGTTATGGAGAGATTAAATCGTGCTTTGTGTAACATGTTCTGGAGAGAATCTTTCCCAAGGATTTCCATGGATTCATGGCATCCAACTGGTTGGTTACCGGTAGTATTGTAGATGCTATTAATAACTTTGTATCTAGAGCTAGTATTTGGAGTAACGTGGTTTTTGGTTGCATCAATTGTTGAAAAAAGAAAAATCTCTATAGACTGACAGATATTGACACATCTCTTGAAAACTCTCATTCTAATTTTTTTTTTCAATCTTGGCAGTGGTTTAAGGCTAGAGTTGAACAATATTCTCTTGCAAGAAGAGATTTATTCGAAACAAAAGGCAAGATCGGATTGGTTTTTAGCAGGAGATAAAAATACTTGATATTTTCATAACAAGATTCGATTCAAAAGATAGAAAAGTTACATTCATGGGCTTTTGATGGCTTGAGAAGATGAATCTCATTTTTTCTCAAACTTTGAAGATGGATTGATTTTGGTCCTGTCTAGTGAAGGTCTATGTGCAGAAAAGGAATAATAGTCCCTTTTTTTTTTGCTGAAGCTCCATTTTATGGCTTTGAGTATATAATTGAGGAAGCTCTGTTGCTATATATGCTGTTGATTTTAAATACCAGATGTTTCTTAGGGGTTATACATATCTTTAGTCTTTTATTCTTAACCATTTGATGATGGATTGGTAATGGTTGTGTTGATTTAAAGTACCAGATATGCACCAAAGGATATAGTTTACATTCCTTTTCTTCCAAGTATGTCCAGAAGCTCTATTTAACTTTGTGTCTTTCAGCTTTCTTTCCTGTCATTCATGGGTTTCTGATATTAAAAAATTATAATAATTTTTAGCGATGGATTAGCGACGGACAATACCGTCGTTAATTTTTTTACTTATGGGTGAATTTAGCAACGAAAAATATTTCCGTTGCTAAAAATAGCAATGGAATCTAAATTTTCGTTGCTAATTTTAGCAACGAAAATTTATATTCCGTTGCTAAAATTGATCAATTCACCGAATCGTGAATTGTTGAATTTAGCAACGGAATTCAATTTTCGTTGCTAAATTTAGCAACGGAATAAAATTTCTGTTGCTAAAAATAACAACCGTCGAATTAGCAACCGAAATTTTTGTTGCTAATTTCCGTTGCTAATTTTCGTTGCTAAATTGAGATTTTCTTGTAGTGACTTGTACAAAGGTTTGCACATCTTTGCAAAAGCTTTGACACCTGTGTAAAGATTTGCACACCTTTGCAAAAGCTTTGACACCCTTACAAAGGTTTGCACACCCCTACAAAAGGTTTGCACACCCTAATAAAAGCTTTGCACACCCATGCAAGAGGCAATATCTGTATTATTTGGCTAATTACCCACTTGAATGCCATTTTTTAGTTTGTACACTCGTGCAAACTACTTGCACAGTCGTACAAGTCAAAGAATCTACTTTTTGAGGCCCAATTTGGCAAGTTGACTACAACACTTGAGTTGCACACTTGTGCAAGCTATTTACACGGTTGTGCAAGCGAAAAGTAGGTTAACTTTTCGGACACAATTTGACAAGTTGACTGACTTTTTGGACTTGCACACCCATCAATGGGTTTGCATAGTCGTGTAACCTTTCCTATATAAAGTTTTGGCTGAGTTACTTTAAAGGGGTTGGAAAAATTTTCAAAAAGTGGAAGTTTGTTATTGAAAGCTTTTAAAACTCAAAAGCTTTCTTTTGGAATTTAGTTTCTTCTTTGCAAATCGGTTTTTCGACTATTTTTAATATGAAAAAGATCCAAGAATTCAATATCCGATAATCTAGTCGAGTAAGTATATGAAGGTAATATAAAAAGTCTCTTTCTCTCGATTTAGTTTTCTGACAAAAAAAATTTATACATTCATTATTTTTAATGTTATAAATTTTATTTGTTGACTTACTGACTGCATTTTTATCGTATATTTATTTTTCGCTTAGGCTTAGGTTGTGAAACCCTTTCTAAGGGTATTTTGCTGTATGGCAGAAATTATTAGACTATTATCTTTAAATTCCTTTTCATTCATTTTAAATTTTGATTTTTAGAAAGTTTGGTTTTAAAAAATGGTCTTTTTGTAATCAACAATCCTTTTGTTTTTGCTTTCTTTTAGATCTGTTTGTCGAGAATGAATTTACTTTAAAAAGAAGGGAAAACTACCTGTATAAGGTATGTACGACCGTGTATCGCTTGATGCATACCCATGCGTCACATGATGCATGGTCAAAAATGTGTTTCCTCACTCTTTTAAGATGAATGAGTTAACTGCATGTCGCCTAATGTGCACCAGTGCATTTCTTGATGTACGTGCAAGATTTTTCTCCCTTTTTTATTTTTATTTATTTCATTTTCCCTTTTAAATGTGTATTTTCACTATAATCATCATCATCATCATCATCATCATCATCATCATTATTATTATTATTATTATTATTATTATTATTATTATTATTATTATTATTATTATTATTATTTTCTTTGTGGATAACCTCTTGTGAGTGCAGTTAGGTGAGTGCCAAAGGTAAGTTCACATTCCCTTTTCTTTATTACAAAAAAGCTTTTTCGATTGCAAGTGGAAAATATCACAAAAATATTTATAGTAAAGAATCGGGACATTTTTCTAATAAAATTGGACCAAATTCCTATTTCTTGCCTAGGAAACTCACATGAAAAAAATTAGTTTTTAATAAAGTAAAAGATTTTGTACATAATTAAATAACATGGGACCTTTCTTAATAAAACTTGGACTAGCAAGTTCTTGTCTTCAACTCTTGCAATAAAATGTTTCTTTATTATCCACATGAAAGGACCGATGTTCTCACCAAAAAATCACAATGAAATGCCTGATTTATGAATGTCTATTTTGTCACTTTATTCTATACCATGATTTACCATTTTTCTATGTGCTTAGATGCACCTTTAATTTATTTACTTGCTCTAATATTGCATGTAAGAAAGGAGATAACATCATTAATCTGAAAAGCTATTATGTCACATCTATAAAAGGTAAAAATAAGAGTGAAGTTTCAAACTCTCTCTGGATTTTGTCCTCACGAGGTTAGAATACCCTTTTACCAATGTTTTATTAGGTGGTGACTCATTACATCAACCTTATGGTGCCTAACTAACCCCTCCCAACTATTGATCTTCAACTATGAGATGGGGACACCTCGAAACGCTGTCTCATGCCTCACAAGGCTCGAGATTTGGCAAACCAAGTGGAGTCCCTTGACCAGTGTGAATCGACCAATCAGCTCAAATAAGGAAGCCTAACCTATCCGGACCCTAAAAGTGGGACTGAGTTATCAAAGGCCAAAGGTTTCCTCCATTAAGTTCGATGATCCCTTGGTTTCGGGGGTGAAATCGAACCCGATCAAAAGAGCGCACGTCACAACAGGTGAGAGGTAGAAGGGGGCAAAATCGAAAAAAGAAAAATAGAAAGTGAAAGGGAAAAGGGTTGACCTAAATCTAATATTCTCTTTTTATTTTTTTTACCTCAAATAATTTACTTTTTAATATTTCAAAAATTATTAATTACTTAAATTCAATTTTTAATTCCCTCCAAAAACTCAAAACAAAAAATATCCCCTCCTAAAAATTTTTAAATTTAATTTTTAATTCGCTCTAAAAAATTTTAATTTTTTCTCTTTTATCATTTTTAAATATACAACTAAAATTTCATTATGTATTAATTTACTTATTCATATGCATATTGAGTAAAAAATAAATGAGTGCTATTTGAATGACACTAAAAGTAAATAAAATTAATTGATAAGATGATTATATAATCATATAATTACATTAATTGATAAAATTTCATTATATATAATAACTATATATAATTACATTATTAATTTACATACTCATATAGGTATTGTGCTAAAAATATATGAGTACTAGTTAAGTGATACTAAGAGTAAATAAAATTAATCAATAAGATAATTTTATACTCATATAATTATATGAATTGGTAAATTTCATTATATGTAATAATTTTATATCATTACATTATTTATTTACATGTTCGATTACTCATATAGATATTGGACCAAAAATAGACGAGTACTAGTTGAATGAAGCTAAAAGTAAATGAAATTAATTGATAAGGTGATTATATATTATATATAATTACATTATTTTATATAATAATTATATATAATTACATTATTAATTTACGTACTCATATTTGTATTGTACTAAAAATAGATGAGTACTAATTAAGAGATATTAAGAATACATGAAATTAATTGGTAAAATGATTATATACTAAAATAAGTATATGAAGTGGTATATATAATAATGGTATATAATTATATTATTAATTTAAATATTCGATTACTTATATAGTTATTGTGACAAAAATAGATAAATACTAGTTGAGTGATGCTAAAAGTAAATGAAATTGTTAGTAAGTTAATTATATACCCGTATATTTACATTAATTGGTAAAATTTTATTATAAACAATAACTATATACAATTACGATTTTAATTTACATAGTCATATAGTTATTGTACCAAAAATACATAAATATTAGTTGAGTGACATTAGAAATAAATGAAATTAATTTGTAATGTACTTATGTGATAAATTGCTTAGCTTACATATCTATATAAATATTTGTACAAAAAGAAAAATTAAGTAGTAGTTGAGTAACATTAAAGGTAAATTAATTTCAACACAAATTATTTTAGTTACATATTCATATTCATATTCATATAGATACAATAATTATTATAATAATTAAATTTATCTTATTAATAATTAAAATATTTGATTTAATTTATTAAATAATTATTATCTTAATTTTGTCTATTAAAATATATAATATAAATAATTATGAAGTTAAAAATTTATAATATATATAGAATAGAAATTATAAATAATATTTATATATATATTATTGGTATTATATATAATAATTAATAAATATCGATTTTTTCAGTATAATTTGATTGCAGAATAATTTGGTACAATTTATTAGAGTTTTCGGTCTGATTTTAGATAAAATATCTAGATTCATTTCAAATAAAGTCAATGATATAATTCAATTTTATTTCAGTAAAATAATAAACAATATAGTTTGGTTCTAATTTTTTTTTCGATATTTCAGTTGAACACAAAAAAATAAAAAAAAATTCAGATTTGTATACACCGCTGATGACAGATATATATAGCCAAATTAAACACCTACATTGTCTTTTAGGGGTGAGCATAGACCGGTTAACTAGTCCATCAACAAATTTATTAAATCAGTTCATTAACTTCGGTTAACCTTTTTATCGGTTTTGATTTTTAACTCAGTTTTTCAAATCGATTTATTGGCTAACCATTAAAAAATTAAATATATAAATTTAATAAATTATACAATTTTTAATATTATTTTTAATAGTTAAAAATGTTTTAAAAAAGAAAAAATACAAATTACATACAATATTTATTAAAAAACCAAAATAAAATAAAATTTTCATAATTAATTATAAAAATTAAATATATCAAATATAAAACTAACAACAAAGTGTTAATTATGCATATATAATAATAATAATAATAATAATAATAATAATAATAATAATATAATTTTAATATTTATTTATTAAAAATATATTAATTAATAATATTTTAGAAAGTTATATATCATAATATATATAAATTACATAAATATTGAAAAATATAAGTATAAAATTTAAAATATAATTTATAAAATATATATAGATCAATTAACGATTCGATTCGATTAATCATTGATTTTTTAAATTATAAATTATAAATTTAAATTTTTAATTTAATTAAGTTAAAAATCAGTTCGATTTCGAATCAAATTTTCGGTTAATTTAAAATTTGATTTTTTTCTTCTCCTCCCTGTCTTTCCTTGGGCAACTGGTCTTTAAATCAATTTGTTTTTCTTGAAACAATAAAAAAACTTCGAAGAAATAAACATGCCTAGATTTCCTCATCTCATTTGTCTTTTTATATAATCAAACATCCGAGAAATATTATCAATTAATTTCAAAGAAAAAAAAAGGTAATCTCAAAAATTTAGAATAAAAGAAAGAAATATGCTTCTTCTATTTTTAATTTTTTTTCCCGTAGATCTTAAAAGAAAAGCAAATTAAATTAAAGAACAACACGCACAAGCACCGTTTTTTACTTTCTTTTCTTCGTATAATCATTTTCTTAATTTTATATATCTTTATTTTGAATTTCAGTTTCCAGTCCACACAAATAGAATAAAAAATTTATGCCAACATCACAAATTGATATATGTATATAAATAAAATATAATATTTTCCCTCCTTTAATCCTCTTCACAGAGGAACTCCATCTCTCTGTGTGCATTCGTCTCTTTTCTGAACTCTCTCTCTCTCTCTCTCTCTCCCCCCTCTAAGCACACATACAAACCGTCCTCTCTCTAATGGAGAATGGTCCAATTGAAGATCTCTCTGTTTCAACTCGGCAACCCGACTTCGACAATGACCAACGACTCTATTTTGTCCCCTACAGGTCTGTCTCCCTCTCCATTTTCTTATTTTTAAAGCTTTCTATTGCATATGTTCTTACAAATCTGAACGCATAGCTCCATTTTTGAGGGGAGATTCGACTTTTTAAAAATGTGGGATCAAAGCATAGAAAAACGGAATTATGAGAAGAGAAATGGAAACCTAATTGGTTGTATGAAATTGGTATGATTTAATTTTTCGCTGATATTGTCTTGGGGATTCTCAAAAGTTATTTCTCAGCATCTAAGCAGAGAATCTTAATCTTTCTTTTTTAAATGTTTCTGACATGGAAGTGCTTGCATTTCCTAATTTGGTTGAATCCGTGAATTGGGTTTTTAGGTGGTGGATAGATGCACAATACTCAACAACATCGAATGAATCCAATGGGATGAGAGGGATTCTGTACACAGGGACTTCGTGTACTTCCTATGTGGGTCCTATGAAGCTCATCAACAATATATTTAGCTCGGATCTTGTATTAAATTTGAAGAAAGAAGAGGAACCTCTGCGGAATGGTGAAAATGGTGAAGTAGGTGTTTCTGGGCGTGACTTTGCATTGGTCCAGGGAGAAATGTGGTTAAAGGCACTCAAATGGTAAGAGCTAGATATTGATTTTTTGGTAATTCTTTCGAGTTCACTACTTATGCAACATTTGGCAGGGTTGATGTGACTTTTGCTATCTATAACTGAACACGAGTAGAAATATTTTAGCTGGCATGAATAGTTCAATAGTTCATTTCTCAATTTCCAAACAACTGAGTGTGATTTTTCATGGCACATTGGTTGTAACATATATTTTTTTTTTTTTGGTAATTGAGGTGTATTTGCATGAAGACATTGGCTTTGTAACATTTGAAAATTTTAGACACTTCTTAGTTTTTGCTGAGAAGTTTGTATTGGAATTATTTCCAAATGTGTGTATACTCTTTTCTGGTGGCCGCGATGATTGTATCAATATTTAATAGCTTTCTCTCTGTTGCCTGAGAAATGAAAGTTGCTTCATGAATTACTGTTCTGGTTTCCCTTTCAGGCACAGTGATGCTAAAGTTGCTTCAAAGTGTGGAAAAACCTTTTCTGCTGCAGAAGATGATGTGTGTGATGTCTATCCTTTACATCTGAGGCTTTCTGTGCAGCGGGAAGTGAATTCCTTAGGTGTAAAGATCAGCAAAAAGGTCATCTATCTGACTGATCCATCATTTCCATTTTTAGGTTTCACTTCCACTCTTAAATATGAGATGCTATTGTTTTCTCAATTGGTTGCTATGATTCATGATGAAATGGGATTACGGCTGATGGTAAGAATTTCTAGTGTAAAAGGGAGAGTGTACATTGGATATGGAAGAGTTAGGTATCATAATTTTGTCAATTTACATTTTCTTCTGAGGTAGAAAATATTTGCCCTAGGTTACCTGAGAGGTGGCCCCTATTCTGTCTTCTGGTAAACACCATTTAAATGTCACAAAACTATTGTATCACAAATGTATGATGTATCTATTCACCGTCATGAAACTTCCTAAAAAAGGAAAGCCTTGAGATGCAGCTGAACAATCTAGATTATTGGGCCCATGTTCAGGTCAAATTAGCAAGAAATAAGCTCCTCTTAAAACTACAGCACTGTATCTCAGTCAAATGGTTTTTCACAGTATACCCAATATGAAGCAGAGGAAATGCCTCATTTTGCATGGAAGTACTTAGGGATGATGGGAAGCTTCTCTGGACAAGTTTGTCTTCAGACTAGAAATAAGGACCAAGGAAATGTGATTGGCAATTCACAGATGAGGCATAAAATTATTCTTAGTGGTCAGTATTTGCAGAAATTCCATCTCCTCCCTGCACTCACCTGCCATTACCCTTCTGATCCTAGGTTCCTCTTTGACAACACTTGAGGACATAACAGCAGACAAACTGCTCTGGAAACAATTCTCCATGTATAAGGTTTTCCCACTTATCTCCATATCATGAGCAGTCTCAAAATATGACCATTTACAGCTACTTCTCCAAGCATCATCTATGACATATAGTCAGCAATACTGCATCTAAAATTTTAATTTTCTCGATGGAAGCAGTTTGAGCACTAGAGATAACGTAGTTCATTGTTAGACAAGATCCTAGTTTAAATCTTGTATGCATGGTGACCTGACTGATGCTTATAATACATAATCTTGAAGAAGCAAATTTACCCCAACATTAACTGGATAAAAGTTAAATTCCTACTGTTTTTAGGAAAAAAAAGAAAAACAGCTAAATTCCTCCCCTTTTTTATTTTTAGCTGGAAAAATATTTGCTAGTATGTCACGTATTTGCTGCATATGATCTCAAGAGTCCTAGTAAAACAAAAGGCCATTCTGAAACTACCCATGCTGAGAGTTACATTTTTCATCTGACGGAACTATCTTTCTTGTCTTCTTGATCTCAAGGGCTTTCCTACTTAATTTTCTTTTTCCTCAAATAGCACACAAATTGAATCATGGGTCTTAATTTACTACCCACCTGTGTGGTTCCTTGTAAGAGATTTTAATCCTCCTTGAATCAATACAAGACTGGAAACAACTAACACATTATATCCTGGGATATCTAGTTCAACTGCAATCTTTGTGCTGCAATGTTAAGAATGTGTCTTTGAAAAACCACAAGGGGTGAGCACTCCCTAATAGTGGTAGATAAGTATGAACTTTGGGTTAAAGACAAGTATTAAGTCAGTGGACTTATAATGTCATGAGCTATGAGGGCATCCATCTCAGATAATTAAAAAAGGAAAAAGAAAAAAAGATAAATAATGAAGGCCTTTGAGCATGAAGGTCCATGAGCTACTAACCATATCAGTATGTCTCATGCATTCTATGTTTTCAAGAGCACATAGTTCTGATTAGCAGACAGTAATTTCTACATCTTTTTGATGCAGACTGAGATTATTGTTTATTAATCTTCAATTTATTCTCACTCTCACTTGTAGATTAGAATTGTGTTTGATAAATGCTTTCTGTTTTTAATCTTAATGTAATAGCTACAGTGGCCTCTTTTGCTGATAAGAAACAGTTTTAGCATTTGCATGAAAAACCAAAGTCAATTTGTGCATAAATTCTAAATTTAAGTTGTGGATAAATACTAAATTTTGATCTCATCTGGCTGTGTATTCTATGACTTAAATAGATCTAAATATTAATTCTGACAATAAAACCGCAACTAAGCATGTCATGATGGTTAATAGGCTATTCTGGTACTAAACTAATGATTTTCAGGATAATGCAACTGAGCTTTTCAGAAGAGCCTGCAAGATTTTCAGCATTGATTCTGAGATGGTAAGTGAAAATTTTGTCCAAAATATGTAATAATTATTTTTGAGAAGTAACAATGGCTTTCTAACTTCTGTTCAACAGCTGCGCATCTGGGATTTTTCTGGACAAACAACCCTATTCTTTATAAATGACAAAAATAAGTTCCCAAAAGATTGTCAGCGGCAGTCAGATCAGGAGGTAATTGTATACTTTATTTGTTTACCATATAGTTTATATTAAAACTTTTAGGCTGGTTTTAGAACAGACTTTATATTGGTGTACAGTGCCAAAACAATTATTCTGTATGCTTTACTAATCTGAAGATTTGAAGCTAAAAACAATATCAGATTTCTGTTGTTGTGTATCTGTCATACAATTCTTGCACACCTTTGGTGGATACGGTTCTACTAACCACTATTCCTAGCAATATTCTTGGGGTTTACTGCATCTGATGCAAACCGAATTATAGCTCATGATTTTTTTTACAATTTCTGGCAATTTTTAGGCCTTTTTGGTGTTTTATTTAAGTTCCTTATTTGTCATTTAAAAAAAAAATAAATAATAATATGAAAATTATATTTTTTGGAATAAAGAGTGAATTGGCCCCCTGAACTTATTTTGTAATACAATTTGGCCTCCTTGGCTGTTTGTGATGATCAATTTGGCTAAAAAGTACACTTTTGGACTAAATTAGTGCATACCTTTCAATAACGGCCATTTTGCCCCATTTTATTCCAGAAGTTACTCTTTCTCCGCCTTCTTTTTCTTCTTCCTCTCTCTCTCTATCATATATATATATATATGATTGCAAAAGAAATTTATTATAGAGAAAATTCTTGTTGAAAGGAGAATGAAAAATAATTGTTTTTGGGGATGAAATGAGGCAAAATAGTCAAGAACTGAAAGTTCCTTTCTGAATTTTGGTCAAAAAAGTTGATTTTGGAGAAAATTGACCATTGGTTGTTCTTCCAATTTTTTAATTTGCACAACATTATGCAGAAAGATTAACCTGATGTTAAAGAATGAATGAATGAGAAAGTAGGTGACAGGAGTTTTGAAGAGGGCAGCATAATTGTGCCAACAAATGAAGTGGCCACTCACTGTTTCATCCAATTAGCTATTAGCTAGGGGTGCATTTCTTGTTTGTTGGTATTGTTTGTGTTGTGATGAGTCATACATACATTGCAATATGGGTTAGCACTTGTATTACAAAGGATAAATAAAAGGCATAATTACTTATTACTTGGTTAATTAAAGAGATATAATAAACCAATATAACCACTTAAGTGATTGCATATATTAGTAACTAACTAAAACTCATAGATGGTTAATGGTTTGATTTTGTCTCTATCAGAAAAACAGTTATTCTGAAACTTGATTATATTTCGTGTCACTATTAGGATGACAAATAACAACATAAAATATTCCCAATTTTAAACTTGGGCTATAGCTTCATTGTGGCTCTAAAAGCTTGGGTTTTTCTTCTCCATATCTCTTAACATTTTCCATTGTGGCCTTGCTCTAGGCAAAAGTAAAAAATGAGATATCAATAGCTAGAAATACCTCTCATGAACGTTCTATGTTTCAAATGATGTATATTGTAGCATCCACCAGAAATGAGTTTGAGCAATATCCTATGATGTCATAACCCTTCACCACTGCTGTACCCTAGTGTCACTCTTCAGAAAAACATTGGTTGGATTATTAACGTAATCAATTTCCCAGGGGGGTAAATATAGGACTGTAAAATTCTGAGTTCGATAACTAGGAGTGATTTCCAATTCCTAATGACTGCGCTCATACCAAACTGACAAATTTTTCCACTGTTGAGTGATTATTGTAAAAAGAACATCTATTGGCCCATCTATCTAATAACCAAACATATATAACATATCCTACCATGTCCTGTCACACAAGTTGATGCTAGTGATGGACAGTACATGAACTTAGTACCAGTCCCAGCTGTGCAAAGTTTGAACAACTATTCTATTTCTCTGTGTTCTTTTATATTCAATCCATGGCATCATCATATTGACCTCAACTGGAATACCTACTTAGACGTGCTTAGTTTCAGGGACTGCTATAGTTGGTGATTCTGTACTGACAATTGTGATTCACGTTGACTAGACAATCACTGCTACTATATTCCTGACAGATTCTCCTGGAGTTACAAGTTTATGGATTGTCAGATAAAGGGAAAAAGGACGATCGTGCTGCACAACATTCTAATGGAACAAATTCCTCTGGAACTTCAGTTTTGATGGATGGCAGTGCTGGCACTATCAGCAACTGTATTTTCCGTAGTTATTCTTCATCCTTCCTTGGGAAATCTGGAGAAGCTGGTTCTTTAGGGTTGACAGGATTGCTGAATCTTGGAAATACTTGCTTCATGAACAGTGCCATTCAGTGCCTAGCACACACACCAAAGCTTGTAGACTATTTCCTTGGAGATTATGGTAGAGAAATAAATCACGACAACCCATTGGGCATGGATGTGAGTTTTATTTTAATTGTTTTCAGTGAGCATCTTTTTGTGAGGTACGGAGTCATATTGTGAATCTGCAGTCCTATGTGGCATTAATAACTGGTTCTACTTTACAGGGAGAGATTGCTTTAACTTTTGGGGATTTATTGAGGAAGTTGTGGGCTCCTGGAGCAACTCCAGTGGCTCCAAGAATGTTCAAGTCGAAGCTTGCTCGATTTGCTCCTCAATTTAGTGGCTTTAATCAACATGATTCTCAGGTTGGCTAAGCTTTCTCACACAATGATGGTGTCTTGCTTGTGTGTGTGCACGCGTGCATGTGTGTGTGTGAGAGAGAGAGTTTTGTCCAAAGTATTGCAATGCTACTTGTATCTGTATTCTGATTTTAATGGTTATTATGATATAGGAACTCCTTGCTTTCTTATTGGATGGACTCCATGAGGATCTCAATCGTGTTAAATCTAAGCCTTATGTAGAAGCCAGGGATGGGGATGGTAGACCAGATGAAGAGGTTGCTGATGAATACTGGCATAATCATGTGGCTCGCAATGATTCTATCATTGTTGATGTCTGCCAGGTAAATTTCTTTTTTACAATGCTTGCTGTTGGCTAAGGTATATGAAGTACAGAAGTTAAGATTTGATCGTATATATGTTAATTTTCTGATACATTGTTTGTACTGAATACCCCATAGGATTTGATTTTGTTTGCACTAATGAATTGCTAATTGATCCAAATGGGAGTCAGAGTGACAATTGTCAATTTTTGTCAACATCAGTATAATTACTTATCCTAAGTATTATATTGAAAAGAGTGCCAATATATCTGTTCATACATCTGGATCTAACTCACTTACAATCTTGTGTAGTTATCTTGGCACTGCATTTGGATTGACGTTGACACATGATGATAATGTATCAGCCCATCTGACCTTGTATAGTTGTATTTTAATTGCAGGGCCAATATAAATCAACACTAGTCTGCCCTGTTTGCAGGAAGGTATCAGTTACATTTGATCCGTTCATGTACTTATCTCTTCCTCTTCCTTCGACAAATACACGAACTATGACTTTGACTGTTTTAAGTACTGATGGGACTATTCAGCCATCTCCATACACAATTACTGTTCCGAAGCATGGAAAATTTGAGGATCTTACACAGGCTTTAAGCATTGCATGCTCTTTAGGGACTGATGAGACGCTACTAGTTGCAGAGGTACTTTTATAACGTATATATACCTAAGGGAACTACATATGCATGTGATGTGTTTTACTTGGATAGCTAAAGCTATATAACCTTGTACAGGTCTACAATAACCGCATTATACGCTGTCTAGAGGAGCCAGCTGACTCTTTGTCATTAATTAGAGATGGTGATCGGCTGGTTGCCTATCGGTTAAAAAAAGATTTGAATGATGTCCCCTTGGTTGTATTCATGCATCAGCATATGGAGGAGTAAGTTTTGTTTTTCATGTAATTGTTTCCTTGGTATGTCTTTTCCTATTCTACACCACAATCCCATCAACTTCTCCAATTTTATAATATCAGGCAGTACATCCATGGAAAAATTACTTCAAGTTGGAAGGCATTTGGAATTCCTCTTGTGGGACCAGTTTGTGATACTGTCAATGGATCAGACATCTGCAATTTGTATCTAACATTGCTTACTCCATTTCAAATACCTGCTGATGATACCTGGAGCAGTTGCAATTCCTCTAAGAGCACTGCAATTCAAGAAGTCACAGTGACAGAAGATAACAGTAGTTCCAGTTTAGGCAGAAATGCAAACCCCTCTAGTGGAGAAGGAGGCAACTCGGACTCAGATTCTGAACTACAGTTTTTTTTAACTGATGACAAAGGAGCAACCAAGGACTCCAAGATAGTAATGAATGAGCTGGTAACAGTGACTGGAGTGCCCAAACGATTGAATATTCTTGCATGCTGGTCAGAAAAACAGATTGAACAGTATGATTCTCATCTTATTAGCTCATTACCTGAGATTTTCAAGTCTGGCTTTCTTGCAAAGAAACCTCAGGAATCTGTTTCTCTGTACAAGTGTCTTGAAGCATTTTTGAAGGAGGAGCCACTTGGACCGGATGATATGTGGTAAGTTTACATCATATCTTGAAAATATAATTTAAACAACTTTCATGTTTGAAAAGAGTTAGAAGTATTTGAAAGATGGTTGATTTGAAACGTTTATTAGTTGGCAATATGATGATAGGGCATATATTAGTCTTGTTGAAAGAACCTCCATGTTTGTTATATGCTTGTATTCTGCAAGTAACTTTTGAGGCCAGAAGCTCGCTAGCCTGCTTTTGGCTGTAGAGATTATGAACTTCCTAACCTTTCATTTTCTTTATCTATTTATACTTGATTGCATTTCATATTCTTTGTTAGTCAATCTGTTGGCTTTCAGATCCCTGTTAGTGACTTATTTGCTCAAACTTCTCTAGTTTTTTATTTTTCATGCTAAATGTGTTGAATCTCGCACTTTAGATTATTTGATTATTTGCTAACTAACCTCTCCATCCTTATTTAAATAAATTGTGACAAAATAAACATTGATGTAAATTATTTCTTATTTCTATATTTTCTCTGTTAGAAAATGAGGCAGATCTACTGTTGGGCAGAGAAATTTGGATACTAAGAATCCATGTAGCCAACCCTATCTAGTATGGGATTAAGGCTTAGTTGTTGGTGTTCTGTATATGCTAAGATATGAGGAGTTTATTGATCAAACCATGAAAATGGGCTGCTTGCATGTGTGAGGAAATGCTACATTTATCTAAATCTCCTTAATGCCCTCAGTGCCACAGCCTAGAGTTTTAGAACCATGAACTTCTGTTTTGTAAATGGTGGTTTGCTTCTCAAGTTTCCTTATGTTAGGTTCCATAATTTGTTATGTAGGTTCTGTCCAAGTTGCAAAGAGCACCGTCAAGCCAGTAAAAAGTTAGACCTTTGGAGATTGCCGGAGATTCTGGTTATTCATCTAAAGAGGTTCTCTTATACCCGATTTATGAAGCACAAGCTTGAGGCATATGTAGATTTTCCTGTTGATGATCTTGATTTGTCAACTTACATTTCCTACAAGAACGGTCAATCATCTCAGCGTTACATGCTTTATGCAATCAGTAATCACTATGGAAGCATGGGAGGTGGCCACTACACTGCTTTTGTGCATGTAAGTTATCTAGTTTCTTCAATTTATTGAACCATTTTCTCAAATTTTTATGTGGATTGACCTGAAAGTACATGCAATGGTTTGTTGGGTTTCTGGTCATATAGTTACTCTTTGGTCCATTCTTTTTGGGGCGTAGGAGATTAAATGCATAACATAAATATCATAAATATATTTTATGAGCATTCTTACTCTAATTGGAAGCTTGGAAACTTTTTTCCTGGATTCTATCATTTCAATTCATGACTTATTGTTAATTCCCTTATGTGGTGGTTTATCAATATATATTTTTTATTTGATTAATGTAGGATTCATGAAGTGTTAAGAGGAGTTCAATCTTAATTAACATGTTTTGTCTTGATGCAGCATGGGGGCGATTGCTGGTATGACTTCGATGATAACCAAGTACATCCAATCAGCCAGGACAAGATAAAGTCTTCGGCTGCTTATGTTCTTTTCTACAGAAGAGTTATGGAGGATTAGTTCGAGAATGAGTTGCAATCGGTGAGAATCTTATGGAATCTAGACGAATAGTCAATTTTATTAACATTTTTTATTCCGTCTTAGTGTTACAAGTATCATCTAAGAGGGTAACATTCTTTTGTTGCTGTCATTATTTAGTTCAATTTGATTAGATCTTCTGGGAGGTATTATAAAAAAGCATAAAATTAGGTGCAGGTGATGATTGATTGTATCATAGGAAAAACTTGATAAACGGAGGAGACCAGGGAAGACCTGGCTTATACTTGTAACCATTAGTGAAAGAGAGTTTTGCAAAGGATTTGCTTAAACCCCTTATAGTATCTGTTATGTAGTTTTTTTTTTAATAATATCTGTTCTGTAGTTGATGATTACTCGTGTATCAACTGTTTTCCAAACTGAAGATTGGATATATTGAAATTTATTTGAGAGGAAATATCTTGGTTTTCATTTGCCAATCACTGTTTTGTTGTTGCCTCGTTGAGTAATTTCTCTTCTTATTTGTCTTCGATTTTTCTATTTTCACCTGCGGTGTTAAAGCGAAATGTGGATGATGGAAGATTGATATATCTTGCAGGTAAAGGTGTGTATAAACTAGTTAATTGATCTATTAATAAATTTTAGTAACTAGTTTAATATCACGTGATTATTAAAATGAAGATTTTTTGTAAAACGGGATTTTCTTTATTATTTCAATTACGCTCCAAATAATTCAATTAGGTTTATATATATATATACACACACAAATAATATATGTGAAAATACTATTCTATCTTTAATTACAAAACTAACTAAAGAAAAATAAATTAACCAGCATTTCCCCTTAAATTGATGCAAATATATTGCACATGTCCAGCTTGTAGATTATGGTACGGAAGGTTCGATTACTGAGTTTTTTTGTGAAAACATTAGCCAATTATCTGTTCGACGTCACATGAAGTAAGCTCAAGATACCATCAGATAATTTTCCTTTGATGAAGTATCGATCAATTTTAATGTGTTTTGTCATGTCATGTTGAATAGTATAATGAGCAATACTGATTGCAGATTTGTTATCACAATACAACAATAGCCTATCTTTTTAGCCAACTTCAATTCTACTAACTTCTGCAGCCATAACAATTCACAAATACCTTAAGCCATAACTCTGTATTTTGCTTCTGCATTAGATCTTGCAACTATACTTTGTTTCTTGCTTCTTCAAGTGACTAAGTTGCCTCCCGCAGATGTACAATAACCAGAGGTGAACCTTCTGTGATTTAGAGATTCAATCCAATCTGCATCTATGAAGGCTTCAATTTGAAGATAACCATTTTTTGAAAAACGACCTTTTTTCTAGAGCTGATTTTAAAAATTGCAAAATGTCAAAAATAGCTTGCTGATGAGACTTTTTAGGATCACGCATAAACTGATTCACCAAGCTAACTGCATAGACAATGTCCCATCTGGTATGAGATAGATAGATAAGTCTACCAACCAAACTTTGATATCTGTCTTTATTAACTAATTTTTCAATTCTTACTTGCAACCTATGGTTACTTTCAATGGGTGTGTCTATTGATTTACATCCCAACATACCAGTCTCATCCAAAAGATCCATGATGTATTTTCTTTGAGAAATGAAGATTCCTTTGGTTGATCTAGCAACTTTAATTCCCAAGAACTATTGTAACTTTCCTAGATCCATAATCTCAAACTCCTAAATTAAGCTTCTTTAGACGAATCATTTCTTCTTTATCATCCCCTGTCATCACTATATAATCAACATAAACAATGAGAAGAGTGATCTTACCCTTGGAGTGTCTCATAAAAATGGTATAATCAGCATTGCTTTATTGATAACCAAAAAAGATCATGGCTTTGCTAAATCTGTCAAACCAAGCTCTCAGAGATTGTTTCAACTCATACAAAGCCTTTTTCAATCTGTACACTTTTTCTTTAGTTCTTTCATCATCAAAACCAGGAGAAATCTCCATATAAACCTTTTCTTCCAAGTCCCTATGGAGGAATGCATTCTTCACATCAAATTGCTGTAAATCCCAATCTAAGTTAGTTGTACAGGATAGCAAGATTCTAATTGTATTCATTGTGAAAATATATGCAATTTTCTCCTGATAGTTAACTCCATAAGTCTGAGTAAAGCCCTTTACAACTAATCTAACTTTGAATCTTTCAATCGAACCATCAGCTTTGTGTTTTATTGTGAACATCCACTTACAACCAACTAACTTCTTGTCTGGAGAGTCAACTAGTTCCTAGATTTCATTTTTAGAGGGAGCTTTCATTTCTTCTACCATAGCTTCTCTTCACTTTGGATCCCTGATAGCTTTCCTCCAATACTGTGGAATACACATAGAGGAAAGAGACAAGGTAAAGGCTCTATAGGAGGGAGACAAAGAATCATAAGTGACAAAGTTGGAAATTGAATGTTTTGTACATGACGTGACTGATTTTCTTTGAGCAATGGGCAAATTTAAATTAGGGTCAGAAAATAACTCACTCGAGGATTTTGGCAGTGTAAAATGTATGATGGCTTTTTCTGACCTCTTCTTCTTCCTCGAGTATCTCAAAAAATCATGTCTATCTAAATGACCAACAACATTATGCTTCCCCTGAACAACAAAATTATGCTCCCCCTAAACATCAACATTATGCTCAATAACACCAACAATGTTCTCCTTATGAACAACAATCTCTTCATTTTTTCCATGAACAAGATCATGAAGTACCACAAGTACATTCATCACCACTTCTTCACTACTCTCCCCCTGAAGACGTGATAGTGTAATGCCAAAATAAGGTTCGAACGTCCAAAATGTAACATCCATACTGACATAGAATTTCCTACATAGTGGGTGATAGCACTTATATCCCTTTTGCATTAGAGAATACCCAATGAACACACATCTTAGTGCCCTCGGATTTAATTTCCCAACATTCCTATTATTGACAAAGCAAACACACCCAAAAATCTTTGGTGGAATAGTATAGCCATTTTTTTCAGTTAAGAATTCTAAAAGAGTCCTAAAGTTGAGAGTTTTGAGAGCCATTTTATTAATAAGATAGGAAGCCACTAATATAGAATCTCCCCAATATAGGTTTGGAACGTTCATAGTAAACATAAGGGATCTAGCAACTTCCAACAAATGCCTATTTTTTCTTTCAACTACACCATTTTGAGTACTAGTTTGATGGGAAATCCCATGAGACTCCAAATAAGCACGAAACCTACTATCCATTGTCAATTTGCAAAACTTTTATCTTAGGATTAAATTGGGTGTAAACCATTTTATGAAAATATTGAAACCAGGAGAAAATATCACTTTTTGCCTTAATCAAATACACCTAAGTCATTCTAGTGCAACAATTAATGAAAGTAGCAAACCATTGATTTTCAGACAAAGAGGCAATTTGTGTAGGCCCCCAAACATTAGAATGAATAAGCATAAATGGATCATTAACTTTACTATCACTCAATGAATAAGAGTTTTTAGTATGTTTAGCATACTTACAAGCATCACAAAATAAAGAATCAAACCAAGTTCTAGAAAATAAACTAGGATATAGTTTTTCTAAGACAAAAAATTATGGATGCCCTAATCGCTTATGCCACTGAATTATCTCCTAATTGACATCTTGATATCCTCCAAAAAGAGCCAAGTCTTTACTTTCTTCCATCATATATAAGCCATCATGCTCTCTGCCACTACCAATCTATTAGTGTAAGCCCTAGCCCCAATGCATTGTAATAAAACATTTTAATTAATAAAATGAGGCATTTGTTTTATCTATTGTATTCCTGTGCATATCAATTGATAGAACTATCCAAGAATGTTGTTTCGATTTAAGTTATCATGTGTGAGGCACATGGTTGTAAGACCTTAAAACAAATGAGACTTCATTCTAAATATCCCTAGTCAGTCATTGTTATGGGAATAATAATGAATTAAGACTAGTATGCTCTCTCTGATATTATGAGTTTTGTCTTACGGATCATTAGGACAAGAGTGTCAATCAAAGATCATAGATACATGTTAAAGAACATGGTATCTGGATTCGATCCGTTTGTGAGAACACTATATGATACAAGTTATAAGTGTTTCTCATATGCAAGTTTTGTATCGGAGTTCTTAGACCTAAAATCTCTATGAAACTCTTAATGAATTACTGTGTACTTTGACGTACACCTAACGTGCTCGTAACAGAGTGACAAGTACGGTTATGCTTGGGTATGCATTGATTCATGTTAGAGAGCATGAGAGAAGTGAAGGGATTACCCTTTTCAATAAGAGAGAAAAATATCATCGGCCACTTGATCAGTGAACTGAGAAGTGTATGGCCATACCGAGATGAAATAATGAATAATCATTATTTATCTGAGAGTTCAGTGTCACTGGAACATCAAGAAAGGAATTAATATATATATAAGTATGACTAGTTCCATGCCTTATATTAATTCTGATATTTATGGGTTAGGGGACTATACAAAATTGCATTAAGTCACTAAATGTCATATGCATTTTTATTTAATTTGGAATGCTATAATATCTTGCTAGAGAATATATATAGCCTTTGAATTAATTCATTAGTTCATTGCCAATATTAAATGGACCTATAGGATCACACACAAAGTATTGGGCTTAAAATATTTAAATAAAGTATTGGGCATTAATTTGGGCTTTTAATTAAAGTCAAATTAATGTGTGTCATGGGTTATAAGATTGCTATTGGACCTTGGCCCATGAGAGAGAGAAATTCAGCCCACATGGTTTAATTTCAATTAATTAATTATCTTGTATTAATTAAATTAATTGAGTATTAAATTCTAATGATATTTAAATCAAATTATAACACTTAATTAAGGGATGTCTTAGCCGAAATTCCAAGATAAATATTGAAGGAATTTCGGCACATGTGAATTTCTTTATTAAGCAATATTATTTGATTAAATGTCTTATGTATTTATCTTGGATTAAATCAAAAGAATTTGAATCAATATATATTACTTATTTTAAAGAAGTGATAAAGGCTAAAATTAATTATCTTTAAGTGGTGTATTTTAGATTTATCACTTAAAAATAAAATGATATATATTGATAGAAGAAAAAAAAACGTGAAACCCTAGCTTTTCTTTGGTTTTGGTGTGAACTTCTCTCTCTCTCTCACACAAAATTCTTTTGGCCAATTTTCACAAGGAGAAAGGATTGTTCCTCATTTTCTTGTGTTCTTGGGTAGTAATAGCAACTTAAGAGAAGTACAAAATCAAATTTTGTAGCTTCAAACCATTGCCATTACACAATACTTTAAAAGAGAGCTAGCAATCTCGATTTTAAGCCGTCGGTGCAATTGTGTGTGTGAACATAGAGAGGAGTGGCGCAAAGGCTATTCCTTGGCATTGGTGATCAAGATCTAAGGCGGATAAAGTCATCTCAGTTGCTGGTTATCACCAAATTCAAGTTTTAAAAGGCATCCAAAGTTGTAAGTTTTAAAAACCCTAAAATTGCATGTTTTGATTCTTGTCATGGAATTGTTTGGCATGTATGATCGATTTTTATCGTTTTTTGCTGCATGATTACCATGAACATATCATGTCATATTCCATCAGTGGTATCAGAGCCTAAACATGCTTATTTTAGTGCTTTAGATGCATGAAAAGATTAATTAAAAATCGTTATTATGAAAACATGCAATGCTAAAATTTTCTATTTTGAGTTTTTTGCATTGTTTTGGTGTAAAAACGATTTTAATTGATTAGATAGGTATTATAATTAATATGACATGTTAATATACTGTCCTAAGATTTTCTAGGAGCTGTTAATGGTCGGATTTAATTGATAATACCTGATGGTACATGTTAATTTTAAAACTAGGTGCTAGTTGGCATGTTAAGTGCTAGTTTAACAACTAGTTTTCAAAATTAAATGTAAAATTGATTTTGGAATATTTGTAAGTGATTTTTAAAGATTAAATATCAGGTATGGACATATTTTAAATTTGGTTTTAATTCTGGTCCATGACAATTTAATTGATTAATTTTAAAATCACTTAAAACTATGACTAGTTTGTGTTTGTTACATGTTTAATCAACATTGTTTGTTTTGTTTTGATTAAAATCGTAAAAACACATTTAGATCAAATTGGTACAAAATATTAAATCAATATTTATGACCTTATTTAAATTATTAAATGATTCATAAAATTGATTTAAGTATTTGTGCATTTTGTGGCATCACATAAGCATTAAAAAACTAGTTTTTGTTGTTTGTTTGTTTTTGTAAGCATGCCATGTATTATATATATGTTCTTCATGATTTTATGTTTTAATTCATGTTGATACATATTATATATGTATTTTTAATGTTTATGGGATGAATGACATAAAATTAAAAATGGCAAAATTGAAAATTATACTAGAGTTGATTTATGGCACAAATCTAACTAGTTAGTGTTTTGGCCTTTTAAGAGAACTTATTCAATAAGAGGATTTAGTCCATTGGGCTTTGGCCCAGGCCCATCATGGGGTCTTCTCTTAAAGGTTCAAGTACACAATTTCCATTAATGGGCTTGGCTAAATTAATTAAAATTGGACTTTGTTTTATCTATGAATGTTATGTATATTTATTTGCTTGTTTGGTGTGATGAATGAATATGCATGGTGCATTCATGGGCCCTGGGTTTTGTAATTAAATATGGCCTGCGAGCCATTATATTTTATTGTAAAAGTTTCATTTATTTCTTAGAATAGAATATACTTGAAGACTTTGTAAATCAAGATGAAGCCCACCGGAGTGGAGAAGCCCAACTCGAAGATTCTTATGTAATAGTATAGAATCTTAGTTGTAGGTTTTTGGGCCCATGTTTGTCACGCTTTACTTTATGCAATTATATATATATGCATGCTATGAATGGATGACAAAGCGTATGCCATGTAAGCCGTAATAAAAATGAATCCCTAAAATAGTAAGTCACAAAGTTGCCTTCCTAATTCGAAACATATCAAGGCATCGATCATCGGTCACATGGACTAGGAGTCCTAGATACGCCCGATTATTTTTTGTGAGGCATGGGTTGTGAATGTAGGTTGGACTTAACATGAAAAGGGATGCTCGGACCTAGGCAACTAATAAATGGGTTTGTGCTATAACATCTTAAGATGTTAGCCCATTTGATCCAAGAGTCATGTACGAGACATGATTGGAGTTTTTCCTACCTAAGTAACTTAACTTATTAGGTGTACAAGCTCAGCTTGACTAATAAGTTGTTGTGAAAAGTGGATCTTGGCCCACATTAAATCACTAACGCGAATTATTTAAAGGGATATTAATTCAGTTTGTAGGATGATAAATAAGACCTCATTTAATCTTGCTAAATTTTATTGTAGATTGAAAATGGCATCTTCAAACAACAATTTCTCATTGCGATCTATCCTTGGAAAGGACAAAATGAATGGCACCAATTTCATAGACTGGTCTCGAAACTTAAGAATAGTTTTTAAGTAAGAGAAAAAGTTGTATGTTTTGGATGCAACCTTGCCCGAAGAACTTGGAAGGAATGCCTCTGCGGTTCAAAAGGAAACTTTTGAGACCAAGAAGAGCGACTCCAATGATGTGACCTGTCTGATGTTGGCCACTATGGTGCCTGACTTGCAAAAGTAATTTATGGACCAAGAGGCTTATGCGATCATGGTGCACCTCAAGGAGATGTTCCAAGAGTAAGCTCGTCATGAGAGGTTCGTGACAACAAAGGCCTTAATTTCTTGTAAGATGGCTGTGGGCACTCTTGTTAGTACCCATGTACTCAAGATGAAAGGGTATCTTGATACTCTTGAGAAGCTTGAGCTAAAAGTGCCAAAGGAATTGGCCACTGACTTGATCTTAGGATCATTGACTGATGATTATGATCCATTTGTGATGAATTATAACATGCATGCAATGACCAAGTCGGTCACTGAGCTTCATGGGATGCTTAAGAATGCTGAAGAGAACATTCGAAAGACCAATCTCGTATTGATGGTGTTAGTGTAAGCCCTAACCCCAATGCATTGTAATAAAACACTTTAATTAATAAAATGAGGCAATTGTTTTATCTATTGTATTCCTGTGCATATCAATTGATAAAACCATCCAAGAATGTTATTTTAGTTTAAGTTATCATGTGTGAGGCACATGGTTATAAGACCTTAAAACAAATGAGACTTCATTCTAAATATCCCTAGTCAGTCATTGTTATGGGAATAACATATGAATTAAGACTAGTATGCTCTCTTTGATAAATTGAGTTCTGTCTTACGGATCATAAGGACAAGAGTGTCAATCAGAGATCATAGATACATGTTTAGAACATGGTATCTGGATTTGGTCCGCTCATGAGAACACTACATGGTACAAGTCATAAGTGTTTCTCATATGCAAGTTTTGTATTGGAGTTCTTAGACCTAAAATCTCTATGAAACTCTTTATGAATTAATGTGTGCTTTGACATACACCTAACGTGATCGTAACAGAGTGACAAGTATGGGTATGCTTGGGTATGCATTGATTCATGTTAGAGAGCATGAGAGAAGTGAAGGGATTACCCCTCTCGATAAGAGAGAAAAATATCATCGGCCACTTGATCAGTGAACTAAAAAGTGTATGGCCATACCGAGATGAAATAATGAGTAATCATTATTTATCTGAGAGTTTAGTGTCACTGTAATATCAAGAAAGGAAATAATATATATAAGGATGACTAGTTTCATGCCTTATATTAATTCTGATATTTATGGGTAAGGGACTATGCAAAATTGCATTAGGTCACTAAATGCCATATGCATTTTCATTTAATTTGGAATGCTATAATATCTTGCTAGAGAATATATATAGCCTTTGAATTAATTTATTAATTCATTGCCAACATTAAATGGACCTATAGGATCGCACATAAAGCATTAGGCTTAAAATATTTAAATTAAGTATTGGGCATTAATTTGGGCTTTTAATTAAAGTCAAATTAATGTGTGTAGTGGGTTATTAGATTGCTATTGGACCTTGGCCCATGAGAGAGAGAAATTTAGCCCACAAGGTTTAATTTCAATTAATTAAATATCTTGTACAAATTTAATTAATTGAGTATTAAAGCCTAAAGATATTTTTATCTAGATGAATCATTTAAATAGAAGTTGATGTGGCCGAAATTCCTAGGGAAATACCAAGGAATTTCGGCACATGTATTATTTTTATTTAAGTGGTTTATTAGATTTAAGTGTCTTGTCTTTTATCCTAAATTAAGTGATATTATTTGATTAAATGTCTTTTGTTTTTATCTTGGATAAATTAAAAGAGTTTTTATCAATAAATATTTCTTATTTTAATTAAGTGATAAAGGCTAAAATTAATTATCTTTAGCTAATGTTAATTATCTTAAGGTAGTGGATTTTAGTTTTATCACTTAATAAAATGAAATAATATATATATTGGATGAGAGAGAAAAGGACTAACCCTAATTTTCTCTAAGTGTGGCGTGAACTTCATCTCCCTCTCAAAAAATTATTTTGGCCAATTTTTCAAAAGGAGAAAGGATTGTTCCTCATTCTCTTGTGATCTTGGGTAGTAATAGCAACCTTAGAGAAGTGCAAAATCAATTTTGTAGCTTCAGTACATTTCCATTACACAATACTTTAAAAGAGAGCTAGCAATCTCGATTTTAAGCCGTCGGTGCAATTGTGTGTGTAAGAATAGAGGGAGTGGCGTAAAAGGCTATTCCTTGGCATTGGTGATCAATATCTAAGGTGGATAAAGTCATCTCGGTTGCTGGTCATTAACAAACTCAAGTTTTAAAAGGCATCCAAAGTTGTAAGTTTTAAAAACCCTAAAATTGCATGTTTCGATTCTTGTCATGGAATTGTTTGGCATGTATGATCGTTTTTTGTTGTTTTCCGCTGTGTTATAATCACATTCATACCATGTCATATTCCATCAATGGTATCAGAGCCTAAACATGCTTATTTTAGTGCTTTATATGCATGAAAAAATTAATTAAAAATCGTCATTATAAAAACATGCAAATCTGAAATTTTCTGTTTTGAGTTTTTTGCATTGTTTTGGTGTAAAAACGATATTAATTGATTAGATAGGTATTATAATTAATATGACATGTTAATATACTGTCCTAATATGTTCTAGGTGCTATTAATGGTCAGATTTAATTGCTAATACCTGATGGTACATGTTAATATTAAAACTAGGTGCATTTTGGCATGTTAATTGTAAGTTTAACAACTAGTTTTAAATATTAAATGTAAAAAAGTTTTTTTGAATGTTTGTAAGTGATTTTTAAAGATTAAATATCAGGTCTGGACATGTTTTAAATTTGGTTTAATTCTGGTTCATGACAATTTAACTGATTAATTTTAAAATCACTTAAAACTATGACTAGTTTGTGTTTGTTACATGTTTAATCAACATTGTTTGTTTTGTTTTGATTAAAATGGTAAAAACACATTTAGATTAAAATGGTACAGAATATTAAATCAATATTTATGGGCTTATTTAGATTATTAAATGACTCATAAAATTGATTTAAATGTTTGTGCATTTTATGGCATTACATAAGCATTAAACAACTAGTTTTTGTTGTTTGTTTGTTTTTGCATGAATGTCGTGTACTATATATGTGTTCTTCATGATTTTATTTTTTAATTCATGTTAACACATATTATATGTATTTTTAATGTTTATGGGCTGTATGACATAAAATTAAAAATGGCAAAATTGAAAATTATACTAGAGTTGATTTATGGCACAAATCTAACTAGTTTGTGTTTTGGGCTTTTAAGAGAACTTATTCAATAAGAGGATTTAGTCCATTGGGCTTCGGTCCAGGCCCATCACGGGGTCATCTCTTAAAGGTTCAAGTACACAATTTTCATTAATGGGCTTGGCTAAATTAATTAAAATTGGACTTTGTTTGATCCATGAATGCTATGCATATTTATTTGCTTGTTTGGTGTGATGAATGGATATGCATGGTGCATTCATGGGCCCTGGGTTTTGTAATTAAATATGGCCTGCGTGCCATTATATTTTATTGTAAAAGTTTCATTTATTTCTTAGAATAGAATTTATTTGAAGACTTTGTAAATCAAGACGAAGCCCACCGGAGTGGAGAAGCCCAACTCGAAGATTCTTATGTAATAGTATAGAATCTTAGTTGTAGGTTTTTGGGCCCATGTTTGTCACGCTTTACTTTATACACTTATATATATACATGTTATGTATGGATGATAAAGCGTATGCCATGTAAGCCGTAATAAAATGAATCCCTAAAAAAATAGTAAGTCACAAAGTTGCCTTCCTAATTCGAAACATGTCAAGGCATCGATCATCGGTCACGTAGACTAGGAGTCCTAGATGCGCCCGATTATCTTTATGAGGCATGGGTTATAAATGTAGGTTAGACTTAACATGGAAAGGGATGCCCGGACCTAGGCAACTAACAAATGGGTTATGCTATAACATCTTAAGATGTTAGCCCATTTGATCCAAGAGTCATGTACGAGACATGATTGGAGTTTTCCTACCTAAGTAACTTAACTTATTAGGTGTACAAGCTCAGCTTGACTAATAAGTTGTTGTGAAAAGTGGATCTTGGCCCACATTAAATCACTAACGCGAATTATTTAAAGGGATATTAATTCGGTTTGTTGGAGCATAAATAAGACCTCATTTAATCTTGCTAAATTTTATTATAGATTGAAAATGGCATCTTCAAACAACAATTTCTCATTGCGATCGGTCCTTGAAAAGGATAAATTGAATGGCTCCAATTTCATAGACTGGTCTCGAAACTTAAGAATAGTTCTTAAGCAAAAGAAAAAGTCATATGTTTTGGATGCATCCTTGCTTGATGAACCTGGCAGGAACGCCTCTGCGATTTAAAAGGAAACTTTTGAGACCAAGAAGAGCGACTCCAATGATGTGACATGTCTGATGCTGGCCACTATGGTGCCTGACTTGCAAAAGCAATTTATGGACCAAGAGGCTTATGCGATCATGGTGCACCTCAAGGAGATGTTCCAAGAGCAAGCTCGTCACGAGAGGTTCGTGACAACAAAGGCCTTAATTTCTTGTAAGATGGCTGCAGGTACTCCTGTTAGTACCCATGTACTCAAGATGAAAGGGTATCTTGATACTCTTGAGAAGCTTGAGGTACTAGTGCCAAAGGAATTGGCTACTGACTTGATCTTAGGTTCATTGACTGATGATTATGATCTATTCGTGATGAATTATAACATGAATGCAATGAACAAGTCAGTCACTGAGCTTCATGGGATGCTTAAGAATGCTGAAGAGAACATTCGAAAGACTAATCCCGTATTGATGGTTCAAGGGGACATTAAGAAGGGACCCGCTAAGGGAAAGGGAAAGGGAAAGGCAAAACCCAAGAATGACCTGGCTCGGTTCAAGTCAAGTGGGAGTGCACCTCAGGCCCAATCCAAGCCCAACGCACAGAAACTCAAAGAGAGTGAGAGCACTTGCTTCCATTGCAACAAGATAGGGCATTGGAGGAAGAATTGCGCTCTCTTCAAGGAAGAACAAAAGAAGAATGGAGCCAAGGCGTCCAGTTCTGGTATTTTTATTGTTGAAATTAACCTTTCTATTTCTACCACTTGGGTATTGGATACCGGTTGTGGTTCTCACATTTGTTCAAATGTGCAGGGGCTAAGAAATAGGCGGTTACCTGGGAAGAATGAAGTGGACCTCCGTGTGGGGAATGGAGCACGAGTTGCTGCCATGGAGATAGGCGACTATCACCTTACTTTACCTTCCGGACTTTTTATTGTTTTGAATAATTGTTATTATGTGCCTGCTATGAGCAGAAATATTATTTCAGTTTCATGTTTGGATAATGATGAATTTGATTTTGTTATTAAAAATGGCAATGCTCATATTCGTCGCCAAGTCATTTCTTATGGCAATGCCATGTTGCAAAATGGCCTTTATATCCTTGATCTACAAAACAAAGAGTCCATATACAACATTAATATGAAGAGGGTTAAGTCAAACGAATTGAACCCTACTTACTTCTAGCATTGTCGTTTAGGACATGCAAACGAAAAACGCATTTCAAGACTCCACAAAACTGGAGTGCTTGGGTCATTCGACTTAGAGTCTTATGACACATGCGAGCCATGTTTGCATGGAAAATTGACAAAGAGTCCTTTTAATAAGAAAGGTGAGAGGACTAATGGCTTATTGGAACTAATACATACCGATGTATGTAGACCTTTAAGTACACAAGCTAGAGGTGGTTTTAGCTACTTCGTGACATTCATAGATGACTTCAGTAGATATGGCTATGTCTATCTAATGAAGTACAATTCTGAAACTTTTGAGAAATTCAAAGAGTTTAAGAACGAAGTAGAAAACCAACTTGGCAAAAGTGTAAAAGCCATTCGATCAGATCGAGGCGGCGAATACTTAAGCTAAGAGTTTGACAATCATCTAAAGGAGTGTGGTATTATTTCACAGCTCACTCCTCCTGGAACACCTAAATGGAATGGTGTGTCCGAAAGGAGAAATCGAACTCTGTTGGACATGGTTCGATCTATGATGAGTCAAGCTAATCTTCCTATCTCTTTTTGGGGTTATACATTAGAAACTGTTGCGTTTCTATTGAACCGTACTCCAACTAAAGCAGTTGAGAAGACACCATACGAGGTATGGACTGGGAAAGAACCCAATATGTCTTTTCTCAGGATTTGGGGCTGTGAAGCACATGTTAAGAAATTAACATCTGACAAACTAGAGTCCAAATCCAGTGTCTGCTTGTTTGTGTGTTATCCTAAAGAAAAAAAGGGATACTACTTTTACTCACAAGCCGAGAACAAAGTATTTGTTGCTCGCAAGGCTGTTTTCTTAGAAAAGGAGTTCCTTCTCAAGAAAGACAGTGGGAGTAAAGTAGAACTTGGAGAAATTCAAGCGCCACAAACTCCTATAGAGGATAAGTTGGAAATGGAATCAAGTTCACAACCAGTTGTGGAACAAGAACCCATTACACAAGAACCTAGAAGGTCCGGTAGGGTACGTCAGGAGATTGAGAGATATGGATTTCTAATCACTGACAGTGACATTATTGAGTTAGTAGATCGTGAGGATCCTACTACCTACCGAGAAGCTATTGAGAGCCCAGACTCAGAAAATTGGCTTGAAGCCATGAAATTCGAGATGCAATCAATGTACAATAACCAGGTTTGGACCTTGGTTGATCCACCGGAAGGTGCTAAGGTAATTGAATGCAAGTGGCTATTCAAACTCAAAGTTGATAAGACCTACAAAGGTAGACTAGTAGCAAAAGGTTTTCGACAAACTCATGGTGTAGACTATGACGAGACCTTTTCGCCTGTAGTCATGCTCAAGTCCATTAGGATCTTGCTTGCCATAGCTGCATATCATGATTATGAGATATGGCAAATGGATGTCAAAACTGCTTTCCTCAACGGAAATTTACTTGAGGATGTGTGTATGACACAGCCTGAAGGTTTTGTCAATCCCAAGCATCCTAAGAAGGTTTGCAAGCTTCAAAAATCCATTTATTGATTAAAGCAAGCATCCCGAAGTTGGAATCTTCATTTTGATGAGGCATTCAAAGAATTTGACTTCATCAAGAACGAAGATGAGCCTTGTGTGTACAAGAAGGTTAGTGGGAGCATAGTAGTATTTTTGGTCCTATATGTGGACGACATCCTTCTCATTGGGAATGACATTCCAACATTGCAAAAGGTTAAGAAATGGTTGGGAAAATGTTTCTCAATGAAAGACTTAGGTGAAGCAGAGACAATACTTGGTATTCGAATCTATAGAGATAGATCGAATCAGCTCTTAGGACTAAGTCAAGAAAAGTATATAGACAAAGTACTAAAGCGTTTTAGTATGGGAGACTCAAAGAAAGGGTACATACCTTTGGCTTTGGGTGTTCCTTTGACTAAAGAACAGTGCCCTAAAACCAAAGAGGAAAGGGACAACATGAGTAGAATCCCATATCCATCTGCTATTGGATCTATCATGTACGCTATGTTATGTACTAGGTTGGATATTGCTCATGCACTGAGTATAAACAGTAGGTTTCAGCAAGACCCTGGTGAAAAGCACTGGTCTGCTGTAAAGGGGATTCTGAAGTACCTGCGAAGGATGAAGAATCACTTCTTAGTGTATGGTGGTCAAGAAGAGCTCGTCATACAAGGTTATGCCGATGCTACTTTTCAGACCAGCACTCAGGATTCTAGATCACAATCTGGATTCATTTTTGTTTTGAACGATGGTGCTGTCAGTTGGAGAAGCTCGAAGCAAGAGACCGTTGCCGACTCAACTACAGAATCTGAGTATATTGTAGCGAGTGAGGCTGCAAAAGAGGCTGTTTAGATTAAAAATTCCATTTCTGGATTAGGAGTGGTCCCAAGCATCCTAGATCCATTAGAAATTTTTTGTGACAACAACGGGGTCATCGCACAGGCCAAGGAGCCCCGGTCACACCAGAAATTCAAACACATACTCAAAAGGTACCACCTGATCAGAGAGATCATTGATCGTGGGGACGTCAAGGTTAGAAAGATAGCG
The DNA here is from genome assembly GCA_037975025.1 of Excoecaria agallocha. Classification (NCBI taxonomy): domain Eukaryota; kingdom Viridiplantae; phylum Streptophyta; class Magnoliopsida; order Malpighiales; family Euphorbiaceae; genus Excoecaria; species Excoecaria agallocha. Next base: position 30,418,985 of record CM075812.1, read on the forward strand.
AGTGAAAACAATGTAGCATATCCTTTGACGAAACAGTTGCGTCTAAATCTGCACGAAGCTCATTTGAGAGCGTTCGGTCATAGGGCTATGCCCAACTGGGACTAGTGCTAGTGGAAGATTGTTAGTGTAAGCCTTAGCCCCAATGCATTGTAATAAAATACTTTAATTAATAAAATGAGGCATTTGTTTTATCTATTGTATTCTTGTGCATATCAAATGATAGAACTATCCAAGAATGTTGTTTCGATTTAAGTTATCATGTGTGAGGCACATGGTTGTAAGACCTTGAAACAAATGAGACTTCATTCTAAATATCCCTAGTCAGTTATTGTTATGGGAATAACAATGAATTAAGACTAGTATGCTCTCTTTGATATTATGAGTTCTATCTTATGGATCATTAGGACAAGAGTGTTAATCAGAGATCATAGATACATGTTAAAGAACATGGTATCTGGATTCGATCCGTTAATGAGAACACTACATGGTACAAGTCATAAGTGTTTCTCATATGCAAGTTTTGTATCGGAGTTCTTAGACCTAAAATCTCTATAAAAACTCTTTATGAATTACTGTGTACTTTGACATACACCTAACATGCTCGTAACAGAGTGACAAGTATGGGTATGCTTGGGTATGCATTGATTCATGTTAGAGAGCATGAGAGAAGTGAAGGGATTACCCCTCTCAATAAGAGAGAAAAATATCATCGACCACTTGATCAGTGAACTGAGAAGTGTATGGCCATACTGAGATGAAATAATAAATAATCATTATTTATCTGAGAGTTCAGTGTCACTGGAATATCAGGAAAGGAATTAATATATATATAAAGATGACTAGTTCCATGCCTTATATTAATTCTGATATTTATGGGTAAGGGACTATACAAAATTGCATTAGGTCACTAAATACCATATATATTTTCATTTAATTTGGAATGCTATAATATCTTGCTAGAGAATATATATAGCCTTTGAATTAATTCATTAATTCACTACCAATATTAAATGGACCTATAGGATCGCACACAAAGCATTGGGCTTAAAATATTTAAATAAAGTATTGGGCATTAATTTGGGCTTTTAATTAAAGTCAAATTAATGTGTGTAATGGGTTATAAGATTGCTATTGGACCTTGGCTCATGAGAGAGAGAAATTCAGCCCACATGGTTTAATTTTAATTAATTAATTATCTTGTATTAATTAAATTAATTGAGTATTAAATTCTAATGATATTTAAATCAAATTATAACACTTAATTAAGGGATGTCTTAGCCGAAATTCCAAGATAAATATTGAAGGAATTTCGGCACATGTGAATTTCTTTATTAAGCGATATTATTTGATTAAATGTCTTATGTATTTATCTTGGATTAAATCAAAAGAATTTGAATCAATATATATTACTTATTTTAAAGAAGTGATAAAGGCTAAAATTAATTATCTTTAAGTGGTGTATTTTAGATTTATCACTTAAAAATAAAATGATATATATTGATAGAAGAAAAAAAAAACGTGAAACCCTAGCTTTTCTTTGGTTTTGGTGTGAACTTCTCTCTCTCTCTCACACAAAATTCTTTTGGCCAATTTTCACAAGGAGAAAGGATTGTTCCTCATTTTCTTGTGTTCTTGGGTAGTAATAGCAACTTAAGAGAAGTACAAAATCAAATTTTGTAGCTTCAAACCATTGCCATTACACAATACTTTAAAAGAGAGCTAGCAATCTCGATTTTAAGCCGTCGGTGCAATTGTGTGTGTGAACATAGAGAGGAGTGGCGCAAAGGCTATTCCTTGGCATTGGTGATCAAGATCTAAGGCGGATAAAGTCATCTCAGTTGCTGGTTATCACCAAATTCAAGTTTTAAAAGGCATCCAAAGTTGTAAGTTTTAAAAACCCTAAAATTGCATGTTTTGATTCTTGTCATGGAATTGTTTGGCATGTATGATCGATTTTTATCGTTTTTTGCTGCATGATTACCATGAACATATCATGTCATATTCCATCACAATCCTCCTCCTTGTTTGAAGGTCCTGAAAGATGCAATAATCAGAAAAAAAAAATTTAACCTTACAGTTAAAAGTTTTAGTGATAGCACTAACATATAAAAGATTGATAGGGAATTGAGGAACATATAAAACATAAGGTAACTTAATATTAGGAGTACAAACAATGGAACTTATACCAGAAATAGGGGTTAAAGACCTATTAGCCACATTGACACTATCCCTTTTTAGACAAGGAGAGTAGTTAAGAAATCCTTTAAAAGTGCTTGTGATATGTCTACTTGTACTAGAATCAATAATCCATGAGTTAACATGAGAAAAAGTGTTACCTAACTTAACAAAATTAGAGGCAGCACTGGAGGAAGGCTTTAGCTAAGATAAAAGAGGTCTAAAATGCAGAATTTCATCAAAAGAGAGATTGTCAACTGAAGTTGACTTTTTAGATGATTCTACTGTTTGAACACATTTGCTTAAGCCCTTGTTGGATTGACTTGTTTTCCCCCTCAACCCCTAGTAGGTTTTTCATACAACTTCCAGCAAGTCTCTTTGGCATGCCTTGGCTTACCACAGTAATCACAGTATAAATGATCTTTATCAGAAATAATACCTTTCGGTTGCTCAAGAGTAATATGGACAGTTAAGCCCGACTTCTTAATAGGTGCAGTATAAAACATGACACTTCTTTTGGTCTCTTCTTACTGGATTGAAGAATGTGCCTCCTTAAGAGAAGGAAAAAGGAGATCTGTCAATAACTTGAACTCTCAATTTATCAAATTCAGGGTTTAAACCAGCCCAAAAATCATAGACCCGCTCCTTTTCAAGCATATTTTTAATTAGTATCGCATCATCAACACATTTGGCTTGAAAATCTTGATAATAATCCAGTTCCTGCCACAAACTACCCTGCTCAGAAAAATAATCTAAAACAATAAGCTCACCTTGTCTTGTGCCATGAATTTTATTCCGAAATTCAAAAATCATAACATCATTTCCCATTCAAGAATAGGTGATTTTTGTAACTTTTCATATCTTCTTTGCCGTGTCAAGCAATAAATACTGACAAAAAATTTTAGGATGCATAGAATTAAGAAGCCAAGACTTAATTAATGAATTATCAAAGTTTCATTGACTAAAAGTAGGATCAGTAACAAATGGTGGTTTCTTATTTCCATCAATATAGCCTTGCAACCTTCCAGCCTTGATAGAAAATAAACAAGACCTAAACCAAGCTAAATAAGTACTGCTTCCATCTAGTTTAACAGGGCTAATTTGAGAATAGAAACTGTCATTAATAGGATAATATTTCTCTACTTTCATATTAGCTTCCTTAATATGTGACATAATGGAAAGATAAAAAAGGGAATGAAAAAAAAAACCAAAAACAACAGAGAAACAACCCAACATAACCTATTCACGTGGGACCCAAAAACCAAGGATGTCAGAAGTCACCGGAGATCAGTTGGTCGGAGGCGAAAAGGACTAGTGAGGTGATTAGAAGGAGAATTGGTAGCAAAAGGTGGCCGAAGGTGGTGCCACATGCCGGCGAATGGAGAAGGAGCCGAATACAATAGGTGGCGCGTGTGTTCACGCGTGAAGTTGAATAACACCGAAAATTTGGGTACTAGCTAAAGATGACCTGGGCTTTCATCCGGTGGGGGCGGTGTCGAAAGAGAATGGTTGAAATGTGACCTTTTATATTTGCCAAAAAATGGTGACCGAAAGTAAGCAATTGCAAAAGGAAGTTAACTCGACCTTCGAAACAACAATGGCTCTGATAGCATGAAGATTTTTGCAAAACCAGATTTTTTTTATTATCTCAATTACACTCTAAATAATACAAATAGGTTTATATATATATAAATATATATATGTAAAAATACTATTTTACCTTTAATTACAAAACTAACTAAAGGAAAATAAATTAACCAACATAAAATCATCAACAGCTAATCATTCTATTTCAGTTAATCGGGCTATTAGTTAACTATTAATGTTCTCCTAACTATTAAATTTTTTTCTAATATATAAATATAATAAATTATGTATGTAAAGAGTATTTCAAAAGTTCAAAATACATATAAAAAAAAACAATTTAAACCAAGTAAATTTCAAAATAAAATACAAACATAATACAATATGATACATGTATACCGCTAAATCCATTTCTAGTAGAATCTAACTCCTGATTTTTAGTTGCACATTATAATTCTTCATTTTTAGCTAAATATAAAAATAATTGTTCATACTGTTACTGCTACAAACCAAACATTTATCTTCAATCTACAGTATATTCTAGCTAATTTTTTATTTTTAGGATACATAATTTGTTGCATATTGCAAATAAAAATTTATTGAATATTCCTAATAAATATATATATTTATTAATATATTTGTTTTGAACAACAAATTGTTAATTGGAAAAGAAAGTGGCAATTCCATTTGATCACCCTTTGGATTTAATTGCTATTGAAAAATAATGCAAGGAGTAGAGAATATAATTAATCAATATTGTTTCGGTTGGGGGCTAAGATAATATAATAAATCAATAAATTAATTCATAAATTTAGCTAAAAGAAGGCTGTTAATTACCACAACAATCATAAGATATATATATATATATATATATATATATATATATAAACAACCAATTTGTAAAAATTAATTTATTTAACCACAAAATACAGTTCAACTCCACATCAATTTTACTTTTAACCATAAAATCAAATTTTATTTTGTACACCCTTGCATAAATGAAAAAGCAAAAATCTTTTTTACTCCCTCTTTTATTTTTATTTTTTTTATTTTACTCTATTAAGTCTTTAAATGTTTATTTAGACATATTAAGTCCAAAAAAAAAAAAACTCAAAATAGAAGATAATAGTGTTGGAATCCATAAAACAATACTAAATTTGTCGCAGAAGTGTAAACTTATTTTTCAGGGGCAAAAATATAACACCCGCTTATAACTTAGGAGTGCTACAACCTCAAACATTAAATAATTACACATATAGGTACGCATATGTTTTCAAACTTCAAACATTATCACCGTCAGAACCCCCACAATTTCCCCAGAAATATTGCTACTTCATTTAAAGTCTAGTATATTTCTATGTGCAAATAAACTCTCAAAAAGGTCATTCAAACAAACCAAGGTAAAACAAGTAAAACACTAGCCCACATCCTGATTGAATATAGGGGTGTTCAAACGTGGGTTAGGTGGGTCACACACATTGGTTACAAAAAAAAAAAGAATATTTTATAATTAATTTTGTATTTACCTTTATAAAGTAAGATTTAATTATTTAACGTATATAATGGAAATTGTTTCTTATTGTGGTGCATGGTTAACTCCATTAATTTTTCGAATGTTATTTCTTTTAGCAATAGATAATCGGATCGGGGCAGAGAGAAATTAGTGAATTTTGTACATGTTGTATAATCTCTAAGTTCAGTATATAAAATTGCAGAAGATTAAAATAATTTTACATGCCAATATTCATACGCTGAATATTTATATTATTTTTAACTAATAATGTAAAAGAAAATGAAGACGTGAGGACAACAACGGCAAAGTCGGCAATTATTTTTTAATGGATTTTAACCTTTTTATCATGATTGTAATTATTTTGATTTATTTATTTTTATCTTGATTTGATTATAAATTTATTGTTTGCATTTATTTTAATTTTAAATTATCTTTTTTGTTTTTTGTTTTTGAAATAATATTGATAAATGAATATAAATAATTTATACATATTAATAATCGAATTTAGTAATGATATATATATATATATATATATATATATATATATATATATATATATATATATATATATATATATATATATATATATATATATATATATATATATATATATATATATAATCTTAATTGGATGCTGAAAGATATAACATTGTAACGTAGAATTTTATAGTAAAGTAAGAAAAAAATCAAAAAAATTTATATGCAACTGAAAATGGTTATTAGAAATTGGATTAATTGGTTGGGTTATATAATAACACATAACAACAATCTAATGCATGTATAATTCAATGTCTTTAGTTATATTATCATATATAATGAAGAATTTATAAAATAATTTTTCTTGTTTTTATTTGGTTCGGACATGAAATACAAACATCAAACTTCCTAGGTATCCCATTGAAAAGAATCGGAATCACATAGTTTCTAACTAAACATGCTGTGAGATGGTTGATCTCAATAAAAAAGTAGGTCACCACGCAGTATCAACATGGACTCAAACTTCCTACGTATCCCATTGAAGAGAATCAAAATCCCATAGTTCCTAACTAAACATGCTATGAGATGGTTGATCTCAAACAAAGTAGAGTCACAGCTCAATATCACCAAGGATTGAATGAACCAGCGCAAACGTTTTAACCTTAAATAGGGACCAAGCCATTAGTTATCTAAGAACTAAATTTGTTGGCTACGCTAAATAGTTTCTATATTCGGTAATCCAAATATGATTTTCAGTATTATGCATTAAATCCCAAAATGCTTTCTAATCTAATGCAGTACTTGAAATATGATTTTCAGTATTATGCATTAAATCCAAATATGATTTATATATATAAATAATGCTTTTGAGAGAAATAATTGGGTTTTTGGGGTATTTTTAAAAATAATTGAGGTGTTGGTGTTTTTGACATTTTTGTAAGGCAGTTCTGCAGGAAGAGGATGCGGGGTCCACTCCAGTGGGCGCTGATGGGAGTTCATTTCTGCATAGAATCCCTGCGGAAATGGGCTGTGGGGCCGCTGTGTTAAGGGATATACTCTATCCCTTATTATAGTTGTCTCTTTATTTGTATTTATCTTTTATTCTTTACCTGTGTATATATACTTGTACAGTTTTCTCTAGTAACAAGGTGAATACAACTTAAACTCTTCTCTTTACATGGTATCAGAGCTAACCTAGAACTCTCCATGTCCTCTAAATCATTCATCCCTTCACCAACAACATCTCCTTCATCAACATCTTCCATTATTCCCTCTGCTTCTTCTATGGCCAACATCTCTACAGCACCTTCATCTCACCCACTCTCCACCAACCATGCTTTTACTGTCAAACTCAATCGCACCAATTACATTACATGGAAAACCCAATTCTTCCCTATCCTTAATTGCCATAGTATTAATTTATAGGCTTAAGAGGGTCAAATGGGATGGATAGCATGACTTGGACTTATGGGACTCACGACTCGTGTCCTCTATCTGAGTCATGATAGAGAGCACACTATCATGAGTTGTGATAGTTGTGTGAGTCGTGATAGGGCAACGGCTGGTTTCCAGGTTCAACTTGTGAGCGAATTTTGACCTTCAAAACGGCAAATTTAGCAAACCTGGTCTTCTACAACTTTGTTCCCTTATTTTTATTATTTCTAAAAGATCAAGAATAATTTCAAATAGTTTCTATAACTCAAGATAAATGAAAATTACTAAAGACTATTCATTAAGGTAGGCAACACATGATTCTGACTTTCAAGTGAAGTTTAGGCAGCCATAGAGGCATATTTAGACTTTAATTTCTTCATAGAAAAGGTAGATATGGGATTTTATTTTATAACCCAAATATAATTATCCAATTCTCATATCTAAATCGCAAGATATTACAAAAATACTAAGAACTATTTCTGGAAATAGTGTTATTAACTATTATGGATTTCAAGTTAACTTTTGAGCTTCTTAGAAATAGAATCAATTTATGCTTTCTTCATATAAATTTTAGATTTTGAAGTTTATTTTTCATAGAAATTAACCTCATAGAATTCTGAACATTATACACAAAGATACATCATTTTTACCACAACTTGTTCCAAAACCGAAATCAACAACTCACATAGAATTCAATTAAGTATATGGGTGACTTAAAGACAAATTAAATGCTAGGTCCCTTCTAAAAATTTGTAGGCACATATCATATGTAACTTTATAAATTGAAATGATCTTAATTTAAGTTTTCTAACTCAAAGTATGTTGAATTTACAGTCACTAGTTCACAAGGCTTTATGCCTTCTCTTAAGTAACACTTGTTCAAATTTACTTCTCTTTCAATTGTTCATCACACAAGGCATCAAAATCATGTTTCTACTATTATTATTCACATGCGAGAGTATGAGAATTCCTAATCCCATACCTTGGCCTAAAATCCCCCTTTATCTTTAATTTTGCACTTTTCCCTTTCGTTTGTTCTTTCCCCCTTCTTCTTCTCCTTTAACAACAATTCATATTATTAACACAAAATTCTAGCATTTTGTTCAATGAAACACTCAACAAAAAAGAGATGAAGAAGAAGATGAAGATGAATTATCAAATTAAGTTAATTATCGTATTGATACACACTAACTTGTTCTTCAAAAATCAACATGCAAGAATTTCTTCAAGGATTTGTCAGAAAGATTAACAATGGATATACTTAAAGAGAAGAAAGAAATTTCTGTAATTTCTAAAGGATGTGCCATCTCCTTCATTTCTCTTCTTATATTTCTCTTTCTTTTGTACAACTTTCATCTTGTATACTATAAAGGAAAAAAATCCTTTGTTGGTCCCTCAAAAATTTGCATGTTCCACTAATATCTCTCTGACTTCTGCATGCTACACCAATAACTCTCATCTATTTGCATGTTATAAATTGACCTCTCCATTTTATATTTTTCTTAAATTAACCTCTCAAATCCTTCTTTTATTCACATTGAACCTTTAAGATGCTATATTCACAAATTGACCCCTAAACTAATACTTTATACTTCAATTACACCCTTGAATATTATTAAACCAATAATAATAATTTAATTATACCCTTATAAAATTCATACCATTTAATTCACACATTTATCATATAATTAATTATAACTTAATAACATTTATGCCCTAATCACTATCTTAACAACTAATAATTCATCCAATAATGCTCAATTAGACTTTAATAATTGCCCTTAAATTCTACAAGGGCCTATTTAGTGTCCTTACTTGGGTCTAGAGTATAGTTGATCCTATTTAGATTATGAACAACCCCGTTTGGCCCTATTTGGGTTTACCGATTTGATATATTTGGATATCCACTTATTTGATACCTAAGGGTATTTACCATTCTCGTTATCCACTTTTAGAACTTAAGCAGGCTAAATTTCAATTATAGAAATGACTACATTATTTGAATCAAAATATGATTTGCTTAAATGTTATTTTTATTTCTTTGTTGCTTTAATGCTCATATACTTGAAATGTTGCTAAAATTATAAACTTATTATCATTATGTTGCATATGATATATGTTATTCATTAAATATGTGAATTGTTCCAATTATAGTATGGCTAAAATTACAGGATTTGAATCATGAATGTATATCATTAGATGCCATTTATTTTCTATATAGATAAAAATTAGACAATAAATATTATAAATGTATCAATAATATAAAGTACAAATTATATTGTTTATCTTCAATTTTATGTATATATATTGCGAGCCTATTTGAATTGGTTACATTGTAAATCACGTGTATTGTTATAGTGCTATTTTTGAGACACAATATGATTGCTATGGACATGTATATATGCAAATGTATGTGATTACATATTACGTGTTGTTTTGACGACCACTCATAGTGGTCGTCCATTATAAATTTTCACCACTAAGCTTTATAGCTTAGCATGGGTTATTTTATTCGTGTAGGTTTCATAGACAAGATTTGTACTCAAGGACATTCTCTACATCAGGAAAGGCCAATACAAGACTGAAAAGAGTTGATGTAGGGAATTTTTGTATAAGTATTTTGTAATAATTTGTATTATAGCTGAAGGCATATGATGATGTAGTTAATATGTGTATATACAATTGTAACCAACTTATGATATAACTAAGCAAGTACATGTGTGCATGTCAAACATAAAGTAACATAAACATAACATGGTATGCATGAAGCTAAACATGAGATAAAATATATAAACAGTTATAGTAGCACCTATATGATTATATGATATAGCATGATATGAGTAACAGTAACATAATGACCATATGATTAGTAATATATAGGTATGATAGTGATGAAAAGCATGATTAACATGATCAATTGGACATGGTTAATAGGGTTATAATATGAGGGTGTTATAGTTTCCTATACTTAGGAATACAATATATAGGTATTGTTATATGTATAGTAAAGCTATTCAACAATGATATTAACGATTATGTGTTCCTTGTAACCACATGCTTCTTGCATAGCATTGAGCAATAATATAAGAATTATGTGTGACTTTTTACTGGTTATTATTTAATGAGTTATGATCCCATAAGCTTGGGTAAGTATTGCATACATGAAATAGGCGTAAATTAGAATGACAATGTAATAGTAAAATAGAATGGCATCTAATTATTAAAGAGAATGGTATGATAATGATAATACATGAATTGAGTATATGAGACATATTTGTATATGATTATGTGTCTTGGAGACTATTAATATTTTGTCTATACATTAGGATTCAATTTTATTAACTTAAAGTTCTATGATTTTCAAATGACTTTTATGAACATAGATTGATATTATCATGCCTTTAAGAAAGTTAAGTAAAACATAGTGATTAATTGAGTTTGAAATAAAGGAACTCAAGAATTATAATTGACATATATGACTATTTGTTAAGTAAATGATAACTAAGAGGAACATTTACAGGTGTTTGGCCTCGAATACAAGAATAATTTGAGAATTTAAATAATTTCAAAAGGTTATGATCCAGATAATATTATATCCAATGATTGGATTTCTATGCTCAAAGATATTTTTTGTGTGTGTGCATTTTGAGGACCTTCAAAGAGGTCATTTACAGTCTATGATCCCCACTAAGCTTTATAGCTTAGCATGGGTGTTTTATCCGTGTAGGTTGTAAGAAAGGATTTTCTTCTCAGGGCTATAATCTACAGTAAGATGGCCAACACAAATCAAAGAGTTAGAGACTGAAAGTATAGACTTTGATTTTGATTCTTTTGGTTAAAAGTTTTTATGGTATTGGAAATTGTGTATGTATAGATTCCTAATAGTTGTATTTTGTAATGTGTAAAGAGACTCTAAAACTGTATAGTAAAGTTTTTAATAATATAGTACTTATAATGGATTATGTTTTATATCAAGACCTCTATATAATATTCTTATGGCATAATAGTGTAGAAAAGCATGTTTAATGGTCTAGGATAAAGTGATATAGCTAGGTTATAGGATAAGGGTGTTACATGTCATAAGTGATGAAGATGGTTATCCTAAGTCTTGGAATAATATGGTTGATCTTTTATTATCTAATTATCATCCTTTCGCAATGATTTTAATTTCAGTATAGCAATCTTAACTAGTTTATCAATAAGCTCCTAGCCGTTTATCTTTGAAGAATGAATAAAAAAACTATATATGGCAGAGTCTATGTTTTAGTTGATAAACTTTACATATTTGATTCTCTTACTAATCTATCTTTTATATTTATGAACTCATAATATTTTCCATGGAAAATTAAGCCCATACAAGTTTCTCTTCAAAATCTTATTCTTTTTGTATGGCATTTAACTTTACAAGTAACAAAAGTAAAAAGCATATTTATACCTCTAAGTTATTAAGCTCATTTCTACCATTTAACTTTTAGTATTTAGTGCAAGTTTTTGGGATTTAGTTCTATGATCTAATCATTGCTTTTTTGAAAATGCAATTTTAGATATGCCATATTGTTTTCTGCATTGGCAACATTTATTTACTTGTCGAATTTTGAATATATAAATTGATGATTTCTTATTTTTCATAGTATTGTAGTGGGTGATTTGATGAATAATTTAATAACTGCTATTTGTTTTATGAATTTTGATCGTTGTTTATTCACTTTTTATAATTTCAATTTTTAATTGTTTGTTTCTGTTGATGATTTAAACCGTTTGCTAGAAATTTGCAGCATAGGTTTCTGGTTTAATTTGCTTGGCATTATGTCTAGTCAAGTTCTCAAATAATTCCCTTTCTAATATTGTAAAGACTTGCAATATTTCTCAATTATTATTCTCAGGAATTGTTTCCTTTATCCCTATAAATTAGAATGGCAACATGATCATGCTAGTGGACTTCGTTAATGCACCATCAATTTGAGCTATATTGAATAATTTACTTACATAAAAGGAATGTTAGTGAACTATACTTTGAGATATGCATGTTCCATCTGGTTAAACCATGACTTAATAAATTTCCCTATTTTTAGGTGAATGCTAAAAATAAAAACTCTCTGTAATCATTCTATACTGAACCTTATTTACTAAGGAGTTACAAAAATAATAGATTATTAGACTATCATTAACTTTGTAATTTCAAAAACCACCACTGCTCAAGAAGATAATAATGCAAAAATGGTTGAAATACAAACAAATGTGTGTAGCCTAGAAGAAAATTTAAAGGTTGATAGGTTAGTTTGGCATATATCTCTATTTTCTGGACTTGTGAGCTCTTGGTTGTGTGTTTGATTTATTTTAAATGTCTTTATTGTTAAAAAGTGGCTTGTATATGCCTTTATTGATAATGTAATACTGATTCAACTAATAAATTTCCAGCTGAATTCCACATGTTTATAATTAGTTCAAATTTATCAGTAGACTTTTCAAAAAAATTTTACATTTGACTCTTAATTTTTATTTTAATTAGAGTGGAACTTTTAATTTGTTCTCATTAATTGTATTTTATCATAAATTTTTGTTACAATTATATAATTGTTATTTTATCATAAATTTTTGTTGTAATTATATAATTTTTTCTTAATTACATTTAAGGGATGAATAATTAGGTATATTATGCATATTCTAAACTATTGAACTGAACTGTTGCTTTTTGCCTCACAATTCTAGGTTATGGTATTGCTAAAGGAAAACCTATTAGAGAATGTTGCCTTCCTTGCTGAGGTATTGGTATTGGCTAGTTCTTGTAAGTTATCTTCAATTCTGGCTATTAGAAAATATATTGAAGCCTCATTTTCTTACAAAATATTTTATATTAACTTGAAATTTTCAATAATAGGTTTAGGCATCAAGATTGAAATATCAAAATATCAATTTGTAGAGGAGTAGATATAATGATAAGATTAAGAAAATGAAAATGGACTGATATAATTAAATTGGTTGATGCGTGAGCATGAGAAGTGAAATAAGTCCAATTTTTTTTATTGAAAGGCCCAACCATTTATATAGCGCTTCATCAAAGGAATTGAGCAACTATCAAAATACATATTTACTAATATTTTATTAAAAAATTGTAAGACTCAACTGTTGGACCATATTATTTACATGAAAAAGGTGAGAGTATTTCTCACATTCTTCAGTCTCATGCAGTTGTGTGGACACATCCGACATTAATGAGTAAACACTCATTTTCATTAGAACAAGTGTCTATACTTAAATGAAATGTAAAACTAAAATTGTAATAATTTTTATATTAGTATTAAATAGCCATTAGAATTGTATGATAATTAATGGGTCTGATAATTATTTTAATAACCCGAGTCTTATTTACAAATGAAAAAAATAGCTATGCAATTATCTTACTACTGTAGTTTAGCAACTTCATTCAAACTGAATGAGTCTAGAAACATATAGACTTTAAAATACCAATAGGCTTGACTAAAAGAATAAAAACACAGAATTGGTAATTTGAAGCCTATGTACTTTCGAAATGAAGTAACAAATTGACTTAAGATAGTTTGATGCATCTCGGATGGATGATGAAGCAATGGACTTAAACAAAGAACTAATGTCTAAATTACTTGAGCTTGATGACATTGATGCTATTTACACGGACCAGAAGTGATCAGATCCTTAACTTTCTTGTCACCCTCTAAGCTATTCAGTTGAAAGTTTTGATGTTGTTGGAAGTCAAAGGATGTGGGTTATGCATTGAGTTACAAGTTCTAAATTGTCCATGTAATCCCATGCAAATAGAAGTTTAGATTTTCTTTTTTCTTCTCTTTAAAATAGCTTCTGATTAGAAAAAAAAATTATGCATACTATTTGTAAGGGATGGATTTTTTCTTTTTATCTCATACTTGATTGGCAATTGTATTTTTGGAGTAGTGGCATATACATTTATGGGATCATTTCACATTCATTCATTATTTAAAATATAATATAAGGATTTTTTCTCTATCCTAGTTTGATTGAAGAAATGGATTCTTTAATATTTGAAGCAAAGGAATGTGTCTTATAAGAAAAATTGCAAATCGATAGAAAAAAGGAGGGCTCGGCATTGTACTTTTGCTGTTATGTCCCATTTTCACATTTTTTTATCTTTTTTTCTCTTTGTTAAAATTATAGCAAGACATGGGTTAAAATAATTTTAAGAGATGGAAGGTACCGTTGTGAATTTTTTTATTGTTGGGTGAATTTAGCAACAGAAATAACAATTTCTGTTGCAAAAAATTGCAACAAAAATTAGATTTCGTTGCTAAATTTAACAATGGAATCGTATTTCCATTGCTAATTTTAGCAACAAAAATTAATTTTCATTGGTAATTTTAATCAATTCATGGAATCATACATTTGGTAGATTTTGCAATGGAATTCAATTACATTGCTAATTTTAGCAATGAAAATCAATTCCATTGCTAGAAAATAGCAACTGTCAAATTCGTAATCGAATTTGCCATTGCTAATTTCCGTTTTTAATTTTTATTAGCAATGGAAAATCAATAATTTCCATTGTTATTTGATTATTTTCTTGAAGTGTATCATGTATTTTATAAATTAGATATTTACATGTTCCACCTCTATATACCTTACCATTCATATCACTTAAAACATAAAACTTATCATCATACATAAAACATTATGCCAATTTACTTCTATTTTCCACTGACTATACTTATTATCATATACTTATATCCTATTTGTCTTTATATGTTACTATTACTATATGTATATGTACATATTATGTTTGATTACAAAAGTGAGCCTAAAATAACTCAACCTTCCATGTTAGATACATCATTACATATATATTACACTTAATACAAAGTTATACAAAATATTTAAATAGGGACTTCCTACGTCAAATTCTTTAACGGACTTATGTTGGCCTTTCTTGATGTAGAGATAAATTCATATGCAAAAGTCTTACTATAAAACCTATACGGATAAACAACTAGTGCTAAGGTATAAAGATTAGTAGGGAACAAATCATGATGGACGACCACTCACAGTGGTTATCAACAAGCACTCATCATGTAACACAATTATAACATATGATTTAATAATAATAACAACATAACAAAGTACATAATCCAAGAGATAAAAAAGAAATTATCATTTATATCAACATAAAGTAATCGTATGATTCATTGGTAAATATCTAAGTATTTATGCTTTCGATATATGTATTGTAATTAGCGTACCTATGTTCTAAAAGTGGATACCGGGAACAATGGATACCTATAGGTATCGAACAAGTAAATACCCGTACGTATTAAGTATTATAGATATCTGTAGATATCGAATCTATGGACCCAAATGGAGTCGAACTATAGTCCCAAATAGAGACAACTATAGACCCCAATGGGGTCGAATTCTAGTAGCTGCAACTATATTCCTATATGCATGCCTATTTACCTTTATCCTATAACCTTCCTATATCACTTTATCTTGTATCATTAAACATGCTTTACTATGCTATTATGTCATTAAGTATACTATGCAAATATCTTATAAGAAAAACTTAAAGCATAACATATGAACTTTAAGAATAATACTTTACTTATATATAAGTCTCTTAAAGCATTACAATATTTACATATACTAAACATCTGTACTACACAAAAATTTCCAACATCAATTGAAACCTCTAAACAAAAATCAACCCAAAATGAAAACTATATACTTTCCAATCTTTAATGACTTGTGTAGGCTATCCCGCTGTAGATGTTATTCTTGAGAAGAAGCCCTATCTTAACAACCTATATGGATAAAAACCTATGATAAGGTATAAAGCTTAGTGGGGAATATAACACATGTAGATGGCCTCTTTTAAAGGTCATAAAAAACATTGCACACACATAAAATCATATCTTTAAGTATATAAACCAATCATTTAATAAAAATAATAATAACAATAGCAACATCTCCAAGTACTATTTGATCTCATGCTATACCTATAACCAATATCAAATGCCTATTAATATTTTACTTATTTATCACTTTTAAATTCTTAGAAATATACATAACAAACTTAAAAACATATACATTAAGTTTACTTTCTTTACTCTTATTTAATCACTTTGATTTACCAATCATTTCTTGAATACATGTTAATTTTAATTCACATTCATAGAAAAACCAAGTTATAATTCATATAACTTTAGGTTAATAAAATTGAGTCCCTATATATAAACAAATACTAATAATTTCTATGTCACATAATCATATAAAAACACATCCTATATATCTTATTCATGTATTAACTCTTTCAATTCTTTTCATAATAAATATGCCATTCTTTTCATAATTTGATGCCATTATATTTTGCTATTACATTGCCATACAAATTTACTTATGTCACATGCATATATTACATACCTTTGCTTATAAGCCAATAATTCAATTACATTTACATGTAAAAGTCACACATATCATTTAGACCATTAAAAGGAAGAAACATGTAACTCTAGGGAAAACATATTAACCAATGCAATTATTGCAAAACATCACAATGCATGAATACAACTACATATATCTTGTATTCCTAGGTATATAAAACATTGTGAAATTACATTAATGATTTCATTCATACAGTAATAAAATACCCTATTACTCTATGTCATCTTTTCCATAGACTATACATTGATTCGTACTATGGTGATACATAAATAAAAGTTACGTAAGAAGCATATGACCATGAAGAACATATATACACTAATATATTTATTGATAAAGCATTAGTGTTGTGCAAGTTCATATGCATAACTTTTAAGTATAGTATATACATGTGATACTAAAATGCCATATAAATGTAATTATAATGTAATCTCTTTTTAATGCATGTTTTCGTATACAATATAGGGATTTCATATGAGAATAATATAAAGATCAATTCAAGAATTATCTTGCTTATTTAATCTTTTAACTTAATATGATGCTTTTCTTTTTACTTTGAATTAGGCCTACAATTTTCTAAACAAGTGAATTATGGGCTAAACTATTGCACCCAAAGGCACAAACAAGATACCTAAAGGTATTAAACTTTAGACCAAAATGGGGCCGAAACATTACTATTTGACTAGTCAAGTGAACCCAAACGAGGTCAGGTAACAACCCAAACAGGGCTATTTGTGATCCAAATGAGACCATCTCTATACTTTATGACCCAAATGGGGTCAAAACTATATTATCATAGCTACAAATTATCCTTATAGACATGCCTATCTATTCACAATCTAGACACAATGCAGGCAATATAATCTCTTTACTTTATCTTCATTTACCTTTCTCTTTCCAGCCATGTAAATACATTTAAATGTATAACAATGAGTATGGCAATATATCTTTGATCATGTATAAACATTATGTGGCATGATGTCATATGCATATTGTAGTGACTGTATTCTGTACTTATAATCAAAGACGTGTAATTCATCATATATATGTGAAAGTGAACCTTATTACCAAGTTATGTTTATTTACATAATATGTTCATACATGTTTGTATTTCGCTCTCATTTTTAAGCATACACTATGTTTTAAGACACATATTAGTTATACGTACACATTTATGCATACACATTTTACTATCATACTTGTATGATATATACATAAGAACCACAATTAAATGGACATAAATATAAATATATATATTATCATTTTGTAAATGCATATCGATATAATTCACTATGAACATATCCTTTGCATCTTTGCACTTAAGCAAATTTCTTCATATCTAATTGGCTAATATAAATAAAGATAAAATAACAAAGTAAAGTTGATGTTTAAACTATTAACAAATTAGTAAATCTATGAAATCAATATCAATCATGTATATTCTTCAATGTATAATCATTTAGGCATATAAATACTATC
Source organism: Excoecaria agallocha (assembly GCA_037975025.1). NCBI lineage: Eukaryota > Viridiplantae > Streptophyta > Magnoliopsida > Malpighiales > Euphorbiaceae > Excoecaria > Excoecaria agallocha. Next base: position 30,437,085 of record CM075812.1, read on the forward strand.
CCATTACAACATTTTTATTCACGTTCATATATAAAGGTATAGCGATTAAAGCCAAAATACGACCAATATGTAAACTTTGTAAATGATGTTTCCTAAGTAATTTTTTATCAAATATATGTTGATACATCCTCATTATCACTAAATTATCTTAACATAATTTCAAAAAAACTTCAAATTGAGACTTTACAAATTTTACTTCTTATTCTTTATTAAATGAACACATGTAAACTATAAATCTTCATATCTCATCTCTATAACTATATCAAAAACTAAAAAATGCATCCATTACACATTTTATCAACTTTCCATACATTACAACCACATTCAAATGAGTAGAGTTGTAGCACCCGTATCCTTTAACGTAGCCATGTCACTATATTCTATATCATTATACATGATACATTGTAATATTAAATCATTAAACATATTGAATAGAGATCTTATAAGAAACTTAAGACATAATATCTAAACTTAATAGTACAACTAGTTTTATGAAAGTCTCTTAAAGTATTAGAAGAAAAACTACAACTATTAAACTCCAACACTTTACAGAATTTTCATACATCAAAATTTAAAACTCAAAATGAGGACTATATGCTTTTAGTCTTTCCCCCATGTTGCTTGATAGCTGTAGATATTATCCTAGAGAAGAACTCCTATCTCAATAACCTATATGGATTAAGATACCCGTGCTAAGCTATAAAACTTACTGGGGAACAAACAACATTATGAACAACCACTCATAGTGATTGTTAACAAGAACTCAACATGAACCACAATTAAAACATATGATTCAATATTAAAGATACAAAGCCAAGAAAAGACACAGGTGACCTATTACTTTAGAGATGCCATCGGGTGACCTATTATTTCAGCGGTGCCTTCAGGTGACCTATTATTTTAATGGTGCCTTCAGGTGATCTATTATTTCAGTGGTGCCTTCGGGTGACCTATTATATCTCTGGTGCCTTTGGGTGACCTAGTACCTTCGGGTACCACCGTATAACCCGTTATCCACCTCTTTAGAGTAGTGCAGGCTTTATAAAAAAGTAGAAAAGTTTGATATTAAAGTTTCACAAAGCATGACAATTCCTAAATTGACTGCATAATATATATTATATATGTAATTCTTTTTTTATCACATATGGAAATTATGATATAAAAGAGTTTGCAGTATACACTTATGCATAATTATTGCATATAAAAATTTTATGTACAAATTTATATGAATAAACTAGTGCATCACTAATATCTAGTTATAGACTATACTAGAGATAGTATGTTCCCTATAGTAATATGTTGCTTGCTTGAGCTAGTTAAATGACTTGTATGATTCGTCATATATGCAAGCTATGAAAATGTTTTGCCAATATAAGTGTTTTCTTTACAATGGAATATAAGAGTTATGTTTAGGCATTCATGTTGATGATTTCCTATTAATTAATACATTGGGCTATATTTTTTCCTTATTGCTACTCGTTCTTGCTTTCTATTGGGAAATGATGTACAATCTCTTGTATGCAAAAATAAAATATTTACGGATCTATAAGTGATAAACTCAATATGATATTGGTATTTGAGATGGAAATAAGTTAGTAATTCAATGTATGCATATCACAAATACATTTTAGATTGATAGATGAAGAAGTTGCTTAGTATTAATGCTCTGTCTTTCTCACAAAGATACATATATTTTCTTGTTGATCATATGCTTATGTTTGAATATATATATATATATATATATATATATATATATATATATATATATATATATATATATATATATATATAAGGTATGACTTAGTGTAAAGAGTGGTATATTATTTAATGAATGATTTTATAGGTCTAAAAGATAAATATGCTTGTATGATTAAATGTTGTGCATTTAAAGCACCAATTTCGAATTACCGTCATTAAGTCATTCGGTTATCATATTTGAACTCTTGTTTGTTTCTTTTATTGAATTAGTATCTCTTTCATTTGAGCACAAGGTGTACTTGTAGTTCATGATGTATGCTTGTTGGCGACCATTGTGAGTGGTCGTTTATCATATTTTGTTTTTCCCCACTAAGCTTTATAGCTTAGTACGGGTTCTTTATCACTGTAGGTTGCAAGGACAGGACATTCTCACAGGATTGATATCTGTAGCAGGTTGGCCAACACAATTCTTAGAAGATTGAAAGTAGAGTCTTTTTTTTTTTGTTCTTGAATTTTATAGTTATGGAAATTTTAATTATGTTTGAATTTTTGTATAAGTATAAATCTCTTGTTTGAGAAAACATTGTAATGTATTAAGGACTCTTATATAATTAAGGTATTACTCTTAAGCTCACATGAGATTGTTTTAATTTCTTTTATAAGTTATCTAATAAGAAATCTTTTCGGATTGAGAACATAGTAAAACATGTCTTATGATACAAGATTTAGTGGTAATAGCCAATTATAGGATAAGGGTGTTACAAATTCAATGTCTATTTTTGGTTCTTTTTTAGTCTAGTTTCAGTGTCTTTTTAATGTCTTTTGCTTTGTTTTTGCTTTAGTTTAATAATTTCTTTCTAAAATCAGTTAATCCTAGTTTTTATGAGTTTTGGAGAGCTTTTGATAAAATTTTGTGTTTAATTGCAATTTTTATAGGTACTTCATGGTCAGCAGATTTTATTTGTTGATCGTGACCTATACTTTCTGTCAAAACATACCATTTCAAGAAGTGTCACGGTCAATAGTACCATTGTTCTTAATGGTTGTTTACTGTGACCTAGGAAGCTCCTCATTTCAGACCTAAGAAAAGAAGGACCTCACGGTTAATAGATTTTTGGTGTTAACTATGAGGTAGTCAATTTTTCAGTCCAAAATGCAAAGGGGAGCTATGTCAGGGTCAATAGATTTTTGGTGTTGACCGTGACCCTTATCCAAAAGCTAGTTAAACATTAACTCATGGTCAATAGATTTATGGTGTTGACCGTGACCCATAGTAGTTGTTCAAAAAGATTTTAATAGGTCATGATGAGCATAAATTTTGTATTAACCGTGACCTCATTATGGCCTATAAATAGCAAATTTTTCTATAGATTTGGGGATTCTTCTTCCTCTATAGATCTAGGGTTTTTCCCATTTCGTTCTTTCATTCTTTACTTCATTTATATACTTATATACATAGATTATACTTAAAAATAGGTAGATTTACAGCAAAATACTTATATTAAACACAATTCTTAGCTTAGATCTTCATTCTTTCACATTTGGAAGGCCTTTTAAACTAAAGATTTGGACAAGAAGGTTGAAGAAGCTTGGGTTTCAGCTAGGTTTTCTTCCTCCATGAAGATTTTGGGTTTATTATTTCCTTTTATCTCTCATTATTTTGTAATGGCTAGTGAGTAGTCTTTAGTTATTTGGGGGATCTTTGAATCCCCTATCTAAATGTGAATCTTGATCATATTTTGAATGTTTGTATAAACGAATGGTTTATTTCACTATTGATTCATTTATAATTTCACTAGTTTTCATTATCTAGAGTTGATTTCTAGCTTTTAATAAATGGGTTATCACTTATCACTGTTGGATTTTATGTTTGGTTAGTTAAATACTATGAATGTATTTTTCTTTTTTTTTTTTATCATGAATGTTGTAGATTTATATTGCTCTGGAATGGGACTCTTAATATGTAGGATTTTGTGATTTTAGGATTAGAGTGTTGAGTGAAATAAATGAAGTTTGGGTTGTTTGGGTTTGGAATAAGAAAGCAACATGGACATAGAATTTTAAACCCATGCTTAGCCTAATTGTAGGGCCTACTCCAGAATGGGATGCCTTGAAATTAGAGTAGCTTATTCCGGAATGGGACGCTTAGGTTAAGAGGGTTATCCCAAATTAATTTATATGTATCTTTAGGTTAATTAAATTCACATTGGATATAGGGAGGATGAGTGAACCCATGCAACATTGTTATCTTACTGAATTTTATACTTGTTCATTATATACTTGTTAATTCTATAGAAAATTACTACAAAGTATAGTTTCATCATTACAAGAAAAATGCAAAATACCGTGGACAAAAGTCCTCGCTAAATGATATTTTTGTTGCTAAATTAATTTAGCGAGGATTTAGCAAGGACAATATTTTTGTAACAAAAGTCATCCTAGCTGAATTTAGCAAGGACTAAATCATCGCTAAATTTTGCTAGGATTTAGTACTCACTAACTTTTGTGAGGATTTAGACCTCGCGAAGTTTTGCAAGGATTTAGTTCTCGCTAACTTTTACGAGGATTTAGTCCTTGTGAAGTTTTGCGAGGATATTATCCTCACTAACTTTTGCAAGGATTAAAGTACTCGCTAAGTCTTGCAAGGATTTAATCCTTGCTAACTTTTGCAAGGACAAAATTGTTGCTAAATTATAGCGAGGACAAGTTCCTTGCTAAATTTTAGTATACATTTTGTGATAAATATTGTTTTTGCTAAATTTAGCATGAGATTTATCCTTGCTAAATGTTGATATGAAAATTTTTTTATTTTCTTAATTTAATATGGAAATTTTATTATTTAAATAATAAATAATAAACTAAAAAATAAATTTATATCCAGTCAACATTTAATATAAATATATATATATTAATGAATAAATTGTTATTTACAAGTGTATAGCATTACTAATAATATATCCAAAATAATACAATGCATATACAACAATAACAATGAAAAGTTGTAAATAGTTCATAAAATGTCATCTGCTTTTAGTTCCTATAGTTGTGTAGTGATTGATTACAAATAACCAAGAACTCCACCCAGTGTCATTATCAGAACTTGATCTTCCAATTGTTGATCTTTAATATCAGACAAAATGTTCATGCATATTTCGATCGATACAAAAAGAAAGTAAAGAGGGGCTTGTTTATAGAATTATCATGCAACCATAGGTAAGTATTATATGACCAATTTAGATAATGAGAAACAAATTATAGAAGGATAATGAGAATAGCTTTCTAAGACCATGCTGATTTCTAAAACAAATTAAACTTCATGCTTATAAATTAATAATTGTATGAATTCTTCCAAAAGTTTAAGATAAAGTACGAAGATGATGTACCATTAAAGCTTCAGACAGCCCTTTTATAATTGAAGAATCATTGAAGCCACCACCAGCAATTGTGAAAACTAATTAGCATCATAAAACCATCACCAGCAATTATGAAAACTAAGTTTTGCCAACTTTCCATGATTATCTTTAACATCGTTACCATTAGCATCCTGCAAATGAATTATGTTATAAAATTAAAATATTGCATATTAGGTAGTCAGAAAAAGCATATGAAAGTTAATGACAACAACATAAAATTAAGAAATTCCATTTAAAATCATACTTTGCATGGAGTGTCACTAATTTTTTCAATCTGTATACCAGATAAATCAATATCCCCACATATAGTCTTTGATAACATTAGAGAAAACCTATATTCCAAAGAATGATAATAATCAGATAGTAAATTGTACACAAATATATTAGATGAGATAATATTTATAAAATAACTCATCTAATGAGCTAAAAGTAGGACTTCTATTAAATAAGTTACATTGGAGCCAAGAAAATTAAATATCCCTACTATCTAAAAAACTTGAGCAAAAGAAAGTCTTATTCCTGATATCACCCTAAAAAAGTGAATCTTATTTGTTATTGGCGGTTTATTGTCTTCCACTTAGCACAAAAGATGTTGGGATAAGAATTGGAAGTATATCTTCAAGCTAGACATTTATAGACTTCTTGCAAAAACATTGGATTTCACAACTGATAAGTAGATGGAAATTGACAAAAAAAACTATCTACCTTGAAGAGGCTTGCCCTACCAGCATGAAAACATTTTGATAATATTAATTTAGCATAAATAATTAAATTGGTTTTTCTTAAAAATCTCAAACTATTAGCATAGACAAACAGGTATAAGATATTACAATCAATCGTACCAATAAAATCAAGAATTTCCATAAAAGAACAGCTTGTATTAAGCAAATTCCCATATGTGTAGATTTAAAGGTTCTTACATTGACTATAAAAATAAGTAAATGCAAAATAAATGATATAGTCAAATAAGTAAAAAGAAATAGATTTGAAGTATTTTACAAGCAATTGTGAGAAAACAATCTTAAGAGTTTGGTATCTATAACCAAAGAAAAGAGAAAATACCACTATTAAATACATAATAGTTAAATAAAAACTCAGATACCTTTTCTTATAAGCCAAAATTTCATTAAAATTGAGAAGTATAGCCATAAAGCAGAATGATCTGAACCCAAAATAGTTACAGTCACGGACATGAAGCTGTGAAACAAAAAACCCAAAGAACTCTACACCACCAAAAAACCAAAACCAGCTACAAACTAACCCTTAGACAAAACTTGTATCCTGCAACAGGAAACTATTAACTACCATGCATATATATATATATATATATATATATATATATACACACACACACACTCACACAAACAACTAACTAAAACATATAAATTAAATCCTATTTTCTAAGCAAGCAATTATTGAAACCAATTATGAAAGCTAATCCAATTTTATCAGCAAAAAACATATAAATTAACCCATTATTGAAAGCAATTTCAGCAGCAAAAAAAATTTCTAAATATCACCAACACTAACTAATCCAATTGAATATCAAAAACTTGCATTTCCCATGAGCAGAAGTCTATTTAATCAAATGTCTAAAATGAACTTCCATAATCCCAGTACAATAATTAAGCTAGCAAAAATATTTCAGCATCTACTACCTTTACACATATTTATAGATTGCAGAGTGAAATAGTCAAGTATATGATCCAAATCATATCAATCAATAATGGACATATCAGTAGAAGAATGTGAACAATTAACGATAAAATTAAAGAAACAACAGGAAAATAAAAAAGGATGAAAAAATGGTAAAAACATATGAAAAATAGAATCTGGTGCTATTTCTTGTAGCTTTACAAGTTGGTGAAGTCATCCACCTAAGTGTTAAGGCAAAAACTGCATATGTTTCAGAGAATTAGAGGCAAAAAATAGAAAGAAGCTTGAGTAATTGAAAAATACATGAATTATTTCCATAGAATTTGAGGTAAGAAATAAAATTTGCAGCATTTTGTAGTAATTGAAAAATACATCAATAAAAACTACAACAATTTGATTATGGACCTAGAAAAAAAATCAAAGACTGAAAGAGTTCTAATGGCCTAATGCATGTCTATTATTTTACTTATATAGTATGGGTTTAATTTATATAAACTCAATTTTAGTAAGTATCATCACTTTCCCCATCCATCCTCTATACTCATACAAAGAAGAAACATGAATGTGATAAGCTTGTCATCACTTCCACATTTCTCATTTCTAAACTAATAAAAAAATATAAAAAAAATCCAATCTTGCCACTTCCTCATCTACTTTAGAGAAGACAAAAGTTGCAGCTTAAATAGGATAAGAGGATGAACATGCAAGAAAATGGAAAACCATGAATGGGTGCAAACTAGAGAATCCCATTTCTAGTTAGAGTAGAAATCCAAAAAAATAATAAAACTAAAAAGTGAAATCTCAATAGGGTATATTGCCATTTAAATAGAAATTGTAAAAAGTGAAATCTCTTTAAGGCAACACTCATGAATTAATTTAATTCAAATAACACAATTTCTAATGATATTTGAAGCTAAGTGTGAATTTGAACAAGAAATATTTAAGAACACAATAAGGAATGTAAGCATACCTAAGATTGCATAATGAACCCACTAAAATTAAAATCTTAAAATTTTGATTGGGTGAGAAGTATGTTCAAACTACCCTTCAATGTAACAAAAATATAAAGATTTTGTAGAAATGAGAAAAAAATTAAAATTTGGCAAGAAAGCAGGAATGAAATGAAAATTTGATTTGCAGATCATGAATGAATTTTAACTTCAAATTACCTAGAATATGCTTGCTCATAAAAGATGATTGAAACGACAATAGTAATATCTTATGTTGACTCAAACCCCTCCACATTGAAAGAAAGGTAGTCCTACATATATCCAGACTTTAAACTATCATTGCAAACCATAATGCTAAGAATAATACTAAGATATTTAACTTTGTGCATTAAAACTTTAAATCTTTGCATTATATTTTCTGGAAAAAATATAAATTTTTTTATACATTAAAGAATATAAAAAATTCATGTTCTAAAATATAAGCACATAACTTATTTGTTCATCTATTTTCTACAAATTATCCTGTTATTCATGACATTTTTTGATTGTCAAGTTCTTGATGTTGTACCAAGACTAGCTTTGATCTGATGGTGGTTTTGTAACTACGCTCACCTTGCTAGGGTAGCCTATTTTGACTCCCAGATCTTTGATTCTAATAAAATATCAGCTTATAAAAAAACACACTTTTTTTGATAAGCTGAAGTTTTGTTAAAGAGATAACAGCTAAAAGCCAACAACTTCCAAGAACAGAGCAAAACTGAAGCTCCAGAGTCTTTAACAGAACAGAACCTCAAACTAAAACCACAAACATAATAACAACTAAACAGCAAAACTGACTACAACAACAGCAAAAGTCCACAAAAATGAGAACCCAAGGGGAAATAAAGACAGGACTCAAAACCTTGACAGCTCCCAAAAATGGAGAAGAAGCAACAAAAACAAAACTAAAAGAATCCAGGGCACTATAGAGAGCAACAATCTAACTCCTCATAATTTAGGAAAAAGATAAAGTCAAACATTTATTAATTCTAATCCTCAGCTAGAAAATAGAAGTGAAATCATTATTTTAATGCTGCAGGTCATTTTAAATAGGTTCTGATATTAAAAGAATCCCAATTATATTTGGCATTATTTTAATTTTTTATGTAAATAAATTTTATAGTAGTTGGCATGTAAAAGAAATAGAGAAATATCTAATACAACCTATAAGTGCATTTTGTTATTTCTCTTATAAACCTTGGAAGTTGTACAATGAAAATAAAGAGTATAAAATAAAATAAAAACTTCCAATCAATATATACATTTATGGTGCATTTATGGAGTTTGAGACACCATAAATTTAAAGTGAAATTAATGCCAAATAATTGAGAAAAATCTAATTGTTTGAGGAAGCTACATGTACATAATGCACATCTCTAAAGAATAATGTATGTAAACTATTTACAGTAAACATCTATAAAATAAAGAAAAAAATACATTAATATATAAATTTCAAGTTTTATGAGTTAGAAAAGTTTTTATGTACTTATTAAAAGGTCTTTCCATTATCCACCTAGTAGACAAATAGTTTCTCTTTAAATTTAAGAATATGAAAAGGTCACTAGCACCCTCTACTAATTTTATGAATTTTCATCTACAGAATTTACAGAGAGACAAAGAAATGATTATATACATTGACCATACCTAATTCAATTTGCCATTCACTTATTCACATCATTGCTTTATTTCTATTTTAGGAAGATAGCATTTTCTTTTATGAATTAATGCCAAGCTCTCCAAAATAGTTTGGGCGTTATGATATGTGAATGCCACCAATGAACTACACTAGGTTGTTGAGTACAAGAAAGTTGAAGATCAACTACCAAAAAGACCAAGTGCATAGAATTTAATAAAATAAAACAAGGACAAGAGAAATTCATTTCACTGGCATATTCCCTACAATAGAATACTGAATTAGGGAAAACAATTTAGAGAAAAAATTAAAGCATTACCAAGTCATGTACGGTCAACAAATAAAGACAACTAGAAGTTAACTAACATATAACAAAATACCTTAAAAAACTCAACATTCACTAGTTCCAACTTCTGCATAAAATCCAACATTATAATTAATAAAATTGCTTAAACTGGTATAAATACCAAAAGATTTTGCAAGTGATTAATCTCAAAGAAAATGATGATGCATACTATGCTTAAAAAGGAATCGAAAGAGTATATGACCTATAGAATTTTAATTTGTGCTTGCCATATTCAACAAAAAGCCAATGCATATCGACTTTGATCAATCTCTCATTAACTATATGAAAACTTGATCCATGTGCTTGCTAAATTCATTAATTAATAAAATTTATTATAGCTTTTGTGATCTAAGTGAAACAAATTGATATTTTTCAAGTAGTTAACAATTAATGCCATCTCAAGTAATTGTATTGTTATTAAATTAAGTCTAGAAGCTATCGAAAACCTAACATAAGTAATTATTAAATTATTCAAAATTATAAATACATATAATAAAATTCTAACCTTGTACTCCATGTGAATCCAACTTTGCTTGCTTTAAGACTAAATTCATATAACATATTACTGTGGCATGTAAGAAATTCAGAACTGCACATTACTTATGTGTAAAAGCATAAAATTACTCCATTCGAGGTAAACTATCATGTTGTTACTTGCCTAACAGTGATGAGGAAATCATATAAGATCTCTTTGGTAGCACCTTTTCAAAATAGGGACCAGTATTTCTTTCTTTAACATTTTGTAATCCAAAATAAAATCAATAATTGAAAGCAACAATATCAAAATAAAAAACTTAGGGTTTTGAAATCAATCAAAAGAGGTTTACAGACTTGATACATTATTGCAATGCGATAAAAAGCACCGATTGCTAGCTCCATAAAATTGCTAACAATTTTCAGGAATCGATATTCCAAGAGAGGAAAAACATAAAAAGAAGTAGACATTCCGAAAAAAACAAGCTCACAGCTTGTTCATAGTGGCGAGGATCAATGTCCATGGTTAACTGAGAGTGGGACCTGATTTTAGCTGAGAGCGGAGAATGGAAAATAATAAATTGGTGCTTGGATTTCAATGGATAAAAAAGAATAATAATAAAGAAGAAAAAGAAGAATATATAGGAAAATAATATTGAAGGGTAAGGTTGTAGGGATATAAAGAAAAAATCCTGCTAACATTATTTTTATCCCACTCAAAAAAAATTAAGGGAATTAGCTAGGGAATAGGTCTCGCGAAATTAGCAAGGGCTTTTTTCCTAGCTATTTTTTATTTAGTTCTTTTATTATATAATTAAATTATAATAATTAATAATAATTTAGCTTAATTTAGTTAATTTAACTAATAACAATTTAGTTCATTTAATTTTTGTTAGAGAAAAATGTACTAACTAAATTTACTAAACTAAATGGTCTAATTAAATGTAAATAAAATTTAAATATTGAAAATTAAAATTATATAAAAATAGTTATGACATAATTACCTAATTTTTACTTTAAAAAAATATCCTAATGATAAATGTGTTTCTTGCTAAATTAGTTAAAACCTCATATGAATTGAGTATTAGAAAGGAAATGATCCTCACTAAATTGGCGATGACTTATTTTGTAGCTAAATGGTACTTTTTTCTTGTTAATTGCCCTTATATTTGTCACACTTATTCATTAATTTGTTAGGAGACTCTACCTAGCTAAATTGGCGAGGACCTAGTTCTCACTAATATTTTTCATATGGCGAGGACTTTATTCTAGCTAAATTAGTAAGGTTTACATTCTTATTAATTTATTCATACCAACTTCAATTAAATATTAATAAGGGCATTACCTTGTTGAATTCACTGTTGATCTCACTAAAAAAGAAGTAGGCATATTAGATATTGGCGACAAAATATTGCTTTTACTAACCTTTAGCAAGGAAAAGTACGTTACCAATTGCTTCACAACACACTTATTCACTAGTTAGCTATGAAAATTACCTCGCTCAAGTGCTAATTGTTGACAGAAATCTATACTCAGAATCTAATTGAGATAAGAGTGGAGAAAGGAGTAATTGCACGGTAACTATTTCTATGGAAGGGTATAGTCAAACCACTTGACTTTCCTGACATTTGGGTAGTCATGATGCCTAGCTAGAGGCCAATCATGACTTGTATAATGATTTATCAAGAATATCAATAGGGATTGATAAAATGATTTAAAGGAGTTTAAATCATGTGAGTTTTGAATGGAATTCACAATTATATATTATACTGCCAACATAGACAGCAACCTAATATGTCACAAACATATAGAGAAAAGGATAAAATGGTAAAATGACAAGGATAATAATATTCGATATTATTATGAGGGTAGAGAAGTGAATAAGATAATAATTAATTAAAGAGTTTAATTAATTATGATCAAGTAAAATTGTTCACGGAACTTTTGAGAAATGTTCTGTAAAATTGGATCTAATTGAAATAATGTATTTCATGATTAATTATTATTGGACTATAAATGTTATAGGACTACTATAAGTGTTATAGGACTGATATAATAATTAATAGGTCTATTGGAGGAATTATAAAGGGGCCAGAGGAATGAAGTTGGTTCAGAAGCCCTTCTGTAGAGGGCCACACGCCGACTCCCAGACAGAAGGCCTTAATGGCCTATTTCTTGGACCAAGTTAAATTATATATGTTACATAAGTGTTATGGAACCTAAATATTTAAATTGTTTGGATTTGGAATCCAGTTGAGTAATTAAATCCAATTAGTTGCACAAAGGGCCTAGTTTGTGGGTTTTGTGTATAGTCTTTTATGAAAAGGTTTAAATTGGATTTAATTGAGCCCAAATAATTACAAAGAATTCAAGAAGCCCTATTAATAATTCTCCAGCAATTTTAAAGAGCCCAATCTCATTATGAAGTTGGATTTTTAACCTAAATATAAAAAATCAACTAATGAGGAATTAGGGTTAAGTGATATAACACTTAAGAAAGACTTCTTCTGTTATTCTCTCTACCCTAGCCGCACAAACCCTTGCTAGATCTAGGGTTTTTTGACTAAAAATTGTGCTCTCCCAATTTGTTGGTTCATTCTATCAATCTCTAGTACGGATTACTCATTGGAGGTGTTCGATTTTGGATACTGTGGTTTGCGACAACCCGGTGAGAAGTAAAATTAACTATTCAACAAAAATCAAAGGTAATTTTTCTTATTCTCATCAATATGAATATTGTAAATTCATGGAAAGATCAGTAACATTGATTAAAAATTTTAAATTCCGCTTATGTATGAGATGCATGTAACCGATAAATTCCAACATGGTATCAGAGTCAGGTTTTGCCATGAATATACAATTCTATATTTTTCTGCGGAATAATTTTTATTTTTTTAAGTTATTTATTTCATGAACTTTAAAATATCAGATTTAATTCTTCATGAATGATAAATATTGATTTATGGATATATGTGTGATCAAATAAACAAAGCGGAAATAAAAACAATTTTTTTGAGAAAAGAATTCTGTGTTTTTGCTTGTAGAGCTTTTAGAGTTAGGGGCTGTTCTAAATTAATTTTTTATAGATTCATTATAAGATCATTTAGATGATATTTTTTATGTTTAATATGTGATATTAAGCCATAGGATCAAACGAAATTAAAATTGAACATGTTTTGCATGAAAACTAGTTTAGTCGAAAGTTTGATAAATTGGTGTTCTTCGTGTGTTCTTGATATGTTCTTGTTTAGAACGATTTTTAATATTCTAAATCTGATATATCTGATATATTAAAGTGTTTTTAATTAATTGGATTCATTAAAATGGGCCTTAAATTAATTTGATTAATTTTAATTCATTAAAACCACTTAATGGGCTTAATTGTGTTTACGGACTTGGTTTAAATTAGTGAATGACTTGGTGGGTCCAAGGAGCTGATTTAAATTAAATATTATAAAAAATAATTAAGTTTATTAATGGGTTTTAAGGGCTGGAGTGGGCTTGCCTCATTCCAAAAGACCCAAATGGTCCAATAGACACAAAACTAGTTTGTGTGTTAACACAATTAGGGTTTTATTTGGTGGGTTTCGGCCTACCCTTAATCCTAAGCCCAAAATTGATTCTTTTAATTATTTAATATGATTAATTAATTAAATAATCAATTAATAATTAATTAAATAATCAATTAATAATTAATTAATAATCAATTAGACTGATTATTAAAGCAAGAACACATGCATGCAAAAAGGTTTCCTAAAATGAAAGTTTCCAAAATGGAAAAAGTTTCCTAATTTGATCACATCATTAAATAACTCAAAAGTTTGTTTCAAGAGTTAAAACAAAGTTAGTAATCCATTTCTTTATGCATTATAAATGTATATAAGGGTGTATGATTGGCATGATGGATAGTTATTGACAATGCCCAATGTGATTGGGCATCATGCATGTTTTGGCCCAATGAGGACTTTCATGTCCCGATCACTTGTTTTTGGTTTTTATTTCTTTTCAAGTTGTAATATGTAATTAGATTACTTAGATTAGAATTAGAAATAGAGATGGAGACCACTATCAAGGAGCAAGATGGGCCGGATGGAGATCCAACAAGCTTGAAGATAATGTAATTATTTTTCTTGTTTGAATCATGCATAATACCTAGGTGTGACCTTTTGATTTCCCTCTTGGCTCGGAGAAATCAATGTAGTGAAGTCCATAACTATACCATATTTGTATGCTTATATTTATGTGATAGATATAGGATGCATACCAATGTATGCCAACCATGTATGATGAAACTTAATTAACTAAAACCCTCAAAATAAATACTAAGGTATATAAGCCTTCCATTAATTTGAGGAGAACCAGAGTTCTTTATAGTGTGGGTTGTCGACCACAGTCAAGCTCACATTATATCGAATATGTTCAAATCTAATTAAATGGGTCATCTTAGCTAGCCCATTAGTTCGTTGACCACAGTCAAGGCTAATGGTTCTAGAGGCAAGATTAGGGAATGCATATACGATATGCATGCATCAAAAGTTGATAACCTAATGATCCAATAGTTGTGTAGAGACACAATTGGTATATAGATACCTACCTTTCAAGGGTATGGAGTTTGGCTTGTTGACCACAGTCAAGGTCAAATTACATATCAAGGATTGGATATTGGCCCACTAGGAAAACCATCGGGTTTTCTTGGATTATACAGTGAGGGATATTAATTTACAATAAAATAGTGGGAGTAAATGGATTAATTAAAGACCTTATTAATTCATATATATATATATGAATATACTTTCATATCTTTTCTTTTTCACACCTAGGTCATCATCATGAGCACATCAAACATTAATATACGATCGATCTTGGATAATAAACTGGTTGGCAGCAACTATTCTGACTGGATCAGGCAAATGAGAATTATTCTCAGAGCTGAAAAGATCCATTATGTCTTGGATAAAGATCCACCACCACTTCCATTAGATGATGCCATTGATGAGATCAAAGGCATTTATCGAAAATACATGGAGGATAGTGAAGCGGCAGCATCTCTGATGCTGGGTGCTATGTCCTTAGAGCTTCAGAAGCAACATGAGATAATGGATGCTAGAACCATTGTTTTGCATCTAGAGGAGCTTTATTCTTCTCAGGCTAGAACTGAGCAATATGAGATTGCTCAAGCTCTATTTAGCTGCAAAATGGTGGAAGGCACTTCAGCTGCTACTCATGCATTGAAGATGTATGGGTATATTGAGCATTTGAGTAGACTTGGCTATGTTATGGATAATGATCTATACATAGATTTAATCTTGTACTCGTTGGCTCTAAGTTATGCACCTTTCCTGCTTAACTTCAACATGAACAAAATCCAAGTATCCATTCCTAAGATAATCAATATGCTCAAGACAGCTGATGGATCATTTAAGAATGATCCAAAAAGTGTCATGGTTGTCACTTCTGCTAAAGGCAAGAAGCAAAAGAAGAAGAAGAAGAATAAGAAGATAACCAAGGCGCAACCAAAGAATGGTGGGATCTCCAAGAAGAAGGTTGCCAAGAAAGAGAATCCCAAAGGAACTTGCTTCCATTGTGGAAAGGATGGTCATTGGAAGCATAACTGCAAGGCCTATCTAGATTCTCTTAAGGAGAAGAAGCAAACTGATGCTTCTACTTCAGGTATTCATATGATTGAAATTAATACTTATTCTATTGCTTCAAAACAATCTTAGGTATTAGATACCGGATGTGGATATCACTTATGTAATGATCTACAGGGGCTTAGAAGCTTTAGAAGAGTTGGAAAGGCAAAGATATGTTTGCAGTCAGCTACTGGACAGAACATCTCTACAACAGTTGTGGGGACTTACTATTTGCCTCTTCCTAGTGGATTAGTACTGGAATTAAATAATTGTTATTATGTTCCAGCTTTGTCCAAAAGTATTATTTCTTTCAGTTGTTTGATGAACGATTATGATATTTCTTTAAAGGACAAATGTTGTTACATTTTTAAGAACATTATGTTTTATGCAAAAGCTATCATTGAGAATGGTATATTTATTCTTGATTTAATTAAATAAGTACAAAATGTGGATACCAAGAGAATAAAACATGATAATCTAAATACCTCATACTTATGGCATTGTCATTGAGGCCATATAAATGAGAAACGCATGACCAAATTGCACAAGTCAGGTGATTTGGGATCATTTGATTATGAATCATTTGATACATGCGAATCTTGTTTATTGGGAAAAATGACAAAAGCTCCCTTTATTGGTAAAAGAGAACGAGCTAAAATGGTTTTGGACTTAATACATTCAGATGTATGTAGTCCAATGACTACACATGCCAGAGGAGGTTACTCCTACTTCATTACTTTCATAGATGATTATTCCAGGTTTGGATACATCTATCTAATGAAATATAAATCAGAAGCATTTGAAAAGTTCAAAGAATTCAGAAATGAAGTAGAGAAACAACTTGGCAAAAGTATTAAAACACTTAGATTAGATCGAGGTGGAGAATACTTAAGCCAAGAGTTTTAGGATTATCTTAGAGATAATGAGATTTTATCTCAATGGACTCACTACAAAAAACTGCCAATTAGCAACTAAATTTAGCGATGACATTATTTTCATCGCAAATTTAGCAACTAATTTGTGACTGTTTTACAATTCCATCATGGGAAAGATATTTTCTAATTTTTTGCGACGAAATAGCGATGGAATGAATAAACAGTCGCTAATTATTAGTGGGAAGTATACGCGTCATTTTTTTGCGACGAAATTAACGACGAATATTTTCGTCGCTAAATTTTATAATTTTTTATTCATGAAATTAGTTCCATAAAATTTAGCGACGAACATTTTAGTCGCTAATTTTGGAGGGAAAATATAGCGTCTTTTTTGTGATGGTTTAGCGACAGAAATTTGTCTGTCGCTAATAGTAATCTGTTACAATAATACAATTAGCGACGGAAATATTTAGTCGCTAATCCGTCGCAAATAAATTAAGAAATATATATTTTTTTTTAATTTCACTAACATGATTTATGTATAGTTTTAAGTAATTTTAATATAGACCATATGAAATGAATATTTTATTTTGTAACAGAAAATTAGAAATTATTTTATAAGTTGATAATAATTTTTTATCAATTATACCAAAATTTAAAGTTATTTATTTAGAAAATTTATATTTTTAATAATAATAATAAACTAATTATTATGATTATTATATATTTGCGTGTTCAAGATTAAAAAAATAAATATTTATAAAATAGTAATATAAAATTTATTATTTCATTCAAAATAATAATAAAAAAATTTGTAATTAATTTTTATTTTATAAAATTTAAATCAAATATTAAATTATTAGGAATTCTATTTATTTCTTTATCAATTATACCCAAATATAAACTTATTTATTTAAAAAAATTACATTTCAATAATAATAATAAAGTAATTGTTATAAGTATTATATAGTCATATTATGAAAAATAATAAATATAAATGTTTATATAATAATAATATAAAGTTTATTATTTCATTTAAAATGATTATGAAAAATTTATAATTTATTTTTATTTTGTTAAAATTTTGAGCAAATTTTAAATTATTAAAAAATTTAAAATATATATTTATAAATTTATCCTTGAATACAAGGATAAAATAATGAAATTTGGTAGGGGCATTTTAGTAATTTCAAAAATTTATCCTACATTTAAAAATAACATTTTCTCTTCCCTCACATCTCTCCACCGTTTCAATTTAATGTGTATATGATTTTAAGCTTAATTTATTATTTAGTTGAATAAGACAATAGAGTTCAATCCAAGACTTAAACTCATACAAGTTAAAATGAATAAATTTTCTAATTTAATTTTTTCAATTTAATTTCTATTATTTTTCTAAATGAATAAATTTTCTAATATATATATATATACACACACACACACTTTTCAATTTTATTTCTATTATTTTTCTAAATATTCAAAGCTCTATCTAAACTCATCCTTACCATTTAACTTCACTACCGCGGTTACCTAATTGAGTGGTATGGAAGACTTAGAAAACTTACTGATTTGAAAATGGAGAAATGGCTTTGAAATTCTAAACATGGCCAGATTCATAAATAAGTTAAGATATTATCTGATAAATCCAAATATATAGTCCATTTGAATCTGCATGTTTACGGTTTGGTTGGATCTTCAAATACAAATTGAACAGCTTTTATACGGAATAGTGTAAGTAAAGTTTCAACGGTTAAGTATTTACCGTTAGATCGGCCTGATTTTTGGTGAGTACATTCAGAACTCCTTGTTATTAATTATGAATGGTAAAGATTAGTTTTTAAGGTCGGTAAGTTCAATTTTTATTGCAAAAAATAGGCTATTTTCTGAATTTTTTACGTAATAACCAGTTTTGTATACGAAAACGATCGAAATATCATTTGCCATTAGATTGGCCTGATTTTTCGTGTGTACGTTCAAAACTCCTTGTTGGTAATTTTGGATGGTGAAGATTAGTTTTTAAGATTAGTAAGTTCAGTTTTTGTTGCAAAAAATAGGCTATTTACTTGATTTTGTACATAATGACCAATTTTGTATGTGAAGACGATCGAAAAATCATTTGCTATTAGATCGGCCTAATTTTTTTTAGTACATTTGAAACTCCTTGTTGTTAATTTTTAATGGTGAAGATTAGTTTTTAAGGTCTGTGAGTTTGATTTTTGTTGCAAAAAAGAGGTTATTTCTGGATTTTTTACGTAATGACCAGTTTTGTATACGAAGACGATCAGAAAAACATTTGCCGTTAGATTGGCCTAATTTTTGGTAAGTACATTCGAAACTCCTTGTTGTTAATTTTGGACGGTGAAGATTAGTTTTTTAGATCTGTAAGTTTAGTTTTTATTGCAAAAAAGAGGTTATTTTCTGGATTTTTTACATAATGACTAATTTTGTATGTGATGATCGAAAAATTATTTTCCGTTAGATCGGCTTAATTTTTGGTGAGTACGTTCAAAACTCCTTTTTGTTAATTTTGAATGGTGAAGATTAGTTTTTAAGGTCTGTGAGTTCGATTTTTGTTGCAAATTGATCTCTAATATTTAATAAAAAAAGCAATATAATTTTTAAATTTTTATTTGGTGTAATATCATTTTTAATATTTTAAAGTTAAAATAATTTAACCTCCTCAAATGACAATTAGACAATAAAACATATTATTTAAATATTAAATCAATTTAAAAAAAATTAAATTACTTTAATTTTTATATTTTTAAACATAACATGACACCAGTTGAAACTTTAAAAACTATATTATCCTTTTTATCAAATATTAAAAATTAAATTTCACTTTCAGCCATTATTTCACATGGCAATTTATTAAACGAATTAATAATTAATTACTCCTTTTGGTTATCATGAAAATGGCAAGTAGTTTTTACATAGTTCCACCGGATCCAAACTCCTCTACTCACATGGGTGCTAAATTCCAAACCCATATGGCCTCCTTATCCATTATCCATCACAAGGGAAAAGAGAAAGGGACGAGGAGAGCGATGAGCGGCCCACTAGCGCTAGCGACAGCCTGACGCCGTCTTTCACCTCGCCAGCCAGTCATGCCGTCGCCTTCTCCCCTCCGATCAGTCATCGTTCCTTCTTCGTCTTTCTTTTTTTCTTTTAGCTTGAAATTTCTCCTTCCTCCCTTTTTCGGCCAGCACCGGTGGTGAATGGCAGTAAGAACACCATCGGTCGACTTATGAAGGTGAGGCGCTCCACTCTATCCCTACCAATCCCTCTCATATGCCGGCAACAGGGAGATCGAAAATGGGTATGCCGAGAGCTTTTGACATAGATCCTGGCAAAATTGTGGTTCCTTAGGGCGCGTTACCACCGATGGCGTGTCCCTGGCATTCCAAGCTTCAAATCGACATAGGCTGTGTAGCTCCAGTGAGTCTCCGGCAATTCTCCGACGACTCTCCGGCGACTGGTAATAGGTCAGTATTTACTTTTTGGTTTTTAAAGGTTCACTTAGTAAATGTTTTTTGTTTAAAGATAAGGATGACTCCAAGACCTACAACAGGTATATTGCTAAAGGTTATAATTTTTACATGATGCATTTAAGGATATTTTCTTACTATGTATTTATAGTGATTCATGATAGCCTAACCTTGATGTGTATAGCTTGAGCATAGTAGTAGAAGTTTGAGTGGAGAAATTATTGGTTATAATTTCCATGTTTGTAGTTACTGTTAAATTGATGTCATGGACAACTATGTAGATATTCAAATGGATGTTTGAGATATGAGTGCCTTTCAAACAGGTTCTTTTGATGTTGTTATTGATAAAGGTATCCTTTTGATTGCATGTTTGTTTTCTTCACCTTTTCAGTTAAATATGGCAAAACAAAAATAACGTGTTAAAGTGGTTGTTCATGTTTGTTTGACATTGGTAAATCTATCAATATTTAATTGCTTAAAATATTACTTTTTTGTCTAATTTACTCTGATGTGTATTTGTGTCTTTAGTGTGGAAATAATTCACGACAAAATGCTGTTTTGTGTATTTATGTCTAATTTACTCTGATGTGTATATTGATGTGTATTTTTTCTATTGATGTTTTATAACAATTTCCTTATAAATTGGTCCATTTAGAAGATCAATCCAGAAGAGAGGTACTAGACTGGAACAAGCGGTTCAACATTATTGAAGGAATATCTCAAGGGCTGCTTTACCTTCACAAATATTCAAGATTGAGAATAATTCATAGAGATTTGAAAGCTAGTAATGTATTGCTAGACAAAGACATGAATCCAAAGATATCAGATTTTGGCATGGCAAGAATTTTCAGGGCAAATGAAAGCAAGGCAAATACTAATAGAATTGTTGGAACATTGTAAGTATATTTATGTTAGTCAAAGGATTTTACTAAAATGCTCATCAACTAACCATTTTTTAAAATTGTTTATGCAGTGGTTATATGCCTCCTGAGTATGCTATGAGTGGTATTTTCTCTGTGAAATCTGATGTTTATAGTTTTGGAGTTCTTCTACTGGAAATTGTTAGCGAAAAAAAGAACCATAATGTCTTTGATTATGATTGCATACTAAACCAACTCATTGACCATTTAAGTTTGCTTTTTTTTTTTTACCTTTCAAGGTCATATTTACGTATGTATTATGCCTTCTGAATATATACTTCTAATAATACTGCCCTTTAATTGAGCTGTTTGTTTCAATCCGTAACCGAGCTCATGATTTGCATAATACTGCCCTTTATTTGCATAATACTGCACTTTTATGATTTGAAATCCATCTTATTATAGGTTCCTTCTACATGCTGTTTGTTTTTAAATGTACAATTTCCTAATTTTCTTATCATTGGTGATTAAATTGATATCGGTTTAGAATTCAGTTTGTAGATCTAGATATCAGAACAAGAAATTATTTGTTCTATTTCGGTTGATGTATGTGTAAATCAAATTTTAAAACTTTAATGAAAAGTGTATCCAACCTATAGTCAGCCTTCCACAAGCGGAGAAATGTTGGTTTTAAAGAAATTCTCATGCAATCCATGAAATGATACTTGGAATAGGTTGCTGGGTTCTAAAATGAAAACACTTTAGCACCATATTATAGAATACAGAGTTGACTGGGGCACTCCTCTTCTTGTATGGATCAGCATGGTCAGTGTATATATATATATATATTTGTTATAGTTACGCTAATAAATAGTATCTAATTATATGAAGTAGCAGTGCATGTTAGTCTATTCTGACAGTACTCGAATTACTCTCAAGGATTTTTGCTTTTATAGTTGTAATGCTAAATTCTTCTTTTTTCGTAGGTATTTGATAAGTTTACCATCATGTCATAGTCCTGAATTGGGCATGCTTCCATGTGTAATTGGTATAAGTTATAAGACATGGGTTTTTCATATGTCAATTTTTATTACATCTATTGAAAACTTTCTTAAAGATGCAGTAGCTTAAAGTCTTTTGTTTGACCCAATTTATATAAGCAGATTACGTACATATTGAATAACCTGATGTCGTATACTTATAATCACTATCATTAAATTCAATAGGTGCATATATGCTATGTCCATGTGTGTTTGTGATTTGGTGCTCTAAGAAATGTAATGATTTAATGTATGCTTGTGTTTCATTTTTCTTTTG
Source organism: Excoecaria agallocha (assembly GCA_037975025.1). Taxonomy (NCBI): domain Eukaryota; kingdom Viridiplantae; phylum Streptophyta; class Magnoliopsida; order Malpighiales; family Euphorbiaceae; genus Excoecaria; species Excoecaria agallocha. The sequence goes on from CM075812.1 coordinate 30,459,467, forward strand.
TTTTTGCCAGCTCTTTTTGTTTGTTAAAAAGATTAAATGAATAAAATTCCATTAAATCCCTAAAAATAAATTAGAATAAAACTACCTATTGAATTAGTTGCCATTTTTAGTTTACTGTTACTTAGATGTATTCAGCTATTCATGTGTGTTTTAATGCAATTTCTGAATTTTCAAGTTTTCCTTGCTTGTGGTCATTTCAGGAAACCCATTTCCACAATTAGCTAGAAAACAACAGCAATTTACAAGTAGTGGAATTGGGCACTCTACTTCTTGTTTGATTAAGTAAGGACGGTGAAGAAGTTATTATCATTGACCCTGTTTCTAAATTTGGATAGCTTTCTAGTGTTGAGGTTTGCTCTCTTCTTTTTCTTTTGTTTCATGTTCAGGATTTTTCCCTCGAACCTGTATACTTGGTGGATATTTCACATTGTATCTTTGGATGAAGATAAATCAAAGTTAATAATCAAAGTTATTGCTTGTTAGTTTTCACCATTCTATTTATTTCAAAAGACATCATGTTATGTGTCGCTGGCCTGCCTGAACACTATCAGCTTTATATTTGTAGCACTGATTTAATTGTTTTCAACGTGCTCTGTTCTGAATCTTTCTTTGTTTTCAAAGCATAAGCAGTAGGGATTTTAGCCTGTAATCTAGAAAGTGAGTGAATTTTAGATTAAAAAAGTGGATTTATTCTTCCTTGTGGATTCTATCATGCAGTTCTCAAGAGGGTTGAAAGATATAGTTTGTTTCTTGTATAGAATGATATTCAAAATAGGCTGTTGGCATCTAAATGAGAACACTTCAGAACTGAATTCTAGAATACAGAGTTGACTGGGGCACTCATCTTTGTGTGTGGATCAGCTAGTATGGTGAAGAAGCCATTCTCATAGAATCAGTTTCTAAGCTTGGAAAGCTGTCTGGTGCTAAGTTTAGGTCCTTCTCTTTCCCTCTTTCCATATTTAGTATATTTTTTGGTTATAGTTATGGTAATAAATCTATTATCTAATTATATTGACCAGGCAATGAATATTTAGTCAGTTACGTTGGACTGTGCATATATGATTGCTGTTTGTATTAGCTTTTCAACATTTTTTGGTAGCTGTTTCTATATGATTGCTGTTTGTATCAGCTTTTCATTCTTTTCTCTGATGGATACAGCTGCGCAGGGAGCAAATTGCTGAGAGAATGAAGGCTTTACAGGAGTTAGTCCCTAGCTATTGCCAACAAAGTTCACGTATTTCTAATCACAAACTATCGGTAAAGAGGGACTGCATTTAAGGCTTAGGGTATACTACTACAGCAATATTAGCTAGGAGCTAATTTTATATTTGGTAGGAAATTGTAAAGATTTAATTTTTTAGTTATTAATTTTAGGGAAATTGATTGTATAAATAATACTTTGTTTTATCTATTATTTTTTTATTTTAATTCTATATTTGTAATGAATTCATTACAAATTATATATATATGAAAATATAAGATTATTATTTATATTTGTATTTATTATATATGAATTTTATAGTATAAGATTATTCTTTATATAGTATACAAGATGAAAATTTAAAAATGCATCTATAGGAAAATTAAATTATGCAATAATTTAGCGACGGATTCGCGACAGCAACTATCGTTACTGTGTAAACGTTAGAATTTAACTAATAATTAATGGCAAATATTTCATCGCTGAATTTTACAGTAAATTTTTAATTAGCGACGGAAAATGTAGTCGTTAAATATTATTATAATTCCGTGACTAATCAGGAATATTAGAGACGAAATTTTTCGTCGCTAAATTAGCGACTGATTTTGAATTCCGTCCTTAATATATTCGCGACTGGCCTATTAGCGACTATTCATCGCAGCATCGCTAATTTAAATTAGTGATGGAAAACAGGTAATTAGCAACGGAATTTTTCGTTGCTAATTAACAGTTTTTTTGTAGTGACTCCACCATATACACCACAACACAATGGTGTATCTGAATGGAGAAATCGAACACTATTAGATATGGTTCGATCAATGATGAGCCCAGCAAACTTGCCTAAGTCCTTTTGTGGATATGCACTAGAAATTGCTGTTTATGTGTTAAATAGAGTTCCTAGTAAATCGGTTGATGTTACTCCATATGAGATGTGGAATAACAAGAAACCCATGCTTTCTCATATGAAAGTATGGGGTTGTCCTGCTTATGTGAAGAGGACAATGTCAGACTAACTGGATGTTACGTCTGACAAATGTTTATTTGTGGGATATCCAAAAGAAATGTTTGGATATTATTTCTATCATCACTTAGAACAAAAGGTGTTTGTTTCAAGGCATGCTGTCTTCTTGGAAAGAGAATTTCTCCTACGAGAGGACAGTGGGAGTAAAATTGAACTTAGTGAAGTTTAAGACCCACAAATAGAAAATGATCAACCGATTGAACCCAAAACTGAATTTCATAATGATGAGATTGCAGTTGAGCCTGATTATACACAAAATCCTAGAAGATATACTAGGATGTGTTCTATCCCTGTGAGATATGGATTTCACATTGATTCGGATAGAGGCATAACTGTAGCAGAGGACAATGAGCCTATAAGCTATCAAGAAGTTTTGAACAATTCAGAACGTGATTTATGGCTTAAGGCTATGTAGTCTGAAATGGACTCCATGTATGAGAATAAAGTATGGACTTTAACTCAACCACCTGAAGGGATAAAACCCATAGGGTGCAAATGGGTCTTCATAAAGAAGACCGATATGAAAGGTAATATAGTTACGTATAAAGCTCGCTTAGTAGCAAAAGGTTATCGTCAAAAAAAAGGTATTGACTATGACAAAACCTTTTCTCCTGTAGCGATGCTTAAGTCTATAAGAATACTTTTAGCCATTGCAGCTCATTATGATTATGAGATTTGGCAAATTGATGTGAAGACAGCTTTCCTTAATGGAAATCTTACTGAGGATGTGTATATGAAACAACCAGAAGGGTTCACATCAGGAAATGGCGAAAAGGTATGCAAGCTTCAAAGATCCATTTATGGATTAAAGCAAGCCTCTAGGAGCTGGAACATACAATTCAATGAGACAATCAAAGAGTTTGGTTTCTCACAGAATGAAGATGAACCTTGTGTGTATAAAAGGGTCAGTGGGAGTGCAATTGTCTTCCTAGTTCTCTATGTGGATGACATATTGATCATGGGAAATGACATTTCTCTTCTCCAATCTGTTGAAATATGGTCATCCAAGCAATTCTCCATAAAAGACCTTGGAGAAGCATCCTATATTCTGGGAATAAGGATCTATACAGATAGATCCAATAGGTTGCTAGGTCTTTCTCAGAGTACATATATAGATAAAGTATTGAAGAGGTTCAATATGGATCTCTCTAAGAAAGGGTTTATACCCATGATGCATGGGAAACACCTTTCTAAGTCTATATGTCCGCATACACTAGAGGATAGAGAGAGCATGAATAGAATACCATATGCATTTGCAATTGTTTCTATCATGTATGCTATGTTATGTACACGTCCAGATGTAGCATTTGCTTTGAGTGTCACAAGCAGATTCCAAACTAATTTTGGAGAGGAACACTGGGCAGCTGTCAAGATTATCCTTAAGTACTTGAGAAGGACTAAGGATATATTCTTGGTATATGCAGAGGGCAGTTTGGAAGTAAAAGGGTATACAGATGCTAGCTTTCTGAAACACCCTAAACCACATCTTTACTATAAATAATACAATCTACGTCATTTTATCCAAATAATCATATAACTAATATACTAATCAGGATTCTCACATCTTTCCTGTACATTTAAATTTGAATAAGCATATTGACTTCATATGCAATCCCAATATCTTAATAATTATACTATATCATCATACTTTAGCCATTTTTCTTTCATGTGTAGCATTCGGCATTTCAGCACATTTATATAGAGTATTATAGCTTCTAGATGCATGCATAAACCAACATTCTCACTATGAGCTTATTACAAACTTCATTTCCATATAACTTACATATACATATATTACAACCCTTATACATATTAAACATGTAAGGAACTAAACAAGATTTATCAAAAGTTTCCTACATCCACTTCTATAGACTGGTGTTGGCCTGTCCTGATGCAGAAATAGTTCCTGTGCAAAAGCCTTGACTACCAAAAACCTACATGGATCAAAATAACCCATGCTAGCTATACAGCTTAGTGGGGATTCTAAACATGAAAGACAACCACTCACAATGGTCGTCAAAAATATAGGACATATAAAACAATTGAATAATAATAATATTTACAAGTCAGGAAAAAGTAAGAGATAGCATACTTGAATACATACAATTCATGATGAGATCTGTATATAATGTAAATAGATACCAATACATGCTTATGCAACCGCTGTTAAACAAGATAAATCATATATCAGATGCATAGTTCATACGGTAATTAACTGTGAAACATTAATGCTTTACTTTAGCCTGCTTAGGTTCTAAGAGTGGATAACGGGATCGGTGGATACCCGAGAGTATCAACGGTAGATATCCGAAGATATCAAAACTATGGATCCAATCAGGGCCAACTATACGGTGGACCGGTCAAGGACCCAAAAGGGTCAAGCAACAACCCAAATGAGTTGTACAAGATCCAGCAGGATCAACTATACTGTGGACCTAAAAAGGTCGACTGTGGCAGCTGCAATTCCCTATAGGCGCCTATCTATCCACATTCGAACTCTATAGCAGGCAATACTTTATTCATGCTCATACACTCATATACATAATCATATCATAAACTTGATCATATTCTCATTCAGCATCTCACATATTCATAGTCATGCTAAAACATCATCTATCTCATAGGGCAAATACATGCTCGTACACTCATAAACATAATTATAAATATACATACCTGTAGGTACATTCGCATATAGTAGGCTTATTCTTATAAGCATGTTTATCTATATATATGCCTTTATCATCATTCAACTCATGTGCACTTTCATATCATAGGATTACATATGTGTACATCAATTTGGCATATAACAATCATGTACAAGTCTAATTATATGTATAAGTTAGATATTTTCATCACTAATATTTATTTATGTACACATACAAATGTATATATATGCCTATAAATCCTTCATTTATAGTCATATTACATGCTCTATCCAATTTATTTTACAATCACATAAACAACTTTTATTTCAATTAATTAAAAGTCATAGAATAAAATATCACAAAAATCTGCACAGGGCAGCATTCTGGACTCGACTTGTGAGCCAAATTTGAAATTGAAGATGTAATTTATAGGAAAAATGGTCTTCTAAAATATTATTACCCTATGTGTCTAGTTTCCAGAAAATCAAAATTAATCTTAATATCGGGTCTATAGCTTGAGTTATTTGAAAAATACTATAGGCTGTTCATAGAACCAAAACAGTGGGGGCTGTCACTTATAAAAATTCGTAGAATAAAATCAAGAGGGATTTAGACCAAAATTTCTTCATTAAAAACGTACTCCTAGGTATCTAGTTTACTCATAATTTTACAGAATAATATTTTGACTTCTCTACTATTACTTATGCCCAAAATACCAACATCTGTACCTTAACAGTCCAAACAGATTCAACGAATTTAATGCTAATTATTTGAAATACTTAGAAATAAAATTAGGCATTACTTCCTTCATATAAAATGTGTATTTATGAGTCTAGTTTGCACAGAAATTAATTTCATGTCATTCTGAGCGTTGTACATACACATATCTCAATTATTCCCCAACCTGGTCCAGAATCCGAATTTAAAAGTTCTCCTAAATTCAATAAATCATAAAAAATATCTAGATGACGAATTGAAGGTAGGTTCCTTCTTCAATTTTGTAGGAAAATGTCTTATATAGCTACACAAATTTGATTTGTTACAATTAGAGGTCTCTATTACAAATTACACTAAATTTTCAGTCAATAGGTCAGAATTTTCATCTCATCTCTTCATGCACATTTCATACATTGAACTCTCTTTTAATTACTACAAATTCAATTTAATCACTACAAATTCAATTTAATCACAACAAGTTCCAGCAACCATATTCACATGCATTAAGGTAGGCCTAATCCCATACCTTGGCCTAACTTTACTTTAACCAATTAATTTTCAGCAATTCCTTTCCCTTTATCCTTTCTATCTCCTCCTCCTTTAACTACAACACAAATCATCTCCAACCATTATTTCCAGCAACCAAACCCGTCTGAAATCCACACAAGGAAAAGAAGAAGAAGAAGAAGAAGAAGAAGATAAAGATATCCAAAATTTAAACCATACCTTTATAATCTATATCAAAATCTTCTTGAATAATTATCATGCATGAAGTTTTCTTTAAGATTTCCTTAGAGATATTGATTAAGCAAGTTTAAGGAATAAGGAAACTCTCCCTCTTCAACAACTCAGCCGACCATCACTCACCACCATCTCCATTTTCTCTTTCCATCCACTAGTAACTTATTTATAATGCTATGGTAAATGTCCCCTTTAGTCCTTCAAGATTTTGCATGTCACATTAATAACATCCAATTCTTTGCATGTCACAAATTATACCCCACCATTTAATTAATTCTTAATTTAACCTCTTACTTACATTAGCCTCTCCATTGTTCTCAAATTCTCACTTGACCCCATTAAAATGTCATAATTATCAATTTACCCCAAATCAATAATTATACTCCAATTAAACCCTCAATTCAAATTACATCACACTAATCAATTTATTTTCCATGCCATTAAAATAATAAAAACGTCATTTATCCCTTAACAAATTATTTATACGAATTTCTCATTAAATTCTTAATCTTAATCAATTAAAACTCCTCTCAAAACATGAAATTTAATTAGGGTCATGTAAGGGGTCTCACACTTTCAATCTAACAAAGATGATTGTAAATCACAGTCTGGTTATGTGTTCATAATGGAAGGAGGAGCAGTTAGTTGGAAAAGTTCCAAACAAGAAACAACTGCTGATTCCACGATGGAAGCTGAGTACATTGCTGCTTCAGAAGCAGCCAAAGAAGCAGTTTGGATCAAAAAGTTTATAACTAAACTAGGAGTGGTGCCTAGCATTGTTGATCCAATTCTTTTATATTGTGATAACAACAGAGCCATTGTGCAACCAAAGGAACCACGGTCTCATCAGCGATCCAAGCATGTTCTCAGATGCTACCATCTCATAAGGGAAATAGTAGCTAAAAATGATGTGAAAATAGAAAGGGTCCCAACAGATGATAATGTGACGGATCCCCTTACTAAAGCACTTTCCCAGATGAAGCACGATCACCATATAAATTGCATGGGTCTGAGACATATGAGTGATTGGCTCTAGTGCAAGTGGGAGATTGTTAGAGAGTATGCCTTAGAGCCCATGTAATAGGGATGTTTTTCATATGTATTTATTTATATTCTTAATAAAGGCATCATTCATTTATTAATGCTATGTTTAAATACATGAGTTTGTAAATCTTAAATTAATAAATGAAGTCCTAGATATTATAAACACAGTGCAAAGGCAATCATGAAAGTGTTCATGATATGAGATGTCTATTGCATGCAAATGTGTTAATATCTAAATATCCCTAGTCATAGAATTAACAAGATAAGGATATTGTTAATTCGAACAGACTAGCACATGTTATGCTTCTTGAATGGTTCAAGCAGTGGTTCTCATAACTGTGATTATGGAAGATAATCAAAGCTAACATGTGGATGCTTGTTAGAAGAACAAGTTCATCGGAGACCTACATAGAGAATCCTTACATGGATATTAAATCTATGTTAGTGAGGAGTCTCTTCATAGTGGTTGTGCTAGTATCCTTTGACTTGAGATCACCAAAGTTATCTTAAGTAGCAAGTGGTATACTTTGACTCCATCATTGATTACTTCTAACTGGGAGTGAACATCGTTAAGAGATTGGGTATATCATGACCTACTTGAAGAATAGTTGAGTGATTGACAAAGGATTCACCATCCCAGATTTAATAAGGGAAGTTATCTCACATGATTCTATAATTGCCTTGTTCAGAGAATCTCTGGCCAGAGTAATATGCCAAGATGGATAGAGATCCATGAAGGGCATTTTGGGAACAATGGTTAAATTAATAGAACATACATAATTAGATTTATATGAGTTGACAGAAATCCATACTCAGAATCTAATTGAGATAAGAGTGGTGAAAGGAGTAATTGCACGGTAACTATTTCTATGGAAGGGTATAGTCAAACCACTTGACTTTCCTGACATTTGGGTAGTCATCATGCCTAGCTACAGGCCAATCATGACTTGTATAATGATGTATCAAGAATATCAATAGGGATTGATAAAATGATTTAAAGGAGTTTAAATCATGTGAGTTTTGAATAGAATTTGCAATCACATATTATACTGCCAACATGGACAGGAACCCAATAGGTCACACACATATAGAGAAAAGGATAAAATGGTAAAATGACAAGGATAATAATATTTGATATTATTATGAGGGTAGAGAAGTGAATAAGATAATAATTAATTGAAGAGTTTAATTAATTATGATCAAGTAAAATTTTTCACGAAACTTTTGAGAAATGATCTGTAAAATTGGACCTAATTGAAATAATGTATTTCATGATTAATTATTATGAGGCTATAAATGTTATAGGACTACTATAAGTTTTATAAGACTGATATAAAAATTAATAGGTCCATTGGAGGAATTATAAAAGGGCCTGAGGAATGAAGTTGGTGCAAAAGCCCTTCTGTAGAGGGCCACACGCCAACTCCCAGACAGAAGGCCTTAATGGCCTATTTCTTTGACCAAGTTAAATTATAATGTTACATAAGTGTTTTGGAACCTACATATTTAATTTTGTTGGATTTAGAATCCATTTGGGTAATTAAATCCAATTAGTTGCACAAAGGGCCTAGTTTATGGGTTTAATGCATAGTCTTTTATGAAAAAGGTTTAAATTAGATTTAATTGAGCCCAAATAATTATAAAGAATTCCAGAAGCCCAATTAATAATTCTCTAGCAATTTTAAAGGGCCTAATCTCATTATAAAGTTGGATTTTTAACCTAACTATAAAAAGCCAACTAATGAGGAATTAGGGTTAAGTGATATAACACTTAAGAAAGACTTCTTCTATTATTCTATCTACCCTAGCTGCCCAAATCCTTGCTAGCTCTAGGGTTTTTTGGCCAGCACTTGTCCTCTACCAATTTGTTGGTTCATTCTATCAATCTCTAGTGTGGATTACTCATTGAAGGTGTTCTATTTTGGACACTGTGGTTTGCGACAACCCGGTGCGAAGTAAAATCAATTGTTCAACAAAAATCAAAGGTGATTTTTCTTATTCTCATCAATATGAATATTTTACATTCATGGCAAGATCAGTAACATTGGTTAAAAATTTTAAATTTTGCTTATGTATGAGATGCATGTAACCGATAAATTCTAGCAGCTTTTCATCTATTGGATGAGATGGCAGCAAATGATTCATAATAGGTTACACCAAGAGCAGTTTTGAAAAGTTAGGGTGTGCATAATATTGATGAAGTTGCAATGTTAAAGGCACAATTAGAGCTGATGAGGAAGCAATTGAGTGGATTAAAAACACAAAATGTGGTTGCTGCTTCTCAAAATTGTGTGACATATAAGAGTGAACCATGTGGATAAGACAATGGAGTTGTAAGAGATGTTAATGCAGTAAGAGATAACAAAAGAAATGACCCGTATAGAAATACATATAATTTGGGTTGGAGAAACCATCCAAATATTGCTTGGACATAAGGACATCAGAATGCTTCATCATCTTAACCCCAAGCATGGTCTCCCTTCAATCAAAATGTCAATCATAATCACAACCAACCTTATTAGCCACATATGGCTACCTATCACCAAGCACCATACCTATCCCACCACAACCAAAACTAAGGGCCAAATCCAAATCAACACCCAAGTCATAGTCAAAATCCAAATATCAACCAAGCCTACCATCCATCGGGTTTCCAATCAAGGCCACTTATACAAGAGAAAAAGGCAAATTTGGAGGAAATGTTTGATAGCTTCATGAATAGCCAACAACAATTCATGTTAGGGCAAGAAACAAGATAAAAGTCTCATGAGCAGTGGAATAGGAACCAAGATGCCTCTTTGAGAAACTTGGAAACACAAATTAGGCAATTGGTAAATTCATCGTCTATAAGATCAGCTGGAGCTTTTCCATCTAATGTTAACTGAAACCCAAAAAAGAAAGCCAAAGTAATCACAATAAGGAGTGGGAAGGAAGTAGAGTAAGAGGAAGAAAGAGGTAAAACATCTTCGCCATCAGTATCATTAAGTAAAAAGGAGCCGACATGGAAGATAAATAACTCTAACTCTAGGGTGGAGGAAAATGTAGCAACTCCTAGCATTGATAAAGGTAAAAACATAGTAAACTCTAATGTAGAAGATCTTGATATAAGTAGGTTGCCATTTCTTACTGTAGCTAGGAAAGAGAAGAAAAATGAGCAATTGGTTGGAGCACATACATATAATTCTTTTTTTTTGTGCAGATAGGAAATCCAAACATCAACAAGCTTAATGACCTTAGTTCCTAAGTAATTGAAATTTCTTCGGCCACATTATGGAACACTAAAAGCATATTATGAAATAATGGCGGACTCAAATCTTAAGGTATGAATTCTGTAGGTGAACTTTGCCTTTTTCATTTATTTCATGTCATTTAGTTTTAGCAAAACTTAGTTACTCTTTCTTAATTGTAGGAATACTTGGCGAATATACTATCTTTTCTACTGCTGAAGGAGAAAAGGGTATGCTTAATTGTTTAGGAGTTTGAATTGATATTGTTTTTCCTCTGAATGGTCGAGGATAGCAATCCTCTTAATGTTGTGTGTAGTTTAGTGTTATGTGTGGATAAAAAAAGAAACTATTAAATCTTCTACGTACTCTTTGTATATCAATCTGCCAGTCTGCCAGGTATTAACCACTTTGACTGATGAAATTTTTAGTAGAGCTTAAAATACCGATTACTAGGTTTAGAAGGTAATATTGGTTCCTAGGGCCATGAATATGTTAGGTAAGAAATGATTCTCTAAGAGGATTGAGTTTATTGGTCTGTAAATCCTTGACCTAAAGAATTTTTTCCTAAGATCATAATAATAGTTTGATTTATAAGCTACTTTGATAGGTTGGTTAAAAAATTGGTCATGTATTAAATCAGGACTTGTATTTTTATGTCTATTAGACATGTACTCTTGTATTATCTAAAGAATCTTTGACCTGAACTATGCCATTTGTCATTTGATTTCTTTTTCTTCTGAATTTATAGTTATATAATTTTCTTAACACTTTTGAAAGCTTATTATAGTAGCCAATTCAACTTTCTCATATAGTAATTCAATTTTCTCATATATTAATTTAATTTGATTGATCATGTAGACAAAACAAATTTCAAGAGGACCTGCTTGTATCTCACTAGTACAGCAAGGTAATTGAAATTGTGTCATTATGTTTTGAATAGCTACAAATATTTATTTATTTAAAGTATGGAGCTATCTTTATTTTAATATTTCAAATTTGTAGGATGGAAAAATTTAAAGTGGATGGTTGTTGAAATAAAGTGTTTTTTTCATCTTTCTAAATTTTTTCCAAGAAAAATAACTAGGTTGTTTTTAGCTCTTAACCTTAATTAATTCTAGTATTTAATGCTTGACAAAAAAAAAAGATTAGAAGTTTTTTCTTATTTTTTTGTTGGGGTGAATCTTCATTTCTACACCTAACTTTGAAATAAGACAGTAAACAGACATGCTTTTATTTTTATCCGACGATTCAGAAGCAACATGTTGCTATAAATAGAGTGTTATAGATGCCCATAACAAACACAAAGCAGAGCACATGCCATCCCATTATCACCACCACTAAAAATTATAGAATGGAAGGAAGAGAGAGCAGAGTTTTTGTTATGTATGATGAAATTCTATTTGGTAAATGAGTATTTTTCTTAAAAGAACTATGTCATTTTTTCAAAGGTAAACGAATATCTATTGTTTCTATGGACTTCTATATTTCTCATTTTGGCATTTCATTTGGTGATTGAATGTAGATACCTTCTTGGCCCAGATGATATGCTGGTTCTTGATATTGCTTACATGATATATCTCAAATACGAAGAATATTCAAATGCACTTCAGATTGCACTTTTCCTTGACAACCTGCAGGTTGGTCATTGGTGTGAACCCTTTCACCTTGCATCTAAATTTCAATGCCAGATTCATTCTTTATTATTGAATGTTGATTTGAAATTTATAGCTTTCTTCTTCTTGGACTTTTGGCATGTACATAGCACTATCCTAAAAATTTGGTTGTTTATTAGTTCTAATGATTCAAAACATATGTTACTAGTATGTGAGGCAGGTGTTTACAGTTTGTGATGATTTACTTCGAAAGAAGCAATTCGGTTACATTATTGCTCGACATGTAAGTTAAATTTTTGAAGTTGCATATGGTATGAATTTTTCCATTCAGCTTGAGACCACACTCCCCGTTCGAATACCTATGCATCATCTATAGTTGCTCATAGTAAGCGGTGTTAATCTTCTCAAAAAGTTATTCATCTTGAGACTGCACTCACCATGTTGATGGAAACTGTAAACCAGCTAAAGAATTGGGTTGAAGATTTTGAAACCATGGGTCCTCCTTCACCTTCACCACCTACTTAGATTTGTAATTTTAAATTATTGATACATGACTTTATGTTTTTTTATGGTTTTCATGGATTGTTACTTTACAGTAATATAATATATTTTCAGGATTCCAATTGTCATGTATTACAATTTTTATATTATATTATCAATAAGAATATTTTCTTAACTTGATTGAAACTAAAATATTATGTCAAGCTATAATAATTTTTAATTTAAAAAATAGCAAAGGAAAGAGTTATTCTATTGCTATTTTAGCAACATAATTGTAATTTGGTTGTAAAAATTTTCAACAGAATATTAAAGTGGTTGCTATAAGTAGCAACAAAATAATTCCTCTAATTAACCTTTATTTGACATTAATAACATGATAATGCCCTTAAATTATACTAGGGCCAATTTTAGGTCCTTACAAGAGTTCCCAAACCTAACATGTAACTCAAATTCTTGCTTCAAACCCCTTTTCTCCCATATTTTTCTTCTTACTTTCCCTTGCTATCTCATCACCATGATGGCATCCTTCTTCAAGCTCTTTAGACATGCACAATGATGGAATAGAAGAGATGTTCTTAGTAATGAAAGTGGCCAAATTTAAAAGAAAAAAGAGGGCTTTATAGATTTTTAAGCGAGAGAAGATGCAATTCTTTCAGAAAGAGAGAGGAAAAGAAAATATGTGTTTTTCCCTTGGTGTGGCTCACCAAGACATATAAATCCCACAAAATAGTTATCTTCTCTCTTTTACATGCAAAGCTCTAGAATCTTTAATGGGAGGAAAAATTTCCTATAGCTCCTTTATTTATTTGCATGTTTGAAATTTGTACCTTATCATTTCTTTCTCTTATTAAATCAACCCCACATATTCTTTCTTTCAATTATAATCCCCAAGCTTGATATCCTCTTTTACTTGCACCCTAGCTAACTTTCCTTTATTGAAATTGGCCTACTAAATCTCACCTATATCATAATTGACCACTTAACTATATTTTTGTTCTAATTGCACACTTATACACCATGATGTTAAATGACACTTTTACCCTATTTCACATAAGACTATTAATCAAATAGGTCTTAACTTATAATACATCAACCAAATATGCTTAATTAAACTATTATTACCATGCTAATACCTTTGAATTCTACTACGGCATATTTTTGGTCCTTACAATTCTCTCCCTCTTAAAGAATTTCATCCTCAAAATTCATACCTGTAACCTTTACTCATATATCTCACTATCACTCCTATACCATTATATCTATTATAATCGTTTATTATCCCACACTATCTCTACCATCTTTTTGTATCTCGATTGAATTAATTTTTAACTTTATCTCTTTATAATGGTAGCCTTTTATGTTATAATATCATTGTTATGCTCAGTGTAAATCCTATTATTTTCCATTTAAGTTGGGATCTATACATGTGATATGATGCTATTCATTTATTTTCATATGATATTTGATGTTATGCTATGATTGAATGATGATTTCATGTATGCAACAAAATGTAAATGCGTACTCTTATGTAATGCACATGTTTGCCCCATCCCAACTATAAATTGTTTAGTCAACTGCCCACACTTGTTAAGGAAGCTCTGATAGGTATACAAAGCATTATAATAAACCTTAATTTCTTCTTACAACAACTTTAAATAAAGAGAATCTTATCTACTATACATAAGCTCTTTCTCATATACCATATTAAAATAATCTCTATACACTCTATTAACACACTTGTACTATAATCGAAACACTATATCAATTACTATTCAATCCGAACTTAAGATCATACTACTATACTATCATACATTTACATTACTTTTAAAACTTCCATCTTATCTAATATTCAAAAAATACATGTAGCACCCTTATCCTTTAACCAATACATATCACTTTATCTTTCTCACGCAAGTTTAACAGTTCAACTTAAATATAAACCAACTATACAGAGAACATATATTCAAACTTAATATATAAGAGTGCTATACTATTAAAGCTTTTCAATAGACATTAATGTCTTTTTACAAAAAACAACAACTTGTTAGCATCTTTACATACAATATCTCTAATACCACAAAATCTTTACTATATACAAAGAGCCCAAAATAAAAGTCTATAATAGTCTCTCTCGATGACTTGAGTTGGCCATCCTACAGCAGATATCACCTTAAAACCTACACGGATGAAACACCCATGCTAAGCTATAAAGCTTAGTGGGGAACTAAAATCATGATAAACGACCACTAACAGTGATCATCAACAAGCACACAACATGCCTCAAATATAACAAAGATTTATTTCAAGAAATGAAAGAAATTAAACATTTACATTCACTTATAGAAATCATAAAGTTCAACGGTAAGAATTTGCATTGACGTTTCATTCGCCATATATATTCATACAAGTTCCAACATCCTTTGGACTTAGATTCAACTATTTATAATATGATTATTTTATTAATCAATGCTTAATCATAAAAGTATAGTTATCTATTATTAATTTCATAGATATTGAAATTATCTTAAATCTATTCTTGTATGTCTTAGATATACACACATTAGAATTATATAACAAATCAATACTTCCAATTACCATGAGATTATTATATTCCTATAGGCTTACTTTATATTACATAAGTTATTCATGTTATAACATATTTGATGTATCATAAAAATAAGCCTGTTAACCAAACATAACACTTATATATCATCACCATAAATAACAAATGCACATTACAGAATGTGTACATGCAACAATGTGAGCACATATATAATTGATCGGATTCTGGCAAGTGTACTAGATCGGCTAGTAATATAGGGAAATAAGCTTATGACCTAAAATATCGAACCCAAGGGAAACTTGTGCTTGTATGTGCTATTTCAATTTCAAAACCAATTTTCGTGTGTAAAAGAAAGAAGAGAAATCCCAAATTTGTGATGATTGGAGAATTAAAACTAAAAACAGTAATTTAAATCCAAATTAAAACAATTGAAAGAGCTAAAGTAAAGAAAAGATCTATTGAAAGCAAGTAAATTGAATGAGGTGAAAATCAATATTAAAAACAACTTTCACTAAAGGACTATCCACCTTAACAAGTATTGTTATGACTTAAATAAAAGAAAACATACAAGTGATTATGAAGAATTCAGTTTAATAAAACCAAATAACTTTATTCAAGATTATCATTCCAAGTATCAAATTTTCTTATTCAGATAAACTTAACACTTAGCATAAGGAATTGAATTAAGTCTCCTAGATGTCTATTAAAGCCTTTCTCAAGAGATTTAACTTCCACCTATTCTTAGTTACCCTTTTCTCAATCTTAACTTACTCAAATCAACACACAATTATAGCTTATTCAGGTTATAATCATATATTAATCCAAATAAATTAACCTAAGAACATGCAAGCCAATAATCAATTCAAATCAATTAATTAACCAATGCTTAATCAAGTTAACAATCAACTTAAATTTGAGTAAAGACAAGACTATGTTTAAGAACTAAGAAATAACCAACTTGTATTGAATTGAAGAAAAAACTCAAGTCATAACAATAAAAGTTAAGGATTCAAGTATCCTTTAGCAAAAGTTAAAGAAAATACTCACAAGACATTCTTAAAAATAAAAACAAAGTTTTGAAGAAAGCAATAAAAACAAAGAACGTAAAAACAACTTAAAGAAAAGTAAAGCTTAATTCTCAGGATCCTCTTGTTCCTCCCTTTTTCTGTGTTTCAGCTAGCTATTTATAGGCAAAAGAAGACGTGGATTCCTTCTCAAACTCTTAGAATCAAATAGGAAGTAATTTCTGCCCGAAATAGGAAGTTCGATAAAATCCTTCGCAAAATGGGAATAGCATCACGTGGCTACGCCCTTCATTGTGTATTTCTACACGTGACCACGGGTTCCCAAAGCATTCCTCACGTGCGGTCCTTCTCTTGGAATCCATGTGGTCACGTCCTTCCTTTGCTCGTCTTCAGTTGATCTTCACATGGCCATGGATCTTCATCCTTCATTCCTTCACGTGTCCACGGGTATAATGCTTCAATGTTTTCATGTGGTCACATGTGAAGGCTCTGGACTGGACGCCAATTTTCTTGCATCAACATCCAATATTTGCACTTGTGGCCCTAATCTTTGCCCTTTTTGCATTTTAAGCCCTTTTATATCAATTTTAACCTGAAAATCAAACAAAACATGGAATTAACCTCAAAATCATCATTGTTAACAAATTACCTCTAAATTAACCTAAATAAAACCAAAACAACTAAATAACACAACTAAAAATATATCAAAAACTATATATAATTCACACTTATCAACAATCAATATAAAAATATTTCAAAAATAATGGGTATTATAGTATAACTCTTATAACCCTTAGTATGGAATATGCTATGCTATTATGACAATTATTACATTCATTCAATAAGATAATACCCTATAACCTAATAGAAGTTTCTTCATAAATCATATGTTGTCATACATATAGAAATAAAGGACATATATATATCATCAATTAAACAATTAGCATGTATTTTTGATACTAGCAGTATAAATACATACACTATTGGGTATTCTTTTAGATGCGGGTTTTGTAAGCAACAAAAGGAATTTTATATGTAAAATAGTATGAAGTCAATTAAAAATTTTCATGCCTTATTAAACTTTTCTTGACCTTTGATAATAAAGCCTACACTATTCTAAAGAGGTGGATATCGAGTTATATAATAGTGTTGTAAGGACCCAAAATAGGTCCTAGTAGAATTCAAGGGCAATTACATGTTATTAAAGCTTAATTTAGCATTATTTGATGAATTATTAAGAGTTAAGATATTGATTGGGGCAAAAATATTATTAAGTTATCATTAATTAAGTGATAAATGTGTGAATTATATGGTATGAATTTTATAATGGCATAATTAAATTATTATATTGGTATAATAATATTCAAGCTTGTAATTGAAGTATGAAGTATTAGTTTAGGGGTCAATTTATAAATACAGCATCTTAAGGGTCAAATGTGAATAAAAGAAGGATTTGAGAGGTTGATTTAAGAGAAGGAATAAATGAATAGGTTAATTTATAACATTCAAGAAGTGGAGGGGTCAATGTAAAACATGCAAAAGATGGAAAGAAGTTAGTGAAACATGCAACTTTTTAAGGGACCAAAAAGGAAATTTTCCCTAGCCATTATAAATAGTCATTTACTAGTGGAATGAAACAGAAATGTAAGAAAAGATAGTGAGGGACGGAATTTTTAGAGAGAGTTACAGAAATTTTCTTTCTTCTCATTTCTTAAAGCCATAGTTGATTTCAAGGTATTCTTGAAGAGGAAATACTTGCATGTTGTTTAATCAAGATCATTAGTGTAAAACTATAAGGTAAATATTGTAACTTGATAGTTCATCTCTTCTTCTTCATCTTTTTCTTATTTTGGTTGATGATGGATTAAGATAAATGTTGGAAGATTGATGTTGAATGAATGAATTAATGTAAAAGAGAAAAAGAAGGTAGAAGAAACAAGGAAAAAGGGCTTGCAAAGGATTAAAAGTAAAATGAGAATTTAAAGAAGATTTGAGTTGTATGTCCAGGTTTGGGAACTTACTTTTCATGCATGTGTTTTCCTTGAGTGAAATATGTGATTACAAAATGAAATAGATGCATTTTGATATAGTGTTATAGCTATAAAAGATGAGATGTAGAGATTTACCTCTTGCATGTATTAATTGATAAATTTAGGATAAATAAATTATCAAAAGCTTGATTTAAGACTATTTTAAAGCGATGTTATTATAGAAAGGTTGTAATAAAATGTATGAAATTATATTTGATGAATAACTGGAAATAAAACATTAATCTTTGATGTTGAAAACTACATGCATGTAAGTTTTAAAATTCTGGGTTCGGGTTCACTGGACCTGGTTGTATTCTCTTGGTATTATCTTCAGTTTGAGAATAGATATTTAGATGATTCTAATTGTGTTTTAAAATATACATCCAGACAAAGATTTCATAAGAAGAAATAACATTCTAATTATGCCTCTAAAGGGGTCATAACCTAGCTTGAAAATCGGATGAGTGTGCAGTCTTATGCTCATGAACAGTCTTTAGTATTTGGACGATATCTTTCAATTTGGAACTGATATTAAGATTAGGTTTGATGTTATAGAAAATAGAAATGTATATCTACAAATTTGTAGAAGAAAAAGTTTTCTAAAATGATCGTTTAGTGTGTCAAAAATGAAGTACAAAATGAGTTTGTTAAGCAGTTTGCAGGATTTTGGGAACAAGGGGAAAATTTGTATGGCCAAAAAGGCTACTGTCACGAGCACGACATCATGATTTACCCCATAACTTTGATTTTTATTCCCCTTTATCATTATATTAAGCTACCCCCATGTGTTACACATATAACTGAACAAAATAGGCTTTGAATGTAAGTATATGAGGGTCATAGACTCATATGTATATAAATTTGTATTAAAGTATATTTATGGGTTTTCATGATTTGTATCATTTACATTGAAAATTGTCTATGAATGTATATCAATGCATCATTGAAATTGTGCATTAATAGTTAAGTTATATCACCATGAATAATTATGAAAACTTATACGAGTGGTCATTTAATAAGATATAATGTGATAACCTAAACCTAAGAGCTTATGTATTGTATCACATCATTGTATATATATATACGTGAATGTCTAAATGACATTATACTAAATAATATACATATTTGTTACTAATCTATTTAGGTTAATGTTGTGTATAGTTAAAATGTCAACTTTACTTATATAAAGAAGTAATGCTATTAATAGAGTATATATGTGCTTATAACATAAACATGGCATGATTATACATGTTTGGGTTTAAATCTTGAAATATTCTTTTACTTAATTATGACATAGACATATATATGCATTTATATATAATTATTGTTCCTATAAATTTTTAATATAAGTATGATAATACAAAGCTTATACAAGCATGAATTTTTAATCATAAACAAAAGTATTCTTAAGCATATAACATGTTTAGAAGAAATATGGAAATATAGATATGTGAGCATGTATACTTGAAATGTAAATATGGATGATTAATTTTACTTGAAATAATTATGTTGATTGATTGTGCTTGTCATGTAAAATATTTTTAAGAGTAATGATATAAAGCATGTTTTCATAGTGAATTGTATAAATACACAATTATATAATGATAACATCCATGTGTACATTTATCTCCATATAACTATCATTCCTATGGATGTGATATATGAGTATGATGGAAAAATGTGTAAAAAGATATGCATACTCAATATATGATTCTAAACTTTAATGTATATGTTGAAGTAATGGAAAATATTGGTATGAATGTATATAATAAATGAATATTGGAATCTAAGATAGCATGATGATAAGTATCATTATCACATACATGTGAATGAACTATATGCATTTGATTTGATCATGAATACAACTTATTTATGCTCATACATGTTTGTGATATCATGTTCACATATAGTGCCTTATTGATAACATGTTAAAGTACATAACGTGATGACATATGCTTAATAGTAAGTACTTTTTTTGTTATATGCCTATATTAATACATGTGTGTGTGTATATATATATATATATATATATATATATATATATATATATATATATATATATATATATATATATATATATATATATATATATTTATACTTGTGATTATGAATCTTTTTACAGGATCACATCCATATGATGTGCTATAGTGCAAAGTTCTTATAACAAGGCATGTTTTAAGATGAGCACTTGAACATGTATGACACATTACATGATTGTCATAGTATGATCATGTTAATATGTGAAATCTGATGATAGCATGATTAATAAAGTATGTGAAGCATGATGGAAACCTTGCATACATAATTATGCCATGGAAATAGTATGTCTATTTTATGGTTATACATGTGCATTAGTTGAGTGCAAGCATGATATATGAAAAGAAATTTAATAGAGTATTGCCTGCAACTAGAGTTCAATTATAGATAGATAGGCGCCTATAGGGATATTACAGCTGCTACCATTGACTTTTTTAGGTCTAAAGTATAGTTGATCCTGCTGGATCATGCACAACCCATTTGGGTTGTTACTTGACTCTATTTGGCTCCACCATTTTGATATCTTCGGATATCCACCATGTTGATATCTTCGGATATCCACCATTTTGATATCTTCAGATATCCACCATTTTGATATCTTCGGATATCCACCGTTTTGATACCCTCGGGTATCCACCGATTTCGTTATCCACCTTTAGAACTTAAGCAGGCTAAATTAAAGTATAAATGCTTTATAGTCAATTTCACTGTAATGGTTAATCTTACTATATGGAATAATAAGATTAACAATGATTTTGTGTATATATTATTTGTATAAATTATAAGAGCATTTTTATGTGATATTGATATTAAGTATGCTAACTTAAATGATAGGGTATTTTCATTATTGCTAGTATCCAAAAGTACATGCTAGTTGGTTATATAATAAAATTGTATTATATTAATGCTTTGATTAAATTGATGGTATATATATTTGGGGCCTTTGTGATCATAAGTCTTTTTTGAGATGTATGCCAAAGCATGATATATGAAGGAATTTTTATTAGGTTAAAGAATATTATAATATTTGATGGACGCAACCATTTTATAATTGCATAAGCATATTTCATATTAAAGATTATCAGAGTTAGACAGTAACAACCATTGTTTTGAAATATATTTTCTAATGAGTATGTTTATTGTTCACATTGTTTATATGTACACATTTAAAGAATGTGTGATTGTTATTTACAGTGTGATATATGCATATCTAAGACCTATAACCTTGGTATATAAGAATAATTTGGCAATTATGTATAATTGTTATGTTTAATTGATAGACTTGTTTCTTTTTTGTAACTTATGTTATATAAAGTAAGCTTGTAGTAATATAAAGATATCATGGTATTTGGAAGTGTTGATTTGCCATTTTAATTATAATGTGTGTCTATCAAAGACATACAAGAATAAATGAAAAGATAATAGATAATTATGCTAGTACAGTTTAGTATCAATTCAGAAACTAATCACATGATAATTAGTTGAATTTAAAGCCATAGGACATTGGAGTTTACATTATTATATATGGTGATTAAAGTATCAATGAAATTTTTATCGTTAAACTTCATGATTTCCGTAATGAGATTTAACTGATGGGTTTTTTTTATTCATTTCTTGAAACAAAGCTTTGTTATAATTGAGGCATGCTATGTACTTGTTGACGATCACTATGAGTGGTCCTTTATCATGATTTTAGTTCCCCACTAAGATTTATAGCTTAGCACGGGTGTTTAATCTGTGTAGGTTATCGGGATGATATCTGCAGCGGGATGGCCAACTAAAGTCAAAGAGAGAGACTGGTATAGACTTTTGTTTTTGGGCCCTTTGTATATGGTAATGATGTTAATCAGTTGTTGTATTTTCTAAAAAGACTTTAATGTATATTGTAAAGTTTTAATAGTATGCATTCTTAGGTATTATGTTGAGTATATGTTCTCTGTATAGTAAGTTTATGTTTAAGTTACATTGTTAAACTTTGTGTTATGAGAAGGGTAAAGTGATATGTATATGTTAAAGGATAAGGGTACTACAAATGCCCGAAGGTACAAATACGATACCCAGAGATAATAAATGGTGATCCATTGTAGGGATAAAACTGTATATTAAATCAGTGGACCCAAACGGGGTCGGCTACAACCCAAACGGGGTTGTTCCAATCAACTCTAACTTTTAAACCCAAACAGAGTCACTGTAACTTTTAATTTCAAGTTGACCTAAATAGGTCAAAACTGTTTAGAAGCAGCTGCAAGGTGCCTTTATAGGCATGCCTCTCTATCCACATCCTAGACTCAATGCAGGGAATTAAATCCCTTTGATTTATCTTTCGAATCATATACATATATTTATGTATATATGTACAACTATGTGCGGAGTTTCATATACACGTTCATGTATAGACTTTATGTGAACATGATATCACAAACATGTATGAGCATAAATAAGCTGTACTCTTGATCAATTCAAATACATGTAGTTCATTCACATGTATGCGATAACGATACTTATCATCATGCTATCTTAAATTCCAATATTCATTTATTATATACATACACACAAATATTGTTAGAGAGTATTCCCTAGAGCCCATGTAATAGGGATGTTTTTCATATGTATAAAATTTATATTCTTAATAAAAGGCATCATTCATTTATTAATGCTATGTTTAAATACATGAGTTTGTAAATCTTAAATTAATGAATGAAGTCCTAGATATTATAAACACAGTGCAAAGGTAATCATGAAGGTGTTCATAATGTGAGATGTCTATTGCATGCAAATGTGTTAATATCTAAATATCCCTAGTCATAGAATTAACAAGATAGGACATTGTTAATTTGGACAGACTAGCCCATGTTATGCTTCTTGAATGGTTCAAGTAGTGGTTCTCATAACTGTGATTATGGAAGATAATCAAAGATAACATGTGGATGCTTGCTAGAAGAACAAGTTCATTGGAGACCTGAAAAGAGAATCCTCACATGGATATTAAATCTATGTCAATGAGGAATCTCTTCATAGCGGTTGTGCAAGTATCCTTAGGCTTGAGATCACCAAAGTTATCTTAAGTAGCAAGTGGTATACTTTGACTCCATAACTGATTACATCCAATTGGGAGTGAATATAGTTAGGAGATTGGGTATATCATGACCTATTTGAAGATAGTTGAGTGATTGATAAAGGATTCACCATCCCAAATTTAATAAGGGAAGTTATCTCGCATGATTCTATAATTGCCTTATTCAAAGAATCTGTAGCCAGAGTAATATGCCAAGATGGATAGATATCCATAGAGGGCATTTTAGGAACAATGGTTAAATTAATAGAACATACATAATTATATCTATATGAGTTGACAAAAATCCATACTCAGAATCTAATTGAGATAAGAGTGGTGAAAGGAGTGATTGCACGGTAACTATTTCTATGGAAGGGTATAGTCAAACCACATGACTTTCCTGACATTTGGGTAGTCATGATGCCTAGCTAGAGGCCAATCATGACTTGTATAATGATGTATCAAAAATATCAATAGGGATTGATAAAATGATTTGAAGGAGGTTAAATCATGTGAGTTTTGGATAGAACTCACAATTACATATTATACTGCCAATATGGACAGGAACCCAATAGGTCACACACATATAGAGAAAAGGATAAAATCATAAAATGATAAGGATAATAATATTTGATATTATTATGAGTGTAGAGAAGTGAATAAGATAATAATTAATTAAAGAGTTTAATTAATTATGATCATGTAAAATTGTTCGCGGAACTTTTGAAAAATGTTGTGTAAATTGGACCTAATTGAAATAATGTATTTAATGATTAATTATTGTTGTCTTATAAGTGTTATAGGACTAATCTAATAATTAATAAGACCATTCGAGGAGTTATAAAGGGGCCAGAGGAATGGAGCTGGTGTGGAAGCCCTTCTGTAGAGGGCCACACGCCAACTCCATACAGAAGGCCTTAATGGCCTATTTCTTGGACCAAATTAATTTATATATGTTACGTAAGTATTATGGAACCTACATATTTAATTTTGTTGGATTTGGAATCCATTTGGGTATTTAAATCCAATTAGTTGCACAAAGGGCCTAGTTTTTAAGTTTTGTGCATAGTCTTTTATGAAAAGGTTTAATTTGGATTTAATTAAGCCCAAATGATTATAATTAATTCCGGAGGCCAAATTAATAATTCTCCAGAAATTTTAAATAGCGCAATCTCATTAAGGATTTGGAATTTTAACCTAACTATAAAAGGCCAACTAATGAGGAATTAGGGTTAAGTGATAAAACACACAAGAAAGTCTTTTATTCTAACTCTCTCTCCCTTTTCGCCAACTCCTAAGCTAGCTCTTGGGAATTTTGGCCAGCCCTAGTTACACACCAATTAGTTGGTTCAATTTATCCTTCTCTAGTGTGGATTACTCATTGGAGGTGTTCGATTTTGGACACTGTGGTTTGCGATAACCCGATGTGAAGTAAAATCAACTGTTCAACAAAAATCAAAGGTGATTTTTCTTATTCTCATATAGTTATATTGTATATTCATGGCAAGATCAGTAATATTGGTTAAAAATTTTAAATTCCGCTTATGTATGAGATGCATGTAACCGATAAATTCCAACACGGTATCAGAGCCTCGGTTTTGCCATGGATATACAATTCTATATTTTTCTGCAAAATAAGTTTTGTTTTATTTTGAGTTATTTATTTCATGAACTTTAAAATATTATATTTAATTGTTCATGAATGAGAAATATTGATTTCTGGTTGTATGTGTGATCAAATAAATTTGACAGAAACAAAAACAAAACTTTTGAAGAAAAGTAACTAGGGTTTTGCATGAAACCCATGTAATTTTAAGGGGCTGTTCTAATTTAATTTCTTATGGATCAATTCATTTATATGATATTATATGTGTTTAATATGTGATATTAAGCCGTAGGATCGAACGGAATTAAAATTGAACAAGTTTTGCATGAAAACTAATTTAGTCGAAAAGTTTGACAAATTTGTGGTCTTCGTGTGTTCTTGATGTGTTCTTATTTAGAACGACTTTTAATCTTATAAATCTGATATATATAATATATTAAAGTATTTTTAATTAATTGGATTAATTAAAATGGGCCTTAAATTAATTTGATTAATTTTAATTCATTAAAACAACTTAATGGGCTTAATTATGTTTACGGACTTGGTTTAAATTAGTAAATGACTTGGTGGGACCAAGGAGCTGATTTAAATTAAATATTATAAACATTAATTAAGTTTATTAATGGGTTTTAAGGGCTGGAGTGGGCTTGGCTCATTCCAAAATGCCCAAATGGTCCAAAAGACACAAAACTAGTTTGTGTGTAAACACATTTAGGGTTTTCTCTTATGGGTTTTGGCCTACACTTGATTATAAGCCCAAAATTGATTCTTTTAATTATTTAATATGATTAATTAATTAAATAATCAATTTATAATTAATTAATAATTAATTGGATTGATTATTAAGGCAAGAACACATGCATGCAAAAAGGTTTCTTAAAATGAAAGTTTCCAAAATGGAAAAAGTTTCCTAATTTGATCACATCATTAAAATAACTCAAAATATTGTTTCAAAGGTTGAAACAAAGTTAGTAATCCATTTCTTTATGCATTAGAAAGGCATATAAGGGTGTATGATTGGCATGATGGATAGTTATGGACAAAGCCCAATGTGATTGAGCATTATGCATGTTTTGGCCCAATGAGGACTTTCATGTCCCTGCCACTTGTTTTTGGTTTGTATTTCATTTCAAATTGTAATATGTAATTAGATTACTTAGATTAGAATTAGAAATAGATATGGAGACCATTTTCAAGGAGCAAGATGGGCCGGATGGAGATCCAACAAGCTTGAAGATAATGTAATTATTTTTCTTATTTGAATCATGCATACTACCTAGGTGTGACCTTTTGATTTCCCTCTTGGCTCGGGGAAATCAATGTAGTAAAGTCCATAACTATACCATATTTGTATGCTTATATTTATGTGATAGATATAGGATGCATACCAATGTATGCCCACCATGTATGATAAGACTTAATTAACTAAAACCCTCAAAACAAATACTAAGGTATATAAGCCTTCCATTAATTTGAGGAGAACCAGAGTTCTTTATAGTGTGGGTTGTTGACCACAGTCAAGCTCACATTATATTGAATATGTTCAAATCTAATTAAATGGGTCATCTTAGCTAACCCATTAGCTTGTTGACCACAGTCAAGGCTAATGGTTCTAGAGGTAAGATTAGGGAATGCATATATGATATGCATGCATCAAGAGTTTTTTAACCTAATGATCCAATAGTTGTGTAGAGACACAATTAGTATAGAGATACCTACCTTTCAAGGGTATGGAGTTTGGCTTGTTGACCACAGTCAAGGTCAAATTACATATCAAGGATTGGATATTGGGCCACTAAGAAAACCATCGGGTTTTCTCGGATTATATAATGAGGGCTATTAATTCGCAATAAAATAGTGGGAGTAAATGGATTAATTAAAGACCTTATTAATGCATACATATATATGAACATACTCTCATATCTTTTCTTTTTCACATCTAGGACATCATCATGAGCACATCAAACATTAATATACGATCAATATTGGATAACAAGTTGGTTGGTAGCAACTATTCTGACTTGATCAGGCAAGTGAAAATTGTTCTCAAAGCTAAAAAGATCCACTATGTCTTGGATAAAGATCCACCACCACTTCCATCAGATGATGTTGTTGATGAGATCAAAGGCATTTATCGAAAATACATTGAGGATAGTGAAGCAGCAGCATGTCTGATGCTGGGTGCTATGTCCTCGGAGCTTCAGAAGCAACATGATATGATGGATGCTAGAACCATCATTTTTCATCTAGAGGAGCTGTATTCTTTTCAAGCTAGAACTGAGCAATTTCAGATTGCTCGAGCCCTATTTAGCTGCAAAATGGTGGAAGGCACTTCAGCTGCTACTCATACATTGAAGATGTATGGGTATATTGAGCATTTATACTTGGCTATGTTATGAATAATGATCTATGCATAGATTTAATCTTGTACTCATTGGCTCCAAGTTATGCACCTTTCGTGCTTAACTTCAACATGAACAAGATCCAAGTATTCGTTCCTGAGTTAATCAATATGCTCAAGACAACTGATGGTTCATTTAAGAAGGATCCAAAAAATGTCATGGTTGTCACTTCTGCTAAAGGCAAGAAGCAAAAGAAAAAGAAGATAACCAAGGCGCAGCCAAAGAATGGTAGGATCTCTAAGAAGAAGGTTGCCAAGAAAGAGAATCCCAAAGGAACTTGCTTCCATTGTGGAAAGGATGGTCATTGGAAGCGTAATTGCAAGGCCTATCTAGATTCTCTCAAGGAGAAGAAGCAAGCTGATGCTTCTACTTTAGGTATTCATATGATTAAAATTAATACTTATTCTATTGCTTCAAAACAATCTTGGGTATTAGATACCGAATGTGGATCTCACTTATGTAATGATCTACAGGGGCTTAAAAGCTTTAGAAGAGTTGGAAAGGCAGAGATATGTTTGCAGTCAGCTACTGGACAGAACATCTCTACAACAGTTGTGGGGACTTACTATTTGCCTCTTCCTAGTGGATTAGTACTGGAATTAAATAATTGTTATTATGTTCCAGCTTTGTCCAAAAGTATTATTTCTTTCAGCTGTTTGATGAACGATTATGATATTTCTTTAAAGGACAAATGTTGTTATATTTTTAAGAACAATATGTTTTATGCAAAAGCTATCATTGAGAATGGTATATTTGTTCTTGATTTAATTAAAGAAGTATATAATGTGAATACCAAGAGAATGAAACATGATAATCTAAATGCCTCATACTTATGGCATTATCGTTTAGGCCATATAAATGAAAAACGCATGACCAAATTGCACAAGTCAGGTGATTTGGGATCATTTGATACATGCAAATCTTGTTTATTGGGAAAATGACAAAAGCTCCCTTTATTAGTAAAGGAGAACGAGCTAAAATGGTTTTGGACTTAATACATTCAGATGTATGTGGTCCAATGACTACACATGACAGAGGAGGTTACTCCTACTTCATTACTTTCATAGATGATTATTCCAGGTTTGGATATATCTATCTAATGAAATATAAATCAAAAGCATTTGAAAAGTTCAAAGAATTCAGAAATGAAGTAGAGAAACAACTTGGCAAAAATATTAAAACACTTAGATCAGATCGAGGTGGAGAATACTTAAGCCAAGAGTTTCAGGATTATCTTAGAGATAATGGGATTTTATCTCAATGGACTCCGCCATATACACCACAACACAATGGTGTATCTGAAAGGAGAAATCGAACATTATTAAATATGGTTCGATCAATGATGAGCCGAGCGGACTTGCCTAAGTCCTTTTGGGGATATGCACTAGAAACTGCTATTTATGTGTTAAACAGAGTTCCTAGTAAATCGGTTGATGTTACTCCATATGAGATGTGGAATAACAAGAAACCAACGCTTTCTCATATGAAAGTATGGGGTTTTTCTGCTTATGTGAAGAGGACAATGTCAGATAAACTGGATTTTAAGTCTGACAAATGTTTATTTGTGGGATATCCAAAATAAACGTTTGGATATTATTTCTATCATCCTTTAGAACAAAAGGTGTTTGTTTCAAGGAATGTTGTCTTCTTGGAAAGAGAATTTCTCCTACGAGAGGACAGTGGGAGTAAAATTGAACTTGGTGAAGTTCAAGACCCATAAATAGAAGATGATCAACCGGTTGAACCTGAAACTGAATTTCATTATGATGAGATTGCAGTTGAACCTGATTATAAACAAAATCTTAGAAGATCTACTAGGATACAATCTATCCCTGTGAGATATGGATTTCACATTGATTCGGATAGAGGCATAACTGTAGTAGAGGACAATGAGCCTACAAGCGATCAAGAGGTTTTGAACAGTTCAGAACGTTATTTATTGCTTAAGGCTATGCAGTCTGAAATGGACTCCATGCATGAGAATAAAGTATGGACTTTAACTCAACCACCTGAAGGGATAAAACCCATAGGGTGCAAATGGGTCTTCAAAAAGAAGACCGATATGGAAGGTAATATAGTTACTTATAAAGCTCGCTTAGTAGAAAAAGGTTATCGTCAAAAAGAAGGTATTGACTATGACGAAACTTTTTCTCCTGTAGCGATGCTTAAGGCTATAAGAATACTTTTAGCCATTGCAGCTCATTATGATTATGAGATTTCGCAAATGGATGTGAAGACGGCTTTCCTTAATGGAAATCTTATTGAGGATGTATATATGACACAACCAGAAGGGTTCACATCAGGAAATGGCGAAAAGGTATGCAAGCTTCAAAGATCCATTTATGGATTGAAGCAAGCCTCTAGGAGCTGGAACATACGATTCAATAAGACAATCAAAGAGTTTGGTTTCTCACAGAATGAAGATGAACCTTGTGTGTATAAAAGGGTCAGTGGGAGTGCAATTGTCTTCCTAGTTCTATATGTGGATGACATATTGATCATGGAAAATGACATTTCTCTTCTCCAATCTGTTCAAATATGGTTATCCAAGCAATTCTCCAAGAAAGACCTTGGAGAAACATCTTATATTCTGGGAATAAGGATCTATAGAGATAGATCCAATAGGTTGCTAGGTCTTTCTCAAAGTACATATATAGATAAAGTATTGAAGAGGTTCAATATGGATCTCTCTAAGAAAGGGTTTATACCCATGGTGTATGGGAAACACCTTTCTAAGTCTATGTGTCCTCAGACACTAGAGGATAGAAAGAGTATGAATAGAATACCATATGCGTCTACTATTGGTTCTATCATGTATGCTATGTTATGTACACGTCCATATGTAGCATTTGCTTTGAGTGTCACAAGCAGATTCCAATCCAATTTTGGAGAGGAACATTGGGCAGCTGTTAAGAATATACTTAAGTACTTGAGAAGGAGTAATGATATATTCTTGGAATATGGAGAGGGCAGTTTGGAAGTAAATGGGTATACAGATGCCAGCTTCCAATCTGACAAAGATGATTGTAAATCACAGTCTGGTTATGTGTTCATGAAGGGAGGAGGAGCAGTTAGTTGGAAAATTTCCAAACAAGAAATAACTGCAAATTCCATGACGGAAGCTGAGTACATTGCTGCTTCAGAAGCAACCAAAGAAGCAGTCTGGATCAAAAATTTCATAACTAAACTAGGAGTGGTGCCTAGCATTGTTGATCCGATTCCTTTATATTGTGACAACAATGGAGCCATTGCGCAAGCAAAGGAACCACAGTCTCATTAGCGATCCAAGCATGTTCTCATATGCTACCATCTCATAAGGGAAATAGTAGCTATAAATGACGTGAAAATAGAAAGGGTTCCCACAGATGATAATGTGGCGGATCCCCTCAATAAAGCACTTTCCCAGATTAAGCATGATCACCATATAAATAGCATGGGTCTGAGACATATGAGTGATTCGCTCTAGTGCAAGTGGGAGATTGTTAGAGAGTATTCCCTAGAGCCCATGTAATAGGGACGTTTTTCATATGTATAAAATTTATATTCTTAATAAAAGGCATCATTTATTTATTAATGCTATGTTTAAATACATGAGTTTGTAAATCTTAAATTAATGAATGAAGTCCTAGATATTATAAACACAATGCAAAGGTAATCATAAAGGTGTTCATGATGTGAGATGTCTATTACATGCAAATGTGTTATTATCTAAATATCCCTAGTCATAGAATTAACATGATAGGACATTGTTAATTCGGACAGACTAGCACATGTTATGCTTCTTAAATTGTTCAAGAAGTGGTTCTCATAACTGTGATTATGGAAGATAATCAAAGCTAACATGTGGATGCTTGTTAGAAGAACAAGTTCATTGGAGACCTGCAAAGAGAATCCTCACATGGATATTAAATCTATGTTGGTGAGGAATCTCTTCATAGCAATTGTGCAAGTATCCTTTGACTTAAGATCACCAAAGTTATCTTAAGTAGCAAGTGGTATACTTTGACTCCATAACTGATTACTTCCAACTGGGAGTGAACATAGTTAGGAGATTGGGTATATCATGACCTACATGAAGATAGTTGAGTGATTGACAAAGGATTCACCATCCTAGATTTAATAAGGAAAGTTATCTCGCATGATTCTTTAATTGCCTTGTTCAGAGAATCTTTGGCCAGAGTAATATGCCAAGATGGATAGAGATCCATAGAGGGCATTTTGGGAACAATGGTTAAATTAATAGAACATACATAATTAGATTTATATGAGTTGACAGAAATCCATACTCAGAATCTAATTAAGATAAGAGTGGTGAAAGGAGTGATTGCACGGTAACTATTTCTATGGAAGGGTATAGTCAAACCACATGACTTTCCTGACATTTAGGTAGTCATGATGCCTAGCTAGAAGCCAATCATGACTTGTATAATGATGTATCAAAAATATCAATAGGGATTGATAAAATGATTTGAAGGAGTTTAAATCATGTGAGTTTTGGATAGAACTCACAATTACATATTATACTGCCAACATGGACAGGAACCCAATAGGTCACACACATATAGAGAAAAGGATAAAATGGTAAAATGACAAGTATAAAAATATTTAAAATTATTATGAGGGTAGAAAAGTGAATAAGATAATAATTAATTAAAGAGTGTAATTAATTATGATAAAGTAAAATTGTTCGCGAA
The DNA here is from genome assembly GCA_037975025.1 of Excoecaria agallocha. NCBI lineage: Eukaryota > Viridiplantae > Streptophyta > Magnoliopsida > Malpighiales > Euphorbiaceae > Excoecaria > Excoecaria agallocha. The sequence continues at coordinate 30,491,589 of CM075812.1, forward strand.
ACTTTTGAAAAATGTTCTGTAAATTGGACCTAATTGAAATAATGTATTTCATGATTAATTATTATTGTCTTATAAGTTTTATAGGACTACTATAATTTTTATAGGACTAATATAATAATTAATAAGTCCATTGAAGGAGTTATAAAGGGGCTAAAGGAATAGAGCTGGTGTGGAAGCCCTTCTATAGAGGGCCACACGCCAACTCCATACAGAAGGCCTTAATGGCCTGTTTCTTGGACCAAATTAATTTATATATGTTACATAAGTGTTATGGAACCTACATATTTAATATGGTTGGATTTGGAATCCATTTGGATATTTAAATCCAATTATTTGGACAAAAGGCCTAGTTTTTGGGTTTTGTGCATAGTCTTTAATGAAAAGGTTTAATTTGGATTTAATTAAGCCCAAATGATTACAATTAATTTCAGAGGCCCAATTAATAATTCTCCAGTAATTTTAAAGAGCCCAATCTCATTAAGGAGTTGGAATTTTAACCTAACTATAAAAGGCCAACTAATGAGGAATTAGGGTTAAGTGATAAAACACACAAGAAAGTCTTTTATTCTAACTCTCTCTCCCTTTTGCGCCAACTCCTAAGCTAGCTCTTGGGAATTTCGGGTAGCTCTAGTTACACACCAATTAGTTGGTTCAATTTATCCTTCTCTAGTGTGGATTACTCATTGGAGGTGTTCGATTTTGCACATTGTGGTTTGCGACAACCCGGTGCGAAGTAAAATCAACTGTTCAACAAAAATCAAAGGTGATTTTTCTTATTCTCATATAGTTATATTGTATATTCATGGCAAGATCAGCAGTATTGGTTAAAAATTTTAAATTCCGCTTATGTATGAGATGCATGTAACCGATAAATTCTAACAAATATTTCCCATTACTTCAAGATATACAATAAAGTTTAGAATCATATATTGAGTATGCATATCTTTTTACACATTTTTATATCATACTCATATATCACATTCATAGGAATCATAGTTATATGGAGATAAATATACACATGTATGTTATCATTGTATAATTGTGTATTGATACAATTCACCATGAAAACATGCTTTATATCATTACTCTTAAACATATTTCACATGACAAGCACAATCAATCAACATAATATAACCAAGTAAAATTTATCATCCATATTTACATTTCAAATATACATGCCCACATATCTATATTTTCATATTTCTATTAAGCATATTTTATGCTTAAGAACACTTTTGTTTATGATTAAAATTTCATACTTGTATAAGCTTTGTATTATCATACTTATATTATAAATTTATAGGAACAATAATTATATGTAAATGCATATGTATGTCTATGTCATAATTTAGTAAAAGAATATTTCAAGATTTAAACCCAAACATGTATAATCATGCTATGTTTATGTTATAAGCACACATATACTTTATAAATACTATTACTTCTTTATATAAGTAAAGTTGACATTTTAACTATGCACAATATCTACCTCAATAGATTATATATATATATATATATATATATATATATATATTAGCCCACTTAAAAATAAAATAAATCATATAACTAAGTATAATAACTTTAAGTTCATTCCCATCTTGTGATTACATATCTATACTCACATAAGTGTATATATATATATATATATATATATAATGCTATGATACAATACATAAACTCTTAGGTTTAAGTTATCACATTACATCTTATTAGATAACCACTCGTGTAAGTTTTCATAATTATTCATGATGATATAACTTAACTATTAATGCACAATTTCAATGATGTATAGGTATACATTCGTAGACAATTTTCAATGTAAATGATACAAATATACAAACCCATGAATATACTTTAATACAAATTTATATACACATTAGTCTATAACCCTCATATACTTGCATTCAAGGCTTATTTTGTTCAGTTATATGTATAACACATAGGTGTAGCCTAATATAATGATAAAGGGGAATAAAAAGCAAATTTATGGGAAAAATCATGATGTTGCGCTCGTGACAAATGTCGTGCTTGTGACAATAGCCTTTTTGGCCATACGAATTTTCCCCTTGTTCCCAAAATCCTGCAAACTGCTTAATAAACTCATTTTGTACTTCATTTTGACACATTAAACGACCTTTTTACAAAAAAGGTTTTCTATTACAAAGTTGTATATATACATTTTTATTTTCTATAACATCAAACCACATCTCAATATCAGTTGTAAATTGAAAGATATCATCAAAATACTGAAGACTATTCATGAGTACGAGACTGCACACTTATCCGATTTTCAAGCTAGGTTAAGACCCATTTAAGAGCAGAATTAGACTGTGATTTCTTCTTATGAAATCGTTTTCTGGAAGTCTATTTTAAAACCTATTTGGAATCATCTGATTATCTATTCTAAAACTCAAGATATTACAAAAATAATACAACTAGGTCCAGTGAATCCAAACCCAAATTTTTAAAACTTATATGCATGTAGTTTTAAACATCAAATATTGATGTTTTATTTCCAATGACTCATCAAATATAAATTCATACATTGTATTATAACCATTATATAATAACATCACTTTAAAATATTCTCAAATCAAGCTTTTAACAATTTATTTATCCTAACTTTATCAAATAACACATGATAGAGGTAAATCTCTAAATCTCCTCTTTTGCAGCTATAACACTATATCAAAATGCATCCGTATCATATTGTAATCACATATTTCACTAAAGGAAAACACATGCATGAGAAGTAGGTTCCCAAACTTGAACATGCAACTCAAATATTTTTCAAAATCCTCCTATTTCTTTCTCTTCCTTTTTCTTCCAATCTTCTAGTTCTCTTATACCCTTGTAAGCCTCTTTAATCAAGCCTTTCATCCATGCATAAACCTTCTCTTCCACATTGACCCCAACCTTTCTATCTTCTTTTAATTACATCCTAATTTACTAGTCTATTATTACAATTGGATTAATATTTAATTGTATCAAAAAAATGACCCCTTAACTAATACTTTATACTTCAATTAAAACCTTGAATATTATTATACCAACATAATAATTTAATTATGCCCTTATAAAATTCGTACCATATAATTCACACATTTATCACATTATTAATGATAACTTAATAACATTTTTGCCCCAATCAATATCTTGACTCTTAATAATTCATCTAATAATGCTCAATTAGACTTTAATAACATGTAATTGCCCATGAATTCTACTAGGGCCTATCTTGGGTCCTTACAAATCTCTCCCCCTTAAGGAATTTCATCCTCAAAATTCATACCTGTATCCTTTGCTCAAATGTATCACTATCAATTCTTAGACTTATATGTTTAGCACTATAAACTTTCATTCCATACTATCTTGACAACTTTTTCCTTGATGCTTACTTTGACTTAAGTCGCTTCTTTTATAACTCAATCTCCATAAGGAGCGATCTTATCATACAATTACATCATTACTATACTCAACATATATCCTGTCAGTTTCCTTTATCAGTCGAGGCATGTAGATGTAATATGATGCTTGATGCTATGCTATGCGTGAATAATGCTTTCGTGTATGCAGTAAGATGCAAATGCATTTTCTCATGTGCTATATACGTTTTTGCCCCATCCCATGTATAATACATAAGAGTGCTATACTATTAAAGCTTTTCAATATACATTAAAGTCTCCTTACAAAAAACAACAGCTGGTTAACATCTTTGCATACAATATCTCTAATACCACAAAATCTTTACCATATACAAAGAGCCCAAAATAAAATTCTATAATAGTCTCTCTTAACGACTTGAGTTGGCCATCCTGCAGCAGATATCACCTCAAAAACCTATGTGGATGAAACACCCGTGCTAAGCTATAAAGCTTAGTAAGGAACTAAAATCATGATAAACGACCACTCACAATGATCGTCAACAAGCACACAACATGCCTCAAATATAATAATGATTTATTTCAAGAAATGAAAGAAATTAAACATTTACATTCACTTATAGAAATCATAAAGTTCAACAGTAAGAATTTGCATTGACGTTTCATTCACCATATATAATCATACAAGTTCCAACATCCTTTGGACTTAGATACAACTATTTATAATATGATTATTTTATTAATAAATGCTTAAGCATAAAAGTATAGTTATCTATTATTAATTTCATAAACAATCTTCATAGATATTGAAATTATCTTACATCTATTCTTGTATGTCTTGGATATACACACATTAGAATGATATAACATATCAACAATTCCAATTACCATGATATTATTATATTTGTATTGACTATACTAGATAATCTTGATTACTGTTGCTAATTATATTCCATTAATCCTGTGAGTCATCGGTTAATGATGCATATAGGTATATACATACATATATACTTTACAAATCACACAAGATTAAGTTTGATACATTAACATGTTGCTTGGTTATTAATTACAAAACTTGATCATTACATGATTTTAATACAAAATACATTATCATATAACCAAAAAGAAACAAAATTGAATCTCATACTTCAAAATGATTCTTCCTAATCTAATGTTGGCTTCTAAGATTATTGGCTTTGTCCCTAAAGAAAAGGTCTAACATGTGAATCTACAAGCATAAACACCCGTGTTAAGCTATAAAGCTTAGTGCGCAACAAACTAACATGTTGATAACAACTCACAGTGGTTATCACCAAGCATACAACAATAGTACAAAATAAAATGCATTTACTTTATTAATAAAATGCATTATTGGAAGGGATAATTATATCATTTAATTGTAAAAATAAAAGATTGCAAACTGTGTATGCATATCATTCATCTTATAAATTGCCTGCTTAAATTCCTGTGGGTGTGGATAACGGGTGCTGTGGATACCATAGGTTATCAAACATATAAATACCCGAAGGTATAAAATCTGTGGACCCAATCGAGGTCAGAACTATGGTCTCATTTAGAGACATACTATGGACTTATAAAAGTCAGACTATAGCAACTGCAACTGTAACCCTATAGGCATGCCTATCTATCCACCACCAACTTTTTATATGTAGGCAAACAAATCATGTTTCATATGTTATGAAATTATACTCATATAATCCAATATAGCATAGATGAATGCAAAGTACTAGAATGTTATACATTGTTAATTTCATAACATAAATAGTAATAATTGTACTATAATTATATTGAAGTAAACATGTGTATATTATACTTTGAATAATAAAACCTTAAATTCTTAATTGTAAACAATCCTTACGATTAAAGGGATATATTTAATATACAATTGCAATTTAAAATGATTTATAAGCTTCGGAATGGTTTAGATAAGTTTAGACATATAATGGGGTTATAAAACTCCAAACATTAAAATAAAAGGGAGGGTCACGGTTAATACCAAATTCATGGTAATTGTGAGCCTAAACATGCAATAGGGGTCACGATTACAACCAATTTCATAGTAACCGTGACATATATTGCACCTTGGTTCTGGACGAAAAGCTAACTACCTTACCGTTACTAAGCCTAGGATGGTAACCGTGAAGTAAAGCTACGGAGAGGGGTCACGGTTACTACAAAATTCATAGTAACTGTGATCTAAGATGAATTTTAGGTCTGGACTGAAAACTGGGCTGCCTCACGGTTACTATCAAAAGTCTAGTAATCATGATACCCTAATTTGCCCAATGACAGATTTTCAATTTTGGGTTCTACGCCAATTTTGACCAGTAAAACAACATTTCTAGCAAATATGCCCTTCTACAAAGTTGTAGCCCTATGTCTCTAGTTTCTAAAACACCAAAAGTCATCTAAATTTTACATGTAAATCTTCAGATATGCAAGAAAAACCACAAACTACTCATAAAAATGGGGTAACAACCATAACCAAATTTCAACACAAATTTTCACTATCATGCATTGAAAATCAGTTCTCAATTTCATCTCACAAAATCAAGATATAGCTTTCTAGTTTCTATACCAACTAGAATTTCCTCATTTGAATAAATATAACTCAATATACAACCAAAAGAGTACAAACTAGTCCATTGAGTCTTAAACCAGATTTTTGTATCTTTCAACAAAACTTGTATTTTTTTATCTCTAAACCACTTCCATGCTTAAAATCAACCATAAAACATATAATAAAAGTAGTAAAGACATCTATCATGTCAAAACATCTAGCATATACACACACAATTATGCAAGTTTCCATACCTTATTTAAGCTTCAACTTTTCTTCACTCTTGAATAGCCTCCTTTCCGTTCTTCTTATTTGTTTCTCCTTCTATAACATGAGAAATCAACCATGAACACCCATCTCTCTAATCAAAAAACAACACATAACAAAATAAAATATAAGAATACCTTATAAGCAAAACTATCCAAATCTTATTTTTTTTACCAAAAATCCAAAAAATCTAAAGAGAGGTTTAGAGAGAGAGTTCGGGGTTTGGGAAAAGATGAGGATGAAGAATGAAGACCACTTGTTTTGTCGGCCATCTTTCTCAAAATATCTCCCTCTCTCTTTGTTTTTATTGGTGCAAATGTCATGTAAATGCAAAACTTTCTATTTAGTCCTCCAACTTCCTTTATTTTTAATTATGCCCCAAAACTTACCCTTTCACTTTTCAATTAGGTCCCTCTTTATACATTTACACTTAATTTAACATACTCTAATTATTCATTAGTGAAAAATTCTCTTATGGGATAATAGACGGCATTTCAACTCTCTCCCCCTAAAATAATTTCTTTTACGAAATTCATACCTGTATTAAAGAGTTGTGGGTATTGAGCCCGCATTGTTGCATTAGGCTCCTAACTCGCTTATTGTACACCATGGTGTTGCCATAATACTTTGACTAGGGAGATTTCTTTGTTCCTTAATTGTCAAACTTCCCTGGCTAAGATCATCTTAGGCTCCTTATCATATTATGGATTTTTTAGTCCTTTTTGTTGCCTGGGGATCTTTGAATCCCCTACTCATAATGTGAATCTTGAACTTAAATTGATTTTTACATGAATGGATGGTCTATTTTACATGTACTTTTTTGTATATCATTGATTTTTCGATCTATTAAGTTATTTTGTATCCATAGATGAATTGTAGCACCCTCTATGCAAATACCCCATTACACATGTATCATGAATACTACTAATCATGCTTATACTTCATATTCATTTAACTATCATTTAGCCATATGGTTTCATATGATTATATTCGTGCTACAAGTCTATTCCTGTTTTTCATTTCATACCTAGTATCATGCATACTAAACTATATGAATATTACTTCATGTATATCACATGCACACATGTTCTTTCGTAGCTTTACTACTAGTGAGTTACAATATTCCACATAGGTTATATACATATCATAAGATAACTGGCCATTATACAAAACAGATGATAGATGTAATACAAAACATCCTACATCAAGGTTATAAGTCGATGGTTGGCCCTTCCTGATGCAGAGATCGTCCCTCAACAAAAGTCTTGCTACCCGTACCTACACAGATAAATAACCCGTGCTAAGCTAAAAAGCTTAGTGGGGAATAACTAAAGATGGATGACCACTCACATAGGTCATCAAAGCATACATATACAATAAATAAATACTATAAATAACATGTACCACATATCATGGCAATAATAACATATACTTTTAGGCATAAAGCATATTCTCATGTACATAAACCTTGTACCCAAGAGAGTAACACATATTTCATTTTCATAATTCATATAGATGAGCATTTTTCATGTGAACATATTCAAATGAGGTAGAATCCTTGTGGGTAAACCAATAATGTAATCCACACTATTAATCTTTAGTCAAATAACTTTAACTATTTAAGTTTGATCATTACTCTCAATAATGTTTAGCCTGCCTTAGCTTTATTAGTGGATAACGGGAAATATGGATACACATCGGTATCAAAAGAAGGATATCCGAAGATATCGGATCTATAGACCCAAACGGGGCCAAACTGTATTGTGAACCGGTCAAGCAGACCCAAACGGGGTCGCCTATCAACCCAAACGGGGTTGATCATGATCCAAACGGGATCATATATACTATGGACCCAATCGGGCCAAACTATGGCAGCTGCAATTTCCCTATAGGCGCCTATCTATCCACATCTAAAACTCTATCGCAGGCAGAACTATATTCGTGTTCAATTCACATTTTAATACTGTATTCATAGTATACTGTTGTACATATACAAAGTCTTGTAAAACTATGAGTTCTCTGGTGCATAATTAGATATATGCACATTTCATATGCCAAGTTATACATCTGGCTATTCAAATCTGGATGACCTTACAATTTGTATCATAACATATAAGCATGACATATAATCATCATATCATATACTTGATCATGCTCTCATTAATCATTTCACATGTTCATAGTCATGCCAAAACATCTCCTATCTCATAGGGCAATTACATGCTCATATACTCATATATATAATCATAAATTTACATACCTGTGGGTACATTCGCATATAGTTGACTTATTCTTATGAGCATGTTACCAATATACATATATATATATATACCTTTATCATCATTCAAATCGTGTGCTGTACAAAATATCAACATATTTCCATATGGGCATATACACATGCCAAGGTCATACTATTATAGTTCCTATTTCATAGCATAGGTACATGTCAAAATGTGTACTATCATTTCATAGGATTACTTGTGTATATATATATCAATTTGGCAGGTGACAATCATGCACAATACTACTTACATGTATAGGTTAGATATTTCATCACTAGTCTTTATTCATATACACAAATCAATGCATATGTATGCATATAAATCCTTCATTGATAGTCATATTTCATACCTTATCCAATTAACTTTACTATCACATAAACAACTATTTGTCTCAATTACTTAAAAATCATAATACCAAGTGCAGCAAAAATCTGCACATTAATGTAAATTCTGTTTCTGTGAGCAGTCTAGGAAACTAGTCTGGATTCAACCCTAGATTACATGCACTTAGAGATGGATTTAAGATTAGTTTTCTTCATATGAAATATAGGTATGGAATTCTATTTTTTAATGCAAAAAGAATCACTCAATTTGCTGTTCTGTAGCTCAATTTATGAGCAAAACAATCCAGGTAGGTCATTCAGTCATGAAGGAGTGTTTGATGGATTCAACCCTAGATTACATGCACTTAGAGATAGATTTAAGATTAGGTTTCTTCATATGAAATATAGGTATGGAATTCTATTTTTCAATGCAAAAATAATCACTCAATTTGCTGTTCTGTAGCTCAATTTATGAGCAAAACAATCCAGGTAGGTCATTCAGTCATGAAGGAGTGTTCGACTCGTGAAGAGCTTCACGAGTGAAGCAAAAAAAGAGGCAAATCTCACGTCTCGCGAAAGAGTTCATGAGTGGAGAAGAAAAGCTATACATCACGACTCGTGAAGAGCTTCACGAGTCGGACCCAACATTCCCAGAAGTAGAAGAAAATGCACGACTCGTGAAGAGCTTCACGAGTCGGACAAAAGTTCACGACTCGTGAAGACATTCACGACTCGGCAAGGACAATCTTCTTCAACCTCACATCGTTAAAATCCAGCAAAACGTAACTTTGAATTCTATAAATCCTACCGAGTTCCAGCAATCAATTTCACATGCATTATGAACAGCCTAAATTCCCATACCTTGGCTGACAAATCCTATATCTTCAACCTCTAGCAATGTCCTTTCCTTTGCTCCTTCTTCCCTCCACTTCTCCTTCACAAATATCATCATCATCAACTTTTAAATTTCCAGCATATGTACATTTTCCTCAGTTAACTTGAAAAGAAGAAGATGGAGATGATGAAGGGTTAAATTAAGAGTTTAATTACCTTAGTTTACTGCACTAAACTCATGATTAAACCACAAATATTATCACCTAATTGCTTGAGATGATTGAATGAAAATCAAAGGAAGAAGAGATAAACAATTTTCTGGTTTTCTCTCTTCAAATGCCATTCTCAAGATCTCAACCAGCCACCTCACAATCCACTAACTTCTTATCTTTATATCAACAAGCAAAATTCTCTCTATGGTCCCTTGAAAGTTTGCATGCCACACAAATGCCACAAACCTTTATGCATGTTAGACTTTAACCCCTCCACTAACTCTTTTTCAAAAAATCAACCTATCAATTTATTCATCCTTTCAAATTAACCTTGAATTAAATGCTTCTATTCATAATTGGCCACTAAAATGCCAAAATACAAATTTACCCCAAATTAATACCTTTTTTCTTCAATTGCACCCTCAATTGATATTAAACCATACTCTTTATTTTATTTTCATGCAATTAACATAATAACATGATAATTTACCCCCTTACTTAAACACAAAAATATGTAAATTAAATTAGGGTCATGTTAGGGGCTTTACATGAATGGTCTTTATCATATGTCTTGATGGGTATTGAGCCTAATAGATTGGAGTTTATGAATGATTTTGCTTAATTTTTATATCATGAATATCATCTATTTTTTATGGCTCCAAAATGGGACTCTAGATGTATGGTATTTGTGATTTTAAAACTAAAGTAGGGGGTGAAATAAATGGGTTTTGGGTTGCATGGCTCCGGAATGGGATGGTAGACCAAACTTAGGATTTTAGACCCATGTTTAGGCTAGTTGTTGGGCTGGCTCCGGAATGGGACGTTTAGTAACTAGAATAGCTGGCTCCGGAATGGGACGCTTGGGTTAAGAGGGGTTATCCCGGATTCATTCCTGTATACTTTTAGGTAAAAATTTATTCACATTTGGGTATAGGGTGGATAAGTGAACCCAAGCAACACTTGATTTCTATAGATTTTTACACTTGCTAATTTTTCAGAATTTAGTACACTGAATTTAAATTTATCTACATTGCATACTTAAGCTTTAAAGTTACATTATATAAATCAAACAACTCATACACATAAATAATTGGGAATTCTTTAGGATACAATTAATCTTCACAGTCTTCACACACATATTTCCCTTGGGTTCGATATTGAGGTTCCTAACTGCACCCCACTTTATTACTTGTCGATCTAGTGCACTTGCTAGGGTCACAACAAGTTTTTGGCGCCGTTGCAGGGGAATTTGGCGTTGTTAGTAAGCTGTGATTATTGTTTGTATGTGTTTTCTTTTCCTTATTTTGTTTTTCTTGATTCTTTTCAGGTAAAATTGGTGCATGAACAAAACAATAAAAGATCAATTACTACCTTTTGATCCTGAAATCGGAAGGACCCTACACCAAAGAAGGAGAGCTAATAGAGATACCGAGATGGAGCACGATCCTCCTCTTGATGAGTTTCCTCCCGAGAATGAACAAGTGCCGAGGGCACATGAACAAATGCCAGGGGCAAGAAGAAAAGAAATGCCTAGGCAAAGGACCATAAGAGACTACGTTGTGCCAAGGTGGAATGAAGATCATCGAACAATTGTATTACCGAGAGGAGTACACTTTAAGCTCAAGCCAGCAACCATTACTATGGTATAGAGGAATCAGTTCTCTGGTTCAGAAGTAGAGGATCCAGCTCAGCATATCGACATATTTCTGGAAGTCAGTGACACTGTTCAAATTTTGGGTGTTAGTACGGATGCAGTAAGATTGAAGCTGTTTCCATTTAAATTAATTGGCAAAGCAAGAGAGTGGCTACAATTGTTACCATGGCAGCCAATATAGTCATGGGATTAGATGCAAGAAAAGTTTTTAATGAGATTTTTTCCTCCAACAAAGACTGCAAGCATTCAAAATAGCATCATGGGTTTCCATCAAATGAATGAAGAGCCTTTTCACGAGGCCTAGGAGAGGTTTAAGAGATTATTGAGAAGTTGTCTGCATCATGAGATAGCTGTTTACCAACTGATGACCATCTTTTATGCTGGAGTTACACCTCAAACAAGGTTATTATTGGATGCAACATCAACATGATCCTTCTTGAACAAGCTACCTGAGGATGCATTTCAGTTGTTGGATTGGATGGTGGCAAATGACTCTCAATGGACTGCCCCTAGATCAGTCCCAAGGGGACAAGGCTTACACAATGTGGATGAAGTGGCATTGTTAAAAGCCTAGCTAGAATTGGTAAAAAAAGAGTTGAGTGGATTGAAAGTTCAAAATGTGGCTGCAGTAAATCAAGGGAGTGGACCGTGTGAAAGTGAGCAAGTTACCCAAGAAGGAGGAGTTGTAGGAGATGTAAATGCATTAGGAAATTTTAAAAGGAATGATCCTTACAGCAATTCATATAATCCGGGATGGAGAAATCACCCAAATTTCTCTTGGAAGGATGGGAATAAACAAGCTTCATCTTCTCAACCACAACCAAGAGCCCCTTACCACTCAAATACTTATCATAGTCATGCTCAGCCCCACCAACCACAAGCCACCAATTACTACCAAGCCCCCTATCCACCAACCCACCATCAAGGGCAAAGCTCTAATCATTCCCAACCTCAACCCTATCACCCATCAGGATTCTAATCAAGACCACCTATTCAAGAAAAGAAGCGAAATTTAGAAGACATGTTTGCTAGTTTCATGAATAGCCAACAACAATTCATGGCGAGTCAAGATTCAAGGTGGAAATCTGAAGAGCAATGGAACCGAAACCAAGATGCTTCAATGAGAAATTTAGAGACTGAATTGGGTCAACTTGCAACTTCAATGTCGAATAGACAACCAGGGACATTTCCTTCAAATGTAAATAGAAATCCTAAGGAGGAAGCCAAAGCAATCACTTTAAGAAGTGGCAAGGAGGCAGCACGAGAGGAAGAAAGAGGTAAATCACCAACTTCATCAACTGAATTGGAGGAACCAACATGGAAGGTAAGTATTTCTAACTCTAGAGTAGAGGTAGATGTGGATGCTCTAAGGAATGACAAAGGAAAGAGTATTGTGAATCCGAACATAGAGGATCTTGATATCAATAGGTTGGCATTTCCTGCTGTAGCTAGGAAGGAGAAGAAAAATGAGCAATTGGCTAGGTTTCTAGAGATGTTTAAGAAATTACATATTAACTTGCCTTTTGCTGAAGCACTAGCACATATGCCCAATTATGCTAAGTTTGTGAAGGAACTTTGTTCTAATAAAAAGAAATTAGAAGGGTATGGCACTGTGCAACTCACGAAAAACGGTAGTGCAATCATCATTAATAAGATCCCAGAAAAATTGAAAGATCCAGGTAGCTTTACTCTACCTTGTGAAATTGGTGAAACCTTTGTTGGAAACACTTTATGTGATCTAGGAGCCAGCATTAACTAGATGCCTTATTCCATGTGTAGGAAACTCAACTTAGGATATCTCAAGGAAACTGGAATGAGACTTTAACTAGCGAATAGATCGATGAGAAAGCCAAAGGGAGTTATTGAGGATTTACTGGTGAAAGTAGGAAAATTCATTTTTCCCGTGGATTTTATGGTCATGGAAATGGAGGAAGACAGGAAGATGCCCCTTATCGTGGGAAGACAATTTTTGAACACTGCAAAGGTTTTGATTGATGTTCATGGGCAAAAGGTTACTCTTCGATTCAACAACGAAGAATTGGTGGTAGATATGAACAAGCCTCAGAAATATCCATCAAGTGACCTAGAAGAGTCAGTCTATTTCATGGACAAAATCAACGAATGTGTAGATGAAGTGCAAGAAAAAGTACTACTAAATGATCCAGTAAATTCAAGCTTAATGCATTCCTTGGAAAATGAAGAGTTGGATGGAGTAAAAGAAAAACAGATAGCAGCTGTAGAGAAGGGATGCGAAGAGGAGAATCTAAAGCAAGAGAGAACTACTTTACAAGAGGGGGAGTTGAAATCTGAACTTAAACCTCTTCCTCCTCATTTAAAGTATGTATTTTTGGAAAATAAAGAAAAACCAGTAATTATCTCTTCTTTGTTGAAAAAGCACAAAGAGGCTATAGGATGGGAGACAACAGATTTTGTTAGAGAGTATGCCCTAGAGCCCATGAAATAGGAATGTTTTTCATATTTATAAATTTTATATTCTCAATAAAAGGCATCATTCATTTATTAATGCTATGTTTAAGTACATGAGTTTGTAAATCTTAAATTAATAAATGAAGTCCTAGATATTATAAACACAGTGCAAAGGCAATCATGAAAGTGTTCATGATATGAGATGACTATTGCATGCAAATGTGTTAATATCTAAATGTCCCTAGTCATAGAATTAACAATGCAAGACATCATTAATTCGGACAGACTAGCACATGTTATGCTTCTTAAATGGTTCAAGCAGTGGTTCTCATAACTATGATTATGGAAGATAATCAAAGCTAACATGTGGATGCTTGTTAGAAGAATAAGTTCATTGGAGACCTGCATAGAGAATCCTCACATGGATATTAAATCTATGTCAGTGAGGAATCTCTTCATAGCGGTTGTGCAAGTATCCTTAGACTTGAGATCACCAAAGTTATCTTAAGTAGCAAGTGGTATACTTTGACTCCATAACTGATTACTTCCAACTGGGAGTGAACATAGTTAGGAGATTGGGTATATCATGACCTACTTGAAGATAGTTGAGTGATTCACAAAGGATTCACCATCCCAGATTTAACAAGGGAAGTTATCTCGCATGATTCTATAATTGCCTTGTTCAGAGAATCTCTGGCCAGAGTAATATGCCGAGATGGATGGAGATCCATGAAGGGCATTTTAGGAATAATGGTTAAATTAATAGAACATACATAATTAGATTTATATGAGTTGACAGAAATCCATACTCAGAATCTAATTGAGATAAGAGTGGTGAAAGGAGTAATTGCACGATAACTGTTTCTATGGAAGGGTACAGTCAAACCACATGACTTTCCTAACATTTGGGTAGTCATGATGCCTAGCTAGAGGCCAATCATGACTTGTATAATGATGTATCAAAATATCAATAGAGATTGATAAAATGATTTAAAGGAGTTTAAATCATGTGAGTTTTGAATAGAACTCACAATTACATATTATACTGCCAACATGGACAGGAACCCAATAGGTCACACACATATAGAGAAAAGGGTAAAATGGTAAAATAACAAGGATAATAATATTTGATATTATTATGAATGTAGAGAAGTGAATAAGATAATAATTAATTAAAGAGTTTAATTAATTATTATCAAATAAAATTGTCCGCGAAACTTTTGAGAAATGTTCTGCAAAATTGGACCTAATTGAAATAATGTATTTTATGATTAATTATTATTATCTTATAAGTGTTATAAGACTACTATAAGTGTTATAGGACTGATATAATAATTAATAGGTCCATTGGAGAAATTATAAAGGGCCAAAGGAATGAAGAAGTTGGAGGAAGCCCTCTAGAAGAGGGCCACATGCCAACTCCATACAGAAGGGCTTAGAGGGCTTTTTCTTGGACCAAATTAATTTATATATGTTAAATAAGTGTTATGGAACTCACATATTTAATTTTGTTGGATTTGGAATCCATTTGTGTATTTAAATTCAATTAGATGCACAAAGGGCCTGGTTTGTGGATTTTATCCATAGACTTTTATGAAAAGGATTAAATTGAATTTAATTATTCCCAAATGATTATAATTAATTCTAGAGGCCCAATTAATAATTCTCCAGCAATTTTAAAGAGCCCAATCTCATTAAGGAGTTTGAATTTTAACCTAACTATAAAAGGCCAACTAATGAGAATTAGGGTTAAGTGATTAAAAGAAAAAGAAAGTCTTTTCTCTTAATCTCTCTCTCCCTTTTGCGCCAAATCCTAAGCTAGCTCTTGGGAATTTCGGCCAGCCCTAGTTAAACACCAATTTTTTGGTTCAATTTACCCCTCTCTAGTGTGGATTACTCATTGGAGGTGTTCGATTTTGGACACTGTGGTTTGCGACAACCCGGTGCAAAGTAAAATCAATAGTTCAACAAAAATCAAATGTGATTTTTCTTATTCTCATATAGTTATATTGTGTATTCATGGAAAGATCAGATCTAATGGTTAAAAAATTTTAAAATTCCGCTCATGTATGTGATGTATGTAACCGTTAAATTCCAACATGGTATCAGAGCCACGGTTTTGCCATGGATATACAATTCTATATTTTTCTGTGGAATAAGTTTTGTTTTGTTTTGAGTTATTTATTTAATGAACTTTAAAATATTAGATTTGATTTTTCATGAATGAGAAATATTGATTTATGGTTATATGTGTGATCAAATAAATTTGGTGGAAACAAAAACAAAATTTTTGAATGATTTTGATTAGGGTTTGGCGTGAAACCCATTAGGGTTTGGCATGAAACCCTAGGTGATGTAGGGGTTGTTCTAATTTAATTTCTTATGGATCCATTTAAAAATCATTTAGATGATATTTTATGTGTTTAATATGTGATATTAAGCCATAGAATCGAACGGAATTAAAATCGAACAAGTTTTGCATGAAAACTAGTTTAGTCGAAAAGTTCGATAAATTGGTGTTCTTCGTATGTTCTTGATGTGTTCTTGATTAGAACGACTTTTGATCTTCTAAATCTGATATATATGATATATTAAAGTTTTTTTAATTAATTGGATTAATTAAAATGGGCCTTAAATTAATTTGATTAATTTTAATTTATTAAAACCACTTAATGGGCTTAATTATGTTTACGGACTTGGTTTAAATTAGTGAATGACTTGGTGGGCCCAAGGAGCTGATTTAAATTAAATATTATAAACATTAATTAAGTTTATTAATGGGTTTTAAGGGCTGGAGTGGGATTGGCTCATTCCAAAAGGCCCAAATGGTCCAAAAGACACAAAACTAGTTTGTGTGTGAACATAGTTAGGGTTTTTCTTCTGTGGGTTTCGGCCTACATTTGTTTTAAGCCCAAAATTGATTCTTTTAATTATTTAATATGATTAATTAATTAAATAATCAATTTATAATTAATTAATAATCAATTGGATTGATTATTAAGACAAGAACACATGCATGCAAAAAGGTTTCCTAAAATGAAAGTTTTCAAAATGGAAAAAGTTTCATAATTTGATCACATCATTAAAATAACTCAAAATATAGTTTCAAAGGTTGAAACAAAGTTAGTAATCCATTTCTTTATGCATTATAGAGGCATATAAGGGTGTATGATTTGCATGATGGTTAGTTATGGACAAAGCCCAATGTGATTGAGCATAATGCATGTTTTGGCCCAATGAGGACTTTCATGTCCTGGCCACCTGTTTTATGTTTGTATTTCATTATAAATTGTAATATGTAATTATATTACTTAGATTAGAATTAGAAATAGAGATGGAGACCAATATCAAGGAGCAAGATGGGTCGGATGGAGATCCAACAAGCTTGAAGATAATGTAATTATTTTCTTGTTTGAATCATGCATACTACCTAGGTGTGACCTTTTGATTTCCCTTTTGGCTCGGGGAAATCAATGTAGTAAAGTCCATAACTATACCATATTTGTATGCTTATATTTATGTGATAGATATAGGATGCATACCAATGTATGCCAACCATGTATGATGAGACTTAATTAACTAAAACCCTCAAACAAATACTAAGGTATATAAGCCTTCCATTAATTTGAGGCGAACCAAAGTTCTTTATAGTGTGGGTTGTTGACCACAGTCAAGCTCACATTATATTGAATATGTTCAAATCTAATTAAATGGGTCATCTTAGCTAGCCTATTAGTTTGTTGACCACAGTCAAGGCTAATGGTTCTAGAGGCAAGATTAGGGAATGCATATATGATATGCATGTATCAAGAGTTGATAACCTAATGATCCAATAGTTGTCTAGAGACACAATTGGTATAGAGATACCTACCTTTCAAGGGTATGGAATTTGGCTTGTTGACCACAGTCAAGGTCAAATTACATATCAAGGATTGGATATTGGCCCACTAAGAAGACCATTGGGTTTTCTCGGATTATATAGTGAGGGCTATTAATTCGCAATAAAATAGTGGGAGTAAATGTATTAATTAAAGACCTTATTAATGCATACATATATATGAACATACTCTTTTTTCTTTTTCACATCTAGGTCATCATCATGAGCACATTGAACATTAATATACGTTTAATCTTGGATAATAAGCTGGTTGGCAATAACTTTTCTGACTGGATCAGGCAAGTGAGAATTGTTCTTAGGGCTGAAAAGATCCATTATGTCTTGGATAAAAATCCACCACCACTTCCATCAGATGATGCCACTAATGAGATCAAAGGCATTTATCGAAAATACATGGAGGATAGTAAAGCAGCAGCATGTCTGATGCTTGGTGCTATGTCCTCAGAGCTTCAGAAGCAACATGAAATGATGGATGCTAGAACCATCGTTTTGCATCTAGAGGAGCTTTATTCTTCTCAGGCTAGAACTGAGTAGTATGATATTGCTCGAGCTCTATTTAGCTGTAAAATGGTGGAAGGCACTTCAGCTACTACTCATGCATTGAAGACGTATGGGTATATTGAGCATTTGAGTAGACTTGGCTATGTTATGGATAATGATCTATACATAGATTTAATCTTGTACTCGTTGGCTCCAAGTTATGCACCTTTCGTGCTTAACTTCAACATGAACAAGATCTAAGTATCCATTCCTGAGTTAATCAATATGCTCAAGACAGCTGATGGATCAATTAAGAAGGATCCAAAAAGTGTCATGGTTGTCACTTCTGCTAAAGGCAAGAAGCAAAAGAAGAAGAAGATAACCAAGGCGCAGCCAAAGAATGGTGGGATCTCCAAGAAGAAGGTTGCCAAGAAAGAGAATCCCAAAGGAACTTACTTCCATTGTGGAAAGGATGGTCATTGGGCGTAACTGCAAGGCCTATCTAGATTCTCTCAAGGAGAAGAAGCAAGCTGATGCTTCCACCACAGATATTCATATGATTGAAATTAATACTTACTCTATTGCTTCAAAACAATCTTGGGTATTAGATACCGGATGTGGATCTCATTTATGTAATGATCTACAGGGGCTTAGAAGCTTTAGAAGAGTTAGAAAGGCAGAGATATGTTTGCAGTCAGCTACTGGACATAACATCTCTACAACAGTTGTGGGGACTTACTATTTGCCTCTTCCTAGTGGATTAGTACTGGAATTAAATAATTGTTATTATGTTCCAACTTTGTCCAAAAGTATTATTTCTTTCAGTTGTTTGATGAACGATTATGATATTTCTTTAAAGGACAAATGTTGTTACATTTTTAAGAACAATATGTTTTATGCAAAAGCTATCATTGAGAATGGTATATTTGTTCTTGATTTAATTAAAGAAGTACATAATGTGGATACCAAGCGAATGAAACATGATAATCTAAATACCTCATACTTATGGCATTGTCGTTTAGGCCACATAAATGAAAAACGCATGACCAAATTGCACAAGTCAGGTGATTTGGGATCATTTGATTATGAATCATTTGATACATGCGAATCTTGTTTATTGGGAAAAATGACAAAAGCTCCCTTTATTGGTAAAGGAGAACGAGCTAAAATGGTTTTGGACTTAATACATTCAGATGTATGTGGTCCAATGACTACACATACCAGAGGAGGTTACTCCTACTTCATTACTTTCATAGATGATTATTCCAGGTTTGGATACATCTATCTAATGAAATATAAGTCTGAAGCATTTGAAAAGTTCAAAGAATTCAGAAATGAAGTAGAGAAACAACTTCGTAAAAGTATTAAAACACTTAGATTAGATCGAGGTGGAGAATACTTAGGTCAAGAGTTTTAGGATTATCTTAGAGATAATGGGATTTTATCTCAATGGACTCCTCCATATACACCACAACACAATGGTGTATCTAAAAGGAGGAATCGAACACTATTAGATATGGTTCGATCAATGATGAGCCGAGCGGACTTGCCTAAGTCCTTTTAGGGATATGTACTAGAAACTGCTGTCTATGTGTTAAACAGAGTTCCTAGTAAATCGGTTGATGTAACTCCATATGAGATGTGGAATAACAAGAAACCCACGCTTTCTCATATGAGGTATGGGGTTGTCTTGCTTATGTGAAGAGGACAATGTGAGACAAACTGTTAGAGAGTATGCCCTAGAGCCCATGTAATAAGGATGTTTTTCATATGTATGAAATTTATATTCTTAATAAAAGGCATCATTCATTTATTAATGCTGTGTTTGAATACATGAGTTTGTAAATCTTAAATTAATAAATGAAGTCCTAGATATTATAAACACAGTGCAAAGGCAATCATGAAGGTGTTCATGATGTGAGATGTCTATTGCATGCAAATATGTTAATATCTAAATATCCCTAGTCATAGAATTAACAAGATAGGACATTGTTAATTCGGACAGACTAGCACATGTTATGCTTCTTGAATGGTTCAAGCAATGGTTCTCATAATTGTGATTATGGATGATAATCAAGGCTAACATGTGGATGCTTGTTAGAGGAACAAGTTCATTGGAGACCTGCAAAGAGAATCCTCATATGGATATTAAATCTATGTCAGTAAGGAATCTCTTCAGAACAGTTGTGCAAGTATCCTTAGACTTGAGATCACCAAAGTTATCTTGAGTAGCAAGTGGTATACTTTGACTCCATAACTGATTACTTCCAACTGGGAGTGAACATAGTTAGGAGATTGGGTATATCATGACCTACTTGAAGATAGTTGAGTGATTGATAAAGGATTCACCATCCCATATTTAACAAGGGAAGTTATCTCGCATGATTCTATAATTGCCTTGTTCAGAGAATCTCTGGCCAGAGTAATATGCCGAGATGGATGGAGATCCATGAAGGGCATTTTAGGAACAATGGTTAAATTAATAGAACATACATAATTAGATTTATATGAGTTGACAGAAATCCATACTCAGAATCTAATTGAGATAAGAGTGGTGAAAGGAGTAATTGCACGGTAACTATTTATATGGAAGGGTACAGTCAAACCACATGACTTTCCTGACATTTGGGTAGTCATGATGCCTAGCTAGAGGCCAATCATGACTTGTATAATGATGTATCAAAATATCAATAGAGATTGATAAAATGATTTAAAGGAGTTTAAATCATGTGAGTTTTGAATAAAACTCACGATTACATATTATACTGCCAACATGGACAGGAACCCAATAGGTCACACACATATAGAGAAAAGGGTAAAATGGTAAAATGACAAGGATAATAATATTTGATATTATTGCAAAGGTAGAGAGGAGAATATGATAATAATTAATTAAAGAGTTTAATTAATTATGATCAAATAAAATTGTCCGTGGAACTTTTGAGAAATGTTCTGTAAATTGGACCTAAATGAAATAATGTATTTCATGATTAATTATTATTGTCTTATAAGTGTTATAAGACTACTATAAGTGTTATAGGACTGATATAATAATTAATAGGACCATTGGAGAAATTATAAAGGGCCAAAGGAATGAAGAAGTTGGAGGAAGCCCTCCAGAAGAGGGCTACACGCCAACTCCATACAGAAGGGCTTAGAGGGCTTTTTCTTGGACCAAATTAATTTATATATGTTACATAAGTGTTATGGAACTCACATATTTAATTTGGTTGGATTTGGAATCCATTTGGATATTTAAATCCAATTAGATGCACAAAGGGCCTAGTTTGTGGATTTTGTGCATGGTCTTTTATGAAAATATTTAATTTGGATTTAATTAAGCCCAAATGATTATAATTAATTCCAGAAGCCCAATTAATAATTCTCCAGCAATTTTAAAGAGCCCAATCTCATTAAGGAGTTGGAATTTTAACCTAACTATAAAAGGCCAACTAATGAGAATTAGGGTTAAGTGATTAAAACAAAAGGAAAGTCTTTTTCTCTTAAATCTCTCTCCCTTTTTGCGCCACTTCCATTGCTAGCCTCTTGGATTTCGGCCAGCCCTAGTTGAACACCAATTTGTTGGTTCAATTTACCCCTCTCTAGTGTGGATTACTCATTGGAGGTGTTCGATTTTGGACACTATGGTTTGCAACAACCCGGTGCGAAGTAAAATCAACTGTTCAACAAAAATCAAAGGTGATTTTTCTTATTCTCATATAGTTATATTGTGTATTCATGGCAAGATCAGATCTAATGGTTAAAAAATTTAAAATTCCGCTCATGTATGTGATGCATGTAACCATTAAATTCCAACACAAACTGGATGTTAAATCTGACAAATGTTTATTTGTGGGATATCAAAAAGAAACGTTTGGATATTATTTCTATCATCCCTTAGAACAAAAGGTGTTTGTTTCAAGGCATGCTGTCTTCTTGGAAAAAGTGTTTCTCCTACGAGAAGACAGTGGGAGTAAAATTGAACTTGGTTAAGTTTAGGACCCACAAATAGAAATAGATCAACCGATTGAACCCGAAACTGAATTTCATAAAGATGAGATTGCAGTTGAACCTGATTATACACAAAATCCTAGAAGGTCTACTAGGATGCGCTCTATCCCTGTGAGATATGGATTTCACATAGATTCGGGTAGAGGCATAACTGTAGTAGAGGACAATGAGCCTACTAGCTATCAAGAAGTTTTGAACAGTTCAGAACGTGATTTATGGCTTAAGGCTATGCAATCTGAAATGGACTCCACGTGTGAGAACAAAGTATGGACTTTAACTCAACCACCTGAAGGGATAAAACCCATAGGGTGCAAATGGGTCTTCAAAAAGAAGACCGACATGGAAGTTAATGTAGTTACCTATAAAGCTCGCTTAGTAGTAAAAGGTTATCGTCAAAAAGAAGGTACTGACTATGACGAAAATTTTTCTCTTGTTGCGATGCTTAAGTCTATAAGAATACTTTTAGCCATTGCAGCTCATTATGATTATGAGATTTGGCAAATGGATGTGAAGACAGTTTTTCTTAATGGAAATCTTACTGAGGATGTGCATATGACACAACCAGAAGGATTCACATCAGGAAATGGCGAAAAGATATGCAAGCTTCAAAGATCCATTTATGGATTGAAGCAAGCCTCTAGGAGCTGGAACATACGATTCAATGAGACAATCAAATAGTTTGGTTTCTCACAGAATGAAGATGAACCTTGTGTATATAAAAGGGTCAGTGGGAGTGCAATTGTCTTCCTAGTTTTATATGTAGATGATATATTGATCATGGGAAATGACATTTCTCTTCTCCAATCAGTTAAAATTTTGTTATCTAAGCAATTCTCTATGAAAGACCTTGGAGAAGCATCCTATATTCTGGGAATAAGGATCTATAGAGATAGATCCAATAGGTTTCTAGGTCTTTCTCAGAGTACATATATAGATAAAGTATTGAAGAAGTTTAATATTGATCTCTCTAAGAAAGGGTTTATACCCATGGTGCATGGGAAACACCTTTCTAAGTCTATGTGTCCGCAGACACTAGAGGATAGAGAGAGCATGAATAGAATACCATATGAATCTGCAATTGGTTTTATCATGTATGCTATGTTATGTACACGTCCAGATGTAGCATTTTCTTTGAGTGTCACAAGCAGATTCCAATCCAATTTTGGAGAGGAACACTGGGCAGCTATCAAGAATATCCTTAAGTACTTGAGAAGGACTAAGGATGTATTCTTGGTACATGGAGAGGGCAGTTTGGAAGTAAATGGGTATACAGATGCCAGCTTCCAATCTAACAAAGATGACTGTAAATCACAGTCTGGTTTTGTGTTCATAATGGGAGGAGGAGCAGTTAGTTGGAAAAGTTCCAAACAAGAAACAACTGCTGATTCCAAGACGGAAGCTGAGTACATTGCTGCTTCAAAAGCAGCTAAATAAGCAGTCTAGATCAAAAAATTCATAACCGAACTAGGAGTGGTGCCTAGCATTGTTGATCCGATTCCTTTATATTGTGACAACAATGGAGCCATTGCGCAAGCAAAGGAACAACGGTCTCATCAGCGATCCAAGCATGTTCTCAGACGCTACCATCTCATAAGGGAAATAGTAGCTAGAAATGACGTGAAAATAGAAAGGGTTCCCACAAATGATAATGTGGCGGATCCCCTCACTAAAGCACTTTCCCAGATTAAGCATGATCACCATATAAATAGAATGGGTCTGAGACATATGAGTGATTGGCTCTAGTGCAAGTGGGAGATTGTTAGAGAGTATGCCCTAGAGCCCATGTAATAAGGTTGTTTTTCATATGTATAAAATTCATATTCTTAATAAAAGGCGTCATTCATTTATTAATGCTATGTTTAAGTACATGAGTTTGTAAATCTTAAATTAATAAATGAAGTCCTAGACATTATAAACACAGTGCAAAGGCAATCATGAAAGTGTTTATGATATGAGATGACTATTGCATGCAAATGTGTTAATATCTAAATATCCCTAGTCATAGAATTAACAAGACAGGACGTCGTTAATTCGGACAGACTAGCACATGTTATGCTTCTTGAATGGTTCAAATAGTGGTTCCCATAACTGTGATTATGGAAGATAATCAAAGCTAACATGTGGATACTTGTTAGAAGAACAAGTTCATTGGAGACTTGCATAGAGAATCCTCACATGGATATTAAATCTATGTCAGTGAGGAATCTCTTCATAGCGGTTATGCAAGTATCCTTAGACTTGAGATCACCAAAGTTATCTTAAGTAGCAAGTGGTATACTTTGACTCCATAACTGATTACTTCCAACTGGGAGTGAACATAGTTAGGAGATTGGGTATATCATGACCTACTTGAAGATAGTTGAGTGATTCACAAAGGATTCACCATCCCAGATTTAACAAGGGAAGTTATCTCGCATGATTCTATAATTGCCTTGTTCAGAGAATCTCTGGCCAGAGTAATATGCCGAGATGGATGGAGATCCATGAAAGGCATTTTAGGAACAATGGTTAAATTAATAGAACATAAATAATTAGATTTATATGGGTTGACAGAAATCCATACTCAGAATCTAATTGAGATAAGAGTGGTAAAAGGAGTAATTGCACGGTAACTGTTTCTATGGAAGGGTACAGTCAAACCACATGACTGTCCTGACATTTGGGTAGTCATGATGCCTAGCTAGAGGCCAAACATGACTTGTATAATGATGTATCAAGATATCAATAGAGATTGATAAAATGATTTAAAGGAGTTTAAATCATGTGAGTTTTGAATAGAACTCACAATTACATATTATACTGCCAATATGGACAGGAACCCAATAGGTCACACACATATAGAGAAAAGGGTAAAATGGTAAAATCACAAGGATAATAATATTTGATATTATTATGAAGGTAGAGAAGTGAATAAGATAATAATTAATTAAAGAGTTTAATTAATTATGATCAAATAAAATTGTCCGCGGAACTTTTGAGAAATGTTCTGTAAAATTGGACCTAATTGAAATAATGTATTTTATGATTAATTATTATTATTATCTTATAAGTGTTATAAGACTACTATAATTGTTATAGGACTGATATACTAATTAATAGGTCCATTGGAGAAATTATAAAGGGCCAAAGGAATGAAGAAGTTGGAGGAAGCCCTCCAGAAGAGGGCCAAATGCCAACTCCATACAGAAGGGCTTAGAGGGCTTTTTCTTGTACCAAATTAATTTATATATGTTACATAAGTGTTATGGAACTCACATATTTAATTTGGTTGGATTTGGAATCCATTTGGGTATTTAAATTCAATTAGATGCACAAAGGGCCTGGTTTGTGGATTTTGTGCATAGACTTTTATGAAAAGGATTAAATTGGATTTAATTAAGCCCAAATGATTATAATTAATTCTAGAGGCCCAATTAATAATTCTCCAGCAATTTTAAAGAGCCCAATCTCATTAAGGAGTTTGAATTTTAACCTAACTATAAAAGGCCAACTAATGAGAATTAGGGTTAAGTGATTAAAACAATAAGAAAGTTTTTTCTCTTAATCTCTCTCTCCCTTTTGCGCCAAATCCTAAGCTAGCTCTTGGGAATTTCGGCCAGCCCTAGTTAAACACCAATTTGTTGGTTCAATTTACCCCTCTCTAGTGTGGATTACTCATTGGAGGTGTTCGATTTTGGACACTGTGGTTTGCGATAACCCGGTGCGAAGTAAAATCAACAGTTCAACAAAAATAAAAGGTGATTTTTCTTATTCTCATATAGTTATATTGTGTATTCATGGCAAGATCAGATCTAATGGTTAAAAAAATTTAAAATTCCGCTCATGTATGTGATGCATGTAACCGTTAAATTCCAACAGATTTAAAGGGCATTAA
Source organism: Excoecaria agallocha (assembly GCA_037975025.1). Lineage (NCBI taxonomy): Eukaryota > Viridiplantae > Streptophyta > Magnoliopsida > Malpighiales > Euphorbiaceae > Excoecaria > Excoecaria agallocha. Next base: position 30,517,815 of record CM075812.1, read on the forward strand.
TCCAAGCTATTGCACTCATTGGATTCCAATGGAGGAAGATTGAAAACCAATCGCTTATCCCCAAAGAAGACTCAATCCAGCTATGCAAGAGGTGGTAAAGAAAGAGGTACTCAAACTATTTGATTCAAGTATAGTTTATCCTATCTCTGATAGTAAATGGGTTAGCCCAGTGCAATGTGTACCTAAGAAAGGGGGAATGACAGTGGTGAAGAATGAATTAGATGAACTCATTCCAACTCGAACAATTACGGGTTGGAGGGTGTGCATAGATTATAGGAGATTGAACCATGCCACCCGAAAAGATCATTTTCCATTGCCATTCATTGATCAGATGTTAGAGAGGTTAGCTGGTAATAGGTTTTATTGTTTCTTAGATGAGTATTCAGGATACCCGCAAATCCCCATAGCCCCTGAAGATCAGGAGAAAACAACCTTTACCTGCCCTTATGGCACATTTGCCTATAGAACTTAAGCAGGCTAAACTAAAGTGTAAATGCATCACATTTAATTTCAATATAAGTATTGCATATGGTATATGAAATAACATGTTTACCTATGGTTTTTTAAGCATGTGCTATATTTATATATGTTATGTACTGATCCTTTTCATGATATGTTTAAATTCAAGTATGCCGAATTAAATGTAGAGTTACACTGTTATTTATGATATCACGTTATATTTCCCTTACTTTGAATATGTATTTTAATATTTTCAAATTATCATATGTTATATGTTTCCGACGACCACTGTTAATGGTTGTCTTTCATATTTAGTATCCCCACTAAGCTTTATAACTTAGCACGGGTTATTTTATCCATGTAGGTTTTGTAGTCAGGGCTTTTTGCACAGGAACGAACTCTGCATCAGGATAGGCCAATCTTGATGCAAAGTTCGTTCCTGAGCAAAAGCTTTGACTACAAAACCTACATGGATAAAATAACCCATGCTAAGCTATAAAGCTTAGTGGGGATACTAAACATGAAAGACAACCACTCATAGTGGTCATCAAAAATATATAATCTATAATAATTGAAAATAAAAATTTAGATAATAGGAATAAGTATAAGACAAAGCATAACATATTAAACAACAATGTAACCCTTCAATTAATTCAACATACTTGAATTTGAACAATTCATAAAAAGATCTGTACATTATGTCAAGAAATATCAATACATGCATTAAAAACAATAGTTAAGCATGATAACCCATATATCATATGCATAAATCATGTTGTGATTAACTATGAAACATTTATTCTTTAATTTAGCCTGCTTAAGTTCTAAGGGTGGATAATGGGATCGGTGGATACCCAAGGGTATCATATAGTGAATATCCAAAGATATAAAATCTGTGAACCCAAACAGGGTCAACTATACGATGGATCGGTCAAGCACCCAAACAGGGTCAACTGTACGATGGATCGGTCAAGCACCCAAACAGGGCTGTGCATGATCTAATCGGATCAACTATACTTTAGACCTAAAAAGGTCGACGGTGGCAGCTGTAATATCCTTATAAGCGCCTATCTAACCACAATTGAACTCCAGTAGCAAATAATATAGTTTCTAAGTTCATTTAATATATATATATATATATATATATCATGTTTGCACAAATATCATATACTTTGTACATGTATGTGATCATATCATAATACACAATTCTCTAGTGTATAACATGTATTCATGTATTCTTATAGTATTACACATATCTGTATTTGAACATGCATATCATCATAATCATATACTTGAACATGTTATCTTTAGGCATCTCACGTGTTCATAGTCATGCTAAAACATCACTTATTTCAAAAGCATCTAACATATAGCCTTTCATGTTCTTTAAATTTACTACCAATAACTATCACATGTGTGTATAACATGCCTTTTTCTATCAAGTAGTGGAACATACCCATTTAGTTGTTAATCATAACACATGCCTCATATATGAAATTCTATAACATGCCATGTCATTTAGTTTCTTTTATAATATAATCCCAAGAATTCTTTGATCATCCTTTAACTATATATATATATATATATATATATATATATATATATATATATATATATATATATATATATATATATATATATATATATATATATATATATATATATATCAATACTATGCTCATATGAATGCTTGGGATGCTATGGTTTTACACATAGTATGTTGAGGTGTCAAAATAGTATAGTTATTATCACACAATAAAGCAAAGCATTAAAAGAAGAGCACACACTATGTAAGTCGCGAGCACGATAGAGGCAAAAATAACAATCTACTTATAGTACATTGCCGTGGGCGTGAACATTATCGCGAGCGCGATAGACTTGGATTATACAATCTCAATATCTAGTACATTATTGCGAGCGTGAACATTCCCATGAGCGCGACAGACCCGAATTATACAATCTTAATATCTTTTCACCACTTCAACAACTCTTGTAATGATTCCATTTTATGCCTATTTAACTTGCTTAAGCTTACATTATTTAAACCTCGGTTTCATGCATTAAAATTCATAATACTTCCATTTAATACCTTTAACTTAGATTCCATAATTTTACCATCAAAACATAATATGAAACAGGTGTATAATTCAATTTGATAAAGTCCTTATCATGCTAAGTTCTCCTATAATAGTACAATTATAGAACCAAGTGAAGCTATTATGGAATAACCCTTTTAAGAAATATAAGTTCCTTCCACATTTTTGACATGCATTAACATTTCTATATTCTAATCAAAACTTCCATTGCCTACATCTAAAAGGACAAGAAGAATCACATAGTCTCAAGGCACACAAATCCCATACCTTGGCCGAAATTTCCACCTAGCTTTTCTCCTAAGCTTTTCCTTTCCCTTTGCTCCTTACTCTTTCTTATTCTCCTTAATCAATAATTCACTCATACATATCAAACTTCCAGCACTCAACCCAATTCACCATCAACTAAAATGAAAAGAAGATGAAGAAGAAAAAGCGATGAATTCTAATTTATTAAGATTACCTAATAATACACACTATTGGTCATGATTTAATTCAACATGCATGCATTTCTCTTCAAAAACTCTTCAAGAATCAACTATGAATATAAGGGTTGAGAGAAGAAAATTTCTGAAATTCCCTTCAAGAAGAATCCATCCCACATGCACACTCCCTCTCCTAAAATTTTGACTTTTATACTAGCAAGGGAAAATTCCCTTTTTGGTCCCTTAAAAACTTGCATGTCACCCTTTAACCTCTCTCCTTTATGTATGTTACTAATTGACCTATACATTTATTCCTTTTCTTAAATTTACCTCTCAAATTTATTCTTCTATTCACATTTGCCCCTAACAAATGCCATAATTACAAATTTACTCCAAATTAATACTTTATACTACAATTATACCCTCAATAATATTACACTATAATATCCTATTTTTTTTTTCAACAATTAACATTATAACAAAATAATTTATCACTTGTCCCATACTTTATATGAAATTCACATTTTTAATTAAGCTTAATCAAATAAAATCCTACTCGAAACATGCAAATTTCAATTAGGGTCATGTTAGAGGCCTTACAATTCTGTCCCCCTTAAAGAATTTTGTCCTCGAAATTTATATCTGTTCCAAACAATTGAGGATATTGCTCCCTCATGACTGCCTCTAGTTCCCAAGTCACTCTTGTATGCCATGATGTTGCTAGAGCACTTTGACCAGAGGGATTTGCCTATTCCTCAATTGTCTGATTTCCCTAGCCAGGATTTGTTTTGGTTCCTCATCATACGTGAATCCGGTTGTATTTGAATATCTTGGATTTGCAGCTTATAAGATTCATCATAACGATATCTTCTAAGCATGGACACATGGAACACATCATGAACTTGGGTAATTCTATGGGAAGAGCCAATCTATAAGCCAGTAGTCCGACTCTTCGGAGAATTTCATATGGACCAATAAATCTCGGACTAAGCTTTCCCTTTTTCCCAAATCTATGCACTTTTCTCTAGGGAGATACCTTCAGAAATACTTTGTCACTTCAGAAATACTTTGTCACTCACCTGATACTCGATATCTTTTCTTTTCAAGTCAACATATGATTTCTATCTATCACTAGCTTCTTTCAGCCTCTGCTTGATAACTTAAACTTTTTCTTCTGTGTCTCTAACAAGGTTAGGATCTATTATTCTACTTTCATTCAACTCAGTCAAACAAACTGGAGTTCTACATTTTTTGCAATACAAAGCCTCATATGGAGCCATCTGAATACTCTTATGATAACTGCTATTGTGGGCAAATTCCATTAAGGCCATATATTCGTCCCAAGTTCTAGAAAACTCCAAAGCACATCCCCTCATCATATCTTCTAAAACCTAAATAACCCTTTCAGATTGTCCATTCGTTGGAGGATGAAAAGTTGTACTGTACTTGAGCTGTGTTCCCAAGGCCTGTTGTAGATTCTACCAAAATCTTGAGGTCAACCTTAGACCTTGATCAAAAATTATGGATATCGGTATACCATGTAGCTTTACAATCTCATTCACATATAACTCTCAAGTTTATCCATAGAATAATCTGTTCGATGTGGTATAAAGTGAGCTACTTTTGTAAACTTATCCATTATTTCCCAGACCGCATCATATCTTCTTTGAGTAAGAGGCAAACCAGTAACAAAGTCCATGGTAATGTCTTCCCACTTCCACTATGGAACCGAAATGGGATTCAAGAGACCTAAAAGAAACTGATATTCTGCTTTTACTTGTTGACATGTTAAACATTTAGAAACATATTCAACAACATCTTTCTTCATGCCAGGCCACCAGTAAAACTGTTTCAACTCTTGATACATCTTGCTCCCACCTAGATGTATAATAAATGTAGTATTATGTGCTTCATGCAACAATATTCTTTTCACTTCTTTGTGATTAGGAACACATAACCTATTATGGTAGTATACACCACCATCTTTTTTTACTAACAAATCTAATTGATCACCCTCACAAAATGCTTTCACAATTTGTTATAACTTTTCATAAACCTTCTGAGCATCTATCACTGTCTGCCTAATCATGGGCCTAGCTTTAATCTGTGATATTAATGCACCCTCCGATGTAAATTTCCATCTATACTGCTTTAACATCAATACTGCCACTGTCTTACGACTTAAGGCATTAGCAACCACATTCGCTTTTCTTGGATGGTAGTCAACTATACAATCTTAATCTTTGAATAATTTCAACCATCTTCTCTGCCTCAAATTAAGTTCTTTCTGAGTAAGCAAGTATTTGAGGCTTTTATGATCACTATAAATCTTGCATTTTTCCCCATACAGGTAATGTCACCAAATTTTTAAAGCAAAAACCACAGCTGCCAGTTCTAGATCATGAGTCGGGTAGTTCTACTCATGAGGCTTCAACTGTCTAGATGCATAAGCTACAACTTTACCATATTGCATTAATACACATCCCAAACAAACTTTGGAGGTATCACTGTACATTGTATACTCTTTCCCTGACACAAATTGAGTTAACACTGGAGCTTCCGTCAGCATATTCTTTAATCATTTAAAGCTTGCTTGGCAATGATCAGACCACTCAAACTTAATATTCTTCCTTAAAAACTTAGTGAGGGGTGAAGCAATGACAGAAAAACCCTTCACAAAATGAAGATAGTAACCTCCCAACCCGAGAAAACTTCTAATTTTGTGTACATTCCTGGGTGGTCTCCAATTAACAATAACTTCAATTTTATTCGGATCAACCCTAACACCTTCAGCAGATACAACATGACCTAGGAAAGACACTTCCTTAAGCGAAAAGTCATGTTTACTCAACTTGGCATATAGCAGATTCTCTTTTGAAGTTTGCAACACAATCCTCAGATGTTCAGCATGCCCAGCTTCATTTCTGGAGTAAACCAGTATGTCATCAATAAACATTATAACAAATCGATCCATGTAGGATCTGAATACCCTATTCATAAGATCCATGAATGCAGCAAGTGCATTAGTCAACCCAAATGGCATAACTTTGAATTCATAATGTCCACAACGGGTTCTGAATACAGTTTTAGGAACATCTCTATCCTTAATGTTGGAATTTAACGGTTACATGCATCACATACATGAGCGAAATTTTAAAATTTTTTAACCATTAGATCTGATCTTGCCATGAATACACAATAAAACTATATGAGAATAAGAAAAATCACCTTTGATTTTTGTTGAACAGTTGATTTTACTTTGCACCGGGTTGTCGTAAACCACAGTGTCCAAAATCGAACACCTCCAATGAGTAATCCACACTAGAGAGGGGTAAATTGAACCAACAAATTGGTATTTAACTAGGGCTGGCCGAAATTCCCAAGAGCTAGCTTAGGAGTTGGCGCAAAAGGGAGAGAGAGATTAAGAGAAAAGACTTTCTTTTTGTTTTAATCACTTAACCCTAATTCCTCATTAGTTGGCCTTTTATAGTTAGGTTAAAATTCCCACTCTTTAATGAGATTGGGATCTTTAAAATTGCTGGAGAATTATTAATTGGGCCTCTGAAATTAATTATAATCATTTGGACTTAATTAAATCCAATTTAAACCTTTTCATAAAAGACTATGCACAAAACCCACAAACTAGGCCCTTTGTGCAACTAATTGGATTTAAATACCCAAATGGATTCCAAATCCAACCAAATTAAATATGTGAGTTCCATAACACTTATGTAACATATATAAATTAATGTGGTCCAAGAAAAAGCCCTTTAAGCCCTTCTGTATAGAGTTGGCATGTGGCCCTCTTCTGGAGGGCTTCCTCCAACTTCTTCATTCCTTTGGCCCTTTATAATTTCTCCAATGGACCTATTAATTATTATATCAGTCCTATAACACTTATAGTAGTCTTATAACACTTATAAGATAATAATAATTAATCATAAAATATATTATTTCAATTAGGTCCAATTTTGCAGAACATTTCTCAAAAGTTCCGCGGACAATTTTATTTGATCATAATTAATTAAACTCTTTAATTAATTATTATCTTATTCACTTCTCTACCTTCATAATAATATCAAATATTATTATCCTTGTTATTTTACTATTTTACCCTTTTCTCTATATGTGTGTGACCTATTGGGTTCCTGTCCATGTTGGCAGTATAATATGTAATTGTGAGTTCTATTCAAAACTCACATGATTTAAACTCCTTTAAATCATTTTATCAATCTCTATTGATATTTTGATACATCATTATACAAGTTATGATTGGCCTCTAGCTAGGCATCATGACTACCCAAATGTCAGGAAAGTCATGTGGTTTAACTGTACCCTTCCATAGAAACAATTACCGTGCAATTACTCCTTTCACCACTCTTATCTCAATTAGATTCTGAGTATGGATTTCTGTCAACTCATATAAATCTAATTATGTATGTTCTATTAATTTAACCATTGTTCCTAAAATGCCCTTTATGGATCTCCATCCATCTCGGCATATTACTCTGGCCAGAGATTCTCTGAACAAGGCAATTATAGAATCATGCGAGATAACTTCCCTTGTTAGATGATGGTGAATCCTTTGTCAATCACTCAACTATCTTCAAGTAGGTCATGATATACCCAATCTCCTAACTATGTTCACTCCCAATTGGAAGTAATCAGTTATGGAGTCAAAGTATACCACTTGCTACTTAAGATAACTTTGGTGATCTCAAGTCTAAGGATACTTGCACAACCGCTAAGAAGAGATTCCTCACTGACATAGATTTATTATCCATGTGAGGATTCTCTATACAAGTCTCCAATGAACTTGTTCTTCTAACAAGCATCCATATGTTAGCTTTGATTAGCTTTCATAATCAGAGTTATGAGAACCACTGCTTGAACCATTCAAGAAGCATAATATGTGCTAGTCTGTCTGAATTAACAATGTCTTGTCTTGTTAATTCTATGACTAGGGATATTTAGATATTAACACATTTGCATGCAATAGTCATCTCATATCATGAACACTTTCACGATTGCCTTTGCACTGTGTTTATAATATCTAGGACTTCATTTATTAATTTAAGATTTACAAACTCATGTACTTAAACATAGCATTAACAAATGAATGACGCCTTTTATTAAGAATATAAATTTTATACATATGAAAAACATCCCTATTACATGGGCTCTAGGGCATACTCTCTAACACTTAACTCTACGTTGATAATAACCTTATCGCAAATCTATCTTTGAAAATACACCCGCACCACTTAACTGATCAAACAGATCCTCAATTCAAGGCAAAGGATATTTGTTCTTCACTGTCACTTTGTTTAACTGTCTATAATCGATACACATCCTCATCGATCCATCCTTCTTTTTAACAAATAAGACTAGTGCACCCTAAGGTTACACACTAGGTCTGATGAAGCCTTTCTCTAACAATTCTTGTAATTGAACCTTTAGTTCTTTTAATTCAGATGGAGCCATTCTATATGGTGCCCTAGAGATTGGGGTGGTACTAAGTAACAGATCAATAGACAACTCAACATCTCTTTCTGGAGGAAGACGAGGCAATTCCTCTGAAAATACTTTTGGAAATTCATTCACTACTGGTATATTCTCAAGTTTGAATGTATCCCTCTTTGAGTCAAGAACTAAAGCTAAAAATGCTTTACATCCTTTTCTAAGACAATGCCTAGCTTGCATTGCTGATATAACATTAGTCAGTAGATTAGAACAATTGCCTTCTACTACCAATTCCTTTCCTTCGTCATCCCTAAGAGATACTGTTTTCATTTCACAATTCACCACTGTATGATGTTTGGATAACCAATCCATTTCTAGAATTACATCAAACTCATGAAAAGGGAACTCAATCAAATTTGATAGAAACTCTCTCCCCTGAATTACTATGGGACAGTCTTTACACACTGTATTAACAATTACACTATGTCCCAATAGACTAGTCACACATACATCAAAATCTAACTGTTGTATTTTAGACATATCTCTACCCAAATCCCCAGTACAAATATAAGAATGAGTACAGCCAGGATCAATAACCACATGTATATCACAATTATAAAGAAAAAAAGTACCCGCTATAACTTCTGGAGCATTCTGTTCCTCACGAGCTTTCATTGCATAAGCCCGACTAGAAACCATTTGTGCAGGAAGTCTATCAACAGATTTAGACACATTTTATGACTAGGATCCATGATGAGTTGATCCACCCCTTCCTCTATCTCTACCTTTACCAGATGGGGGTGTATTAGAAGCTCCTATGCTACCTTATTGCTTAAAACCTTGATCCCTTTTCAAAGGACAATTTGCCATAAAATGGTTAGCACTACCACATCTAAAGCATTCTCCTGCCAGTTTCCTGCAGTTACCCCAATGGTGCCTAGAACTAAAAATAGACTCTACAGGCTGGCCTCCTTGAGCTCCTCTAAATGTTTTTACAGAGGAAGACCCTTCTCTAGTACCACCTTTTTTTTGCTCCCTATCTCTTTTAGCTATCTCATGCTTTTCAACTTTCATGGCAGTCATAACCAGTTGATTAAAATCCACCACATTCAAAGATGTAAATCCAAATAGTTTTTCTTTGATTCGATCATTCAAATCATCCTCGAAGTGTTTGCATTTAAAGACTCCTATCAACATCTCTTTGGGAACATACTTTCATAACAGGCTAAATTCTTTTTCATATTCAGCCACAGATAGAGCTTTTTGCCTCAAATTCAGAGAGTGCTTAAATTTCTCCTCCTTGTAAGCCTCAATAACATATTTCTTTCTGAACTCCTCCTCAAAGAATTCCTAGGTAAGTGGGTCAGGTAACTAAGGTTGTCTTAATATCAGTTTTCACCAATCATATGCCATGCCTTGAAGTAAGGACACAACACAAAATACCTTGTGATTTGCAGGCAGTTAATTTCATCAAATATCCTCTCCATCCTTTCCAACCAGAACTCATCTTGTTCAGATTATTCTAAATTAGTGCCCAGAAATTCTTGTGCCCCATGCTTCCTGATTTTAGATATCGGAGCTTTAGGCATTGTCATTCTTTGTAATATTTTAGCCATATTCTGAGATATTTTCAACAAGGCTTCTCCATGAATAGCAGTAGGAATTTCATTTTTGAAGGAGGATGAAGTCACTGGATTAGAAAGATTTGATCTAACCTGTAAATTACTTTCAGCATATTCTTCTATAGAATCCCTAGAAGAATTCACCATCTTTAATCTATAAGAAAACAAGAACTTTTGCATTAGGCCAACATGATACTATCTCATATTATAGAATCATATACTCAAATTGCCTAGAAAATACTAAACATAGGCTCTGATACCAAATTGAAACACTCTCCTCTAATGCCTTTAACATAAATCATATTATACCATTATGTCCTGTTATAATAGGTTATTAACCCAATGTAATATACATTTATCATATCAAATAGTCTATTTACTAAAGTATCCTGTACAACAATTAGGTGTTTCCCAAAATTTTAAGATTTTTAATTACATATGCATAATAGCTTATCTTGCAACGTACTCATCATTTTCATATAGTTATAACTATCTTAACTTTGTTGTTTGTAATGCATGACATTCAGTGATTCATCCAGCATATATGTATGACTAAGCATTCTAGGTCCTATATACATCCATACATTAGCACTATTTCAACAAGTTTATTGTTGGGATTTATCGGTTACATGCATCTCATACATAAGCGGAATTTAAAATTTTTAACCAATATTACTGATCTTGCCATGAATTTACAATATTCATATTAGTGAGAATAAGAAAAATCACCTTTGATTTTTGTTGTACAGTTATTTTTCCTTCGCATCGAGTTGTCGCAAACCACAGTGTCCAAAATCGAACACCTCCAATGAGTAATCCACACTAGAGAATGATAGAATGAACCAAAAATTGGGAGAGAACAAGGGGCTGGCCAAAAATTCCCATGAGCTAGCAAGGGAGGTGGCGGCTAGGGTTTTTGGAGGAGAGAAAAACTATTTCTCTTAATTGTTCACTTAACCCTAATTTCCACATCACTTGGATTTTTATAGTTAGGTTAAAATCCTACTTCATAATGTTATTGGGATCTTTAAAATTGTTGGAGAATTATTAATTCAGTTTCTGGAATTATTTATAATTATTTGGGCTCAATTAAATCCAATTTAAGCCCTTTCACAAAAGACTATGCACAAAACTCACAAACTAGGCCCTTTGTACATATACTTGGATTTAATTACCCAAATGAATTATAAATCCAACCAAATTCAATATATAGGCTCCATAACACTTATGTAACATATTTAATTTATTTTGGTCCAAGAAATAGGACTCTAAGGCCTTCTTTTTTGGAATTGGCGTCTGGCCCTTCTTTAGGAGGGCTTCTGTGCCAACTTCATTTCTTTGGCCCTTTATAATTCCTCCAATGGACCTATTAATTATTATATCAGCCCTATAACACATATAGTCCAATAATAATTAATTATGAAATACATTATTTCAATTAGGTCCAATTTTGCATAATATTTTCTCAAAAGTTCCATGAATACTTTTACTTGATCATAATTAATTAAATTCTTTAATTAATTATTATCATATTCACTTCTCTATCCCCATAATAATATCAAATATTATTATCCTTGTCATTTTACCATTTTATCTTTTTTCTCTATATGTGTGTGACCTATTAGGTTCCTGTCCATGTTGGCAGTATAATATGTAATTGTGAGTTCTATTCAAAACTCACATGATTTAAACTCCTTTAAATTATTTTATCAACCCCTATTGGTATTCTTGATACATTATTATAAAAGTCATGATTAGCCTCTAGCAAGGAATCATGACTACCCAAATGTCAGGAAAGTCAAGTGGTTTGACTATACCCTCCCATAGAAACAGTTACCGTGCAATTACTCCTTTCACCACTCTTATCTCAATTAGATTCTGAGTATGGATTTCTGTCAACTCATATAAATCTAATCATGTATGTTCTATTAATTTAACCATTGTTCCCAAAATGCCCTACATGGATCTCTATCCATCTTGGCATATTACTCTGGCCAGAGATTCTTTTAACAAGGCAATTATAGAATCATGCGAGATAACTTCCCTTATTAAATCTGGGATGGTGAATCCTTTGTCAATCACTCAACTATCTTCAAGTAGGTCATGATATATCCAATCTCCTAACTATGTTCACTCCCAGTTGGAAGTAATCAGTTATGGAGTCAAAACATACCACTTGCTACTTAAGATAACTTTGGTGATCTCAAGTCTAAGGATACTTGCATAAACGCTATGAAGAGATTCCTCACTAACATAGATTTAATATCCATTTGAGGACTCTCTTTGTTGGTCTCCAATGAACTTGTTCTTCCTATAAGCATCCACATGTTAGCTTTGATTATCTTCTATAATCACAGTTATAAGAACCACAGCTTGAACCATTCAAAAAGTATAACTTGTGCTAGTCTGTCCGAATTAACAATATCCTTATCTCGTTAATTCTATGACTAGGGATATTTAGATATTAACACATTTGCATGCAATAGACATCTCATATAATGAACATTTTCATGATTGCCTTTGCAATGTGTTTATAATATCTAGGACTTCATTTATTAATTTAAGATTTACAAACTCATGTATTTAAACATAGCATTAATAAATGAATGATGCCTTTTATTAAGAATATAAATTTATACATATGAAAAACATCCCTATTTCATGGGCTCTAGGGGCATACTCTCTAACAATCTCCCACTTGCACTAGAGCCAATCACTCATATGTCTCAGACCCAGGCTATTTATATGGTGATCGTGCTTCATCTGGGAAAGTGCTTTACTGAGGGGATTTGCCATATTATCATCTATAGGGACCTTTTCTATTTTCACATCATTTCTAGCTGCTATTTCCCTTATGAGATGGTAGCGTCTGAGAAAATGCTTGGATCGCTGATGAGACCTTGGTTCCTTTGCTTGCGCAATGGCTCCATTGTTGTCACAATATAAAGGAATTGGATCAATAATGCTAGGCACCACTCCTAGTTCAGTTATGAACTTTTTTATCGAGACTGCTTCTTTGGCTGCTTCTGAAGCAGCAATGTACTCAGCTTCCGTCGTGGAATCAGTAGGTGTTTCTTGTTTAGAACTTTTCCAACTAACTACTCCTCCTCCCATTATGAACACATAACCAGACTGTGATTTACAGTCATCTTTGTCAGATTGGAAACTGGCACCTGTATACCCATTTACTTCCAAACTACCCTCTCCATATACCAAGAATATATCCTTAGTCCTTCTCAAGTACTTAAGAATATTATTTACAGCTACCCAGTGTTCCTCTCCAAAATTGGATTGGAATTTGCTTGTGACACTCAAAGCAAATGCTATATTTGGACATGTATATAACACAACATATATGATAGAACCAATTGCAGATGCATATGGTATTTTATTCATGCTCTCTCTATCCTCTAGTGTCTGCGGACACAGACTTAGGAAGGTGTTTCCAATGCACCATGGGTGTAAACCCTTTCTTAGAAAGATCCTTATTGAACCTCTTAAATACTTTATCTATATATGTACTCTGAGAAAGACCTAGCAACCTATTGGATCTATCTCTATAGATCCTTATTCCCAGAATATAGGATGCTTCTCCAAGGTCTTTCATGGAGAATTGCTTGGATAACCATATTTTAACAGATTTGAGAAGAGAAATATCATTTCCCATGATCAATATGTCATCCACATATAGAACTAGGAAGACAATTGCACTCCCACTGACCCTTTTATACACACAAGGTTCATCTTCATTCTGTGAGAAACCAAACTCTTTGATTGTATCATTGAATCGTATGTTCCAGCTCCTAGAGGCTTACTTCAATCCATAAATGGATCTTTGAAGCTTGCATACCTTTTCACCATTTCCTGATGTGAACCCTTCCGGTTATGTCATATACACATCCTCAGTAAGATTTCCATTAAAGAAAGCTGTCTTCAAATCCATTTTCCAAATCTCATAATCATAATGAGCTGCAATGGCTAAAAGTATTCTTATAGACTTAAGCATCGCTACAGGAGAAAAAGTTTTGTCATAGTCAATACCTTCTTTTTTACGATAACCCTTTACTACTAAGCGAGCTTTATAGGTAACTATATTACCTTCCATGTTGGTCTTCTTTTTGAAGACCCATTTGCACCCTATGGGTTTTATCCCTTCAGGTGGTTGAGTTAAAGTCCATACTTTATTCTCATACATGGAGCCCATTTCAGAATGCATAGCCTTAAGCTATAAATCACGTTCTGAACTGTTCAAAACTTATTGATAGCTTGTAGGATCATTGTCCTCTACTACAGTTATGTCTCTATCTGAATTAATGTGAAATCCATATCTCACAGGGATAGAATGCATCCTAGTAGATCTTCTAGGATTTTATGCATAATCAGGTTCAACTGCAATCTCATCATTATGAAATTCAGTTTCGGGTTCAATCGGTTGATCGGGTTCAATCGGTTAATCATCTTCTATTTGTCGGTCTTGAACTTCACCAAGTTTAATTTTACTCCTACTATCCTCTCGTAGGAGAAATTCTCTTTCCAAGAAGACAGCATGCCTTGAAACAAACACCTTTTGTTCTAAGGGATGATAGAAAGAATATCCAAACATTTCTTTTAGATATCCCACAAATAAACATTTATCAGACTTAACATCCAGTTTGTCTGACATTGTCCTCCTCACATAAGCGGGACAACCCCATACTTTCATATGAGAAATTGTGGTTTTCTTGTTATTCCACATCTCATATGGAGTAACATCAATTGATTTACTAGGAACTCTGTTTAACACATAAACAACAGTTTCTAGTGCATATCCTCAAATGGATTTAGCCAAGTCTGCTCGGCTCATCATTGATCGAACCATATCTAATAGTGTTCGATTTCTCCTTTTAGACACACCATTGTGTTGTGGTGTATATGGTGGAGTCCATTGAGATAAAATCCCATCATCTCTAAGATAATCCTAAAACTCTTGGCTTAAGTATTCTCCACCTCGATCTGATCTAAGTGTTTTAATACTCTTGCCAAGTTATTTCTCTACTTCATTTCTGAATTCTTTGAACTTTTCAAATGCTTCTAATTTATATTTCATCAGATAGATGTATCCATACTTGCAATAATCATCTATGAAAGTAATGAAGTATGAGTAACCTCCTCTAGCATGTGTAGTCATTAGACCACATACATCTGAATGTATTAAGTCCAAAACCATTTTAGCTCATTCTCCTTTACCAATAAAGGGAGCTTTTGTCATTTTTCCCAATAAACAAGATTTGTATGTATCAATTGATTCATAATCAAATGATCCCAAATCACCTGACTTGTGTAATTTGGTCATGCATTTCTCATTTATATGGCCTAAACGACAATGCCATAAGTATGAGTTATTTAGATTATCATATTTCATTCTCTTGGTATCCACATTATGTACTTCTTTAATTAAATCAAGAACAAATATACCATTCTCAATGATATCTTTTGCATAAAACATATTGTTCTTAAAAATGTAACAACACTTGTCCTTTTAAAGAAATATCATAATCGTTCAAAAAACAACTGAAAGAAATAATACTGTTGGATAAAGCTAGAACATAATAACAATTATTTAATTCTAGTACTAATCCACTAGGAAGAGGCAAATGGTAAGTCCCCAAAACCGTTGTAGAGATGTTCTATCCAGTAGCTGACTGCAAACATATCTCTGCCTTTCCAACTCTTTTAAAGCTTCTGAGCCCCTATAGATCATTACATAAGTGAGATCCACATCCAGTATCTAATACCCAAGATTGTTTTGAAGCAATATAATAAGTATTAATTTCAATCATATGAATACATGAAATAAAAGCATCAGCTTGCTTCTTCTCCTTGAGAGAATCTAGATAGGCCTTGCAGTTGCGCTTCCAATGACCATCCTTTCCACAATGGAAGCAAGTTCCTTTGGGATTCTCTTTCTTGGCAACCTTTTTCTTGGAGATCCCACCATTTTTTGGCTGTGTCTTGGTTATCTTCTTCTTCTTCTGCTTCTTGCCTTTAGTAGAAGTGACAACCATGACACTTTTTTGATCCTTCTTAAAGGATCCATCAGCTATCTTGAGCATGTTGATTAACTCAGGAATGGTTACTTGGATCTTGTTCATGTTGAAGTTAAGCACGAAAGGTGCATAACTTGGAGCCAGCGAGTACAAGATTAAATCTATGTATAGATCATTATCCATAACATAGCCAAGT
Organism: Excoecaria agallocha; assembly: GCA_037975025.1. NCBI lineage: Eukaryota > Viridiplantae > Streptophyta > Magnoliopsida > Malpighiales > Euphorbiaceae > Excoecaria > Excoecaria agallocha. The sequence goes on from CM075812.1 coordinate 30,534,099, forward strand.
CTACTCAAATGCTCAATATACCCATACATCTTCAATACATGAGTAACAGCTGAAGTGCCTTCCATCATTTTGCAGCTAAATAGAGCTCGAGCAATCTCATATTGCTCAGTTCTAGCCTGAGAAGAATAAAGCTCCTCAAGATGCAAAATGATGGTTCTAGCATCCATCATCTCATATTGCTTCTAAAGTTCTAAGGACATAGCACCCAGCATCAGACATGCTGCCGCTTCACTATCCTCCATGTATTTTTGATAAATACCTTTGATCTTATTAATAGCATCATCTGATGGAAGTGGTGGTGGATCTTTATCCAAGACATAATGGATCTTTTCAGCTCTGAGAACAATTCTCACTTGCCTGATCTAGTCAGAATAGTTACTACCAACCAGCTTGTTATCCAAGATTGATCGTATATTAATGTTTGATGTGCTCATGACGATGACCTAGATGTGAAAAAGAAAATATATGAGAGTATGTTCATATATATATGTATGCATTAATAAGGTCTTTAATTAATCCATTTACTTCCACTATTTCATTACGAATTAATAAACCTTACTATATAATTCGAGAAAACCCGATGGTTTTCATAGTAGGCCAATATCCAATCCTTGATATGTAATTTGACCATGACTTTGGTCAACAAGCCAAACTCCATATCCTTGAAAGGTAGGTATCTCTATACCAATTGTGTCTCTTGATGTCATGTTAAATGTCTATTTTTTATGTGTATTTTTCTTTTATTTATGTAGTTAAATATGTAATATTATATGTATTTTTATGTCTTTTTGTTCAATTTATGTATTTGTGTTTGTTTTAGGTAGGAGTTGGTGAAGTGTGAGAAAAATGGAGAAGAATGTGAGAATTTCAAAGTATAAGCTCACGACTCGTGAAGAAGATCACGAGTAGACAAAGAGAATCACGAGTCGGACGAAGATCACGAGTGGAGAAAGAGTGAAGATGGAAGATGGAATTCACGACTCAACACCCAGCTCACGAGTCGGGACAAGGAATCACGTGTCGTGAAGTACATCACGACTCGTGAAGATGATCACTAGTCGGCTAAGGGTTGACGAGTCAGAAATGGAAGAAGGAAAGAAGGAGATCACGACTCGTGAAGGCATTCACGAGTCGGACAAAGAGCAGTTTCCCAAATGATGTGTCTTTTGAATCTGAATTTTCAACCAAATGATGTGTCCCTTTAGAAGCAACTTTTCGTGGATTATGAGAGGACATATCTGTAGAGTGAAGACATATAAAAAGGGGAGAAAAACTCTTAAAAGAGAGAGAGGAAAAAAAAGGGAGAAAAAAAAATCAATCATTTGTTTTATTGTTTTCTTAAGAACATTTGAGTAGTTTTGGTTATTATTATTCTACTTAGTTTTAGAGGATGACAAAGGAACAAAGCCAAAGGAATAAGAGATTCATAAGAAGGTCAAATTAGAAAGTAAACACTGGGGAGTGATATTTTCTTATCTCTTATTTCTACTTTATTTGTAATCTATTTGTGGCTAAGTTCTTTTGATACATTTTAACTATGTAATCTAAGTTTGTTATTAATCTATTGTTATCTTTGTTTATGAATGTCTATTTTATTTATGTATGAAGTATGATTTAAGTTTGTTTGAGTGCTTAAATTTACTTAGTATGCTTGATCACCATATTAAGTATGTTAGTCAATTAATTCACAATGAGAGTTGGGATTCTTTGATGGAAAGTCAAATAAATTTACTTAAAGCATTGAATTCACTTAGAGATAAGGAATTCACTTTGAGGGGTTAAAGAATTGGCATAGAACTTCATGGTTTTTATTTATCTCTATAATGACATGAGAATGCTTATAGACTCTAAGTAAAAACACTCTTTATTGACAACGAGAGTTGCTTTAAAGAATCTTGGCTAAATTCTCCATTCATATCATTCATACAATTGTTAATTCATTCAAAGATGAACTTGTTTTATTTGGCTATTGTGTATAATCATCCTATCTTTAAAGTAATCTTTTATCCAAAATTAACTTAATATATTTTAAGTAGGTTAGTGTTTACATTAATTGCATGATTTTAAATGAAATTGTTACCTATCCATTTACTTGTTGTTATTTCAATATAAAATTACCCCGTTCCCTTTGGAACGATACCCTACTCGCTCTATACACAGTCTAGTGAGACTAAGGGTTAAATTAAATCCCCATCAGATTTTTGGAGCCGTTGCCGGGGAACGGTTCAAAATGAATTTTTATTGATTGATACAAAAGAGTAGATGTTTTAGGATCGTATGTTATATATTAGTTATTTTGATGCATGAATTCTTATATTGCGTTTTGTTTGTTTTAGTATTAGAGTTTTTGTAATCATTTTAGACTAAAAGTATTTTGTTTTGATTTGTGAAGGGAACTTAGAAGGAAGCTACAAGAGGAATTTAATCTGAAAGTAGAAGGAGAAAAAAGTGTTAAATTGGAGGAATGTCATAATTTTCCAATTATGGCGGGTGAAGAAAGGAGAACTCTTGGTTATTTTGCGATGCCAAATATTTCGGAAAGTTTTGGAGGAATAGTGGCACCGGCTATTGCTAATAGATCAAGCCGGCTGTCATTCAAATGGTGCAAAATAACCAATTTGGAGGTTTGCAAGGGGAAGACCCTTATGCTCATATCCTTACTTTTCTTAATGTGTGTGCTACATTTAAAATTAATGGAGTAAGTAATGATGCCATTAGACTTAGGTTATTTCCATTTTCTTTAAAAGAAAAGGCTCAAATTTGGCTTGCTAGTATACCTAGTGAGACAATTACTACATGGGACCAATTAAAACAAGCTTTTCTTCATAAGTATTTTCCACCACATAAAACGGCAAAATTTAGAAATCAAATATCTACATTTAAACAATTGTCTAATGAAACCATTTATACCTCTTGGGAAAGGTTTAAGGAACTCCAAAGGCAATGTCCTCATCATGGCTTGCCAGATTGGATGATTCCTCAAATCTTTTACAATGGGTTGATGGAGGAAAATAGAAATATTGTTAATGCTGCTTCAGGTGGAAAATGGTTGGAGAAGACTGCTAAGGAAGCTGAAACCTTGTTGGAAGAGTTAGCCTCGCAAGGCTACATGGGAGAAGAACCCACTATGGCGAAGGCTAAGGGGTTTTTGGAATTGGATTCCATTAATCTTTTGACGGCTAAGGTAGAAGCTTTGACAAAAATGGTAAGTAATTCTCACTCCAATGTTGAAAATGTGAGTCATGTATGTGAGAAATGTGGTGGACCTCATATGTATGTTAATTGTAGTGAGGGATCTAGTGAAGATGTAAGTTTTGTTCAAGGGAACTATAACCAAAGGATGGGTCAAAATTCTAATTATTATAACCCACAATGGAGAACCCATCCCGATTTTTCTTGGTCTAACCAAAATGCCCAATTGAACCCTCCTACTAATAATAATCACAATCATATGAACAAGTTACCTAACCCATCACCTTTTCCAAATAAGCAACCTTTTAACTCCCAACAACCTAAATCCCATTTAGAGAATTTGATGGAGCAATTTGTTAATCATCAAATGACAACTAACAAGCAAAATGAGGAACAATTTAGGCAAATAAACACTAAAATTGATCAACTTGTCACTCATAATAAGATGCTTGAAAACCAATTGGCTCAACAAGCCACTTCTAGTGCTAAACCTTTAGGCAAGTTACCAAGTCAACCTGAGTTTTTGCCTCATGAATTGGTTCAATCCATTATGTTAAGGAGTGGAAAAAAGATTGAGAGTAATAGTAAAAGTGATGAGAATCTTATTGTGAATGATGATCATATTGTGGATGCAAGTGAAAATGATAATAAGCTTGATGAACCTCAAGAAAAGATAACCTCATCTAGGAAAGATGGACCTAAAGTTAATTTGAATGTTTTGCCATTTCCTCAAAGACTTATTAGAAGAAATCTTGATAAGCAATTTGGCAAGTTTTTGAATTATTTGAAGGAACTTACTATAACTATACCTTTTGTGGATGCCATTAAGGATATGCCTTCATGGGCAAAATTTTTAAAAGAAATTATGAGTCACAAGGGTAAGCTTGAAGATTATGGTTATGTTTCTTTAGTAGAAGAGTCTAAGGCTATGTTTTCTAAATATCCACCTAAGCTAAAGGATCCGGGTTGTTTTACGGTTCCTTGTGTTATAGGAGGTACTTATTTTAATAAGGCCCTATGTGATATGGGTGCTAGTGTGAGTCTTATGCCTTTCTCAATTTATAAAAGCTTGATTTAGGTGAGTTAAAGCCTACTAATATGTGCTTATCAATGGCAAACAAATCTATTTCACACCCTATAGGCATATTAGAAAATGTTCCAACCAAAGTGGGTAAATTTGTGATTCTTGCTGATTTTGTTGTGTTAGAAATGGATGAAGATCCTGAAATTCCTATTTTGTTTGGTAGGCCTTTCTTAATTACTGCTAGGGCTGTTTTTGATATGAAAAATGGTAAAATATCTCTTGAGGTTAATGGTGAAAAAATTGAGTTTAATGTTTTTGGCATGATTAAATCTTCACCAATAGAGGTGGTAAATAGAATTGATTCTTATGATATTCTTGATGAGTGTATTGATAGTGTTGTGCATGATTGTGTGAGTCAAAACCCTATTGCACCTTATTCTTACAATGAGAGTTGTGATAAAGTTTTGCAAGTTGCCTCATATCCTTTCCAAGGAAAATTCTCAAAGTTTGAGTCTTTGAGAAAGGAAGAGGATATGTCATCAAAGATATCTAAGGAGGAAATCAAGCCTGAACTCAAGCCACTACCAACAAGCTTAAGGTACGAATTTCTAGATGCAAATTCTAAATTGCCTTTCATTATTAATTCATCAATTGCTAAGCATGATGTGGATGCTTTACGTGGTATTTTACTTGCTCATCGAAATGCCATGGGATATTCAATTAATGATTTAAAAGGGATTGCACCTAAGGTTTGCATGCATAGAATTTTATTGGAGGAGGATTCTAAGCCCTCTATTGAAGGTCAAAGAAGGCTTAATCCAACTCTTAAAGAGGTTGTAAGGAAAGAAATAATTAAATTGCTTGATAATGGCATAATTTATTCTATAAGTGATAGCAAGTGGGTGAGCCCAATTCAAGTTGTCCCTAAGAAGGGTGGTTTAACTGTAATTCGTAATGATAACAATGATTTAATTCCTACTAGGACTATCACGGGTTGGCATATGTGTGTGGACTATAGAAAGTTAAATAAGGCTACTAGAAAGGACCATTTTCCTCTACCCTTTATTGATCAAGTTATTGAGAGATTGGCTAATTTTTCTTACTTTTGTTACTTAGATGGGTTGAGTGGTTTTTATCAAATACCTATTCATCGACATGACCAATCTAAGACAACTTTTACATGCCCATATGGAACTTTTGCATTTAGGCGAATGCCTTTTGGTTTATGTAATGCACCAGCTACATTTCAAAGATGCATGTTTTCTATCTTTAGTGATCTTATTGATCAAAGTGTAGAGGTTTTCATGGATGACTTTAGTGTGTATGGCACTACTTATGAGAATTGTTTATCTAATCTTTCTAAAGTGCTTGATAGATGTATGGAGCATGGTTTGGTTTTAAATTGGGAGAAGTGTCATTTTATGGCTCAAGAAGGCATTGTTCTAGGACATTTAGTTTCTAATAGGGGGATTGAAGTTGATAGAGCTAAAATTGAAATAATTGCTAATTTGCCTCCTCCTAAAAATGTTAGAGATGTTAGAAGCTTTCTAGGCCATGCTGGATTTTATAGGAGGTTTATCAAAGATTTTTCTAAGATAGCTAAACCCTTATGCACATTGCTAGGTAAAGATGTTGATTTTCATTTTGATGAGGCATGTCTTAAATCTTTTGAAACTCTTAAACATGCTCTTGTCACTTTACCGGTGTTGCAACCACCAAATTGGGATCAACCTTTTGAATTGATGTGTGATGCTAGTAATTATGCGGTTGGGGCTGTTTTAGGCCAAAGAATTGATGGAAAGCCTTCTGTTATTTATTATGCTAGTAAGTTACTAGATAATGCCCAAATTAATTACTCTACAACTGAAAAAGAACTCTTGGCTATTGTGTATGCTTTTGATAAATTTAGAGCTTATCTTGTAGGGCAAAAAGTCATTGTTTATTCTGATCATGCTGCCCTTAAGTACCTTTTGAGTAAGAAAGATGCTAAGCCTAGGTTATTAAGATGGATTTTAATGTTGCAAGAGTTTGATTGGGAGATAAGAGATAAAAAGGGGAAGGAGAATTTAGTTGCGGACCATTTATCTAGGTTGACCCAATGTGTTTTGCAAGATAATGATGATGGGATACCTATTGATGAAGCTTTTCATGGGGAACATCTTTTTAGTGTAGTTTCCAAGGAAACTCCTTGGTTTGCTGATATAGCAAACTACATAGTGAGTGGAATGCTTCCTTATGGTTTAGATTATAGGCAAAGGAAGAAATTCCTTCATGATGTGAAATTTTACTATTGGGAAGAGCCTTTATTATATAGGAGATGTGCTGATGGATTGATTAGGAGGTGTCTCCCTCATGAAGAAGTTGGTGAAGTCTTAGCTCATTGTCATTCTTATGCTGTAGGTGGTCACTTTGGGGTTTCAAAGACAGGTTCTAAGGTTTTGCAAGCTGGATTTTGGTGGCCTACATTGTTTAAGGATGTTAAGGACTTTGTACTTAGTTGTGATAAGTGTCAAAGAATGGGAAATTTGTCTAGGAGGAATGAAATGCCTTTACAAGGTATTTTGGAAGTTGAATTGTTTGATGTTTGGGGTATGGATTTTATGGGACCATTTCCTAGTTCTTTAGGGAATAGGTACATTTTAGTTATGGTGGATTATGTGTCTAAGTGGGTGGAAGCAATTTCAACCATTACAAATGATGCCAAGGTGGTTAAGAAGATGCTTAAGAAAGTTATATTTCCTAGATTTGGAACACCTAGGGCCATTATTAGTGATGGTGGGTCTCATTTTTGTAATAAAGTTATAGAGCAATTATTGAAAAAATATAATGTGACTCATAAAATTGCTACACCTTATCATCCCCAAACTAGTGGACAAGTTGAGATTAGCAATAGAGAGCTTAAGTGGATTTTAGAGAAAACTGTTTCTAGGTCAAGAAAAGATTGGGCACTTAAGTTAGATGATACTCTTTGGGCATATAGGACAGCTTTTAAAACTCCTATAGGTCTTACACCTTATCAATTGGTATATGGTAAGTCTTGTCATTTGCCGGTTGAGCTTGAGCATAAAGCTTATTGGGCAACAAGAGTGTTAAATTTTGATATGCAACATGTTGGTAGAAAAAGATTGCTTCAATTACAAGCATTAGAGGAACTTCGTATGAATGCCTATGAAAATGCCAAGTTATATAAAGAATGAACTAAGTTATGGCATGATAAACATGTACTCAAGAAAGAATTTCAAGTTAGTGATATGGTCTTATTGTATAATTCTCGATTGAAGCTATTTCCTGGAAAATTAAAGTCAGATGGTCGGGACCTTTTAAATTTGTTCAAGTTTTTTCTTATGGAGCTATTGATATTGTTAATGAAAAAGGTGAAGTTTTTAAGGTTAATGGACATAGATTGAAGCCTTATTTCATTGGTGATGTAATGGTTCCTACACATAAGGTTTCTTTGATAAATTCTTCTTTTGCATAATCCTAACATTTTTGTTTAGTTCTTTACATTTGTAGTTCTTTTAGTTTGTGTTTATTTGTTTATTTTCTATTTTGTGTTTAGTTTGTAGATTATATTATCTGCTTTTAGTTTTTATGTTCTTTGGTTTCTTTTTAGTTGTTATTTTCATTTTTGGAAATTTTTGCAGCTCAGTATATAGATTTCACGAGTGCTTCATGACTCGTGAGTGTGTTCACGAGTGCTACAGTAGCTTTGTCATTTGTCGTGAATGGACTCACTAGTCGTGAACATGTTCACGTGTTGCACAGATTTGTAGGGCTCACGAGTCGTGAACCTTGTACCGCCTCGTGATTCTTCCACATTTACTTATCTTTATCACATTTTCACGAGTCGTGTTTCTATTGCCGAGTCGTGATCTTTGTTCAACCAATACATCCTGCTTGATTTTCACGAGTCGTGAAGACTGTGCTGACTCGTGAAGCACTGTTTCTGTATTACGAGTAGTGATTTTTAACTCCTTATTTTGTTTTTATTTCATTTTAATTTCTTTATTTCGCTTCAATTTCTTTTAATTAAGTGTATAAGCGGTTTTTAATTAGGATAACTACCATAATTAACTTCCATTTAAGAGAGGGAACGGTTGTAACTTAAATTTAGGGTTTCCAAACGTTGTTTTCTTTCATATTTTTTTTTTCTGTTCTTCTATAAATACTGTGGTAGTTTCTTTCTTTTCCGTTTTTACAATCTAACTTCTTTTACTCCTCTCGTGAACTTTTCTCTATTCATCTAATCATCTTGTTTTACATTCTTTTTGGTTTTCTTTGTCTTCTTCACTGTCATATTTGCATTTCCTTTGTTTTCTTCCCTACACGAGACAAAGTGCAACTGCTTCACTTGTTTCATTTCTTCAAGTCACAATGGTAAGGACAAAGAATGTTGTTGTTTCAAGGAGTCAGCAGGGAGAAGAGGCAGCACCATTACCCAGTTTGCAGGCAGACTTTGGTTCCTCTTTTCCTCTTTCTTCCATTCATGAAGGTAATCGTTTCCTTGTGTTAAAAGATAGAGCGAAATCCCAATGTAAGTATTTCCCTAATTCTTTGCTTGAGCAAGTTGGTGTTCTTGAGGCTGTTAATGAAATGTTGTCTGAATGTGGTCTTTTGAGATTTGTCAATATGCATGAGTGCTTCTATACTGACTTAGTCTTGGAGTTTTACACTAATTTCAAGGAAAATGCTGAAAATCCTAGACTTGTTGATTTTCGTTTGAATGGTGTTGACTATACTCTTACATACTTCATGATGCATAGAATCTTTGGTTTTAGTCCAAATGGTTTATGTAATCCACCTAAGAGTTATCGACCTAATGAGTCTTGGAACTTTTTAACTGGATTGACTACACCATATAGGGCTAGAGACGCTAAATCTATGTTTATCTCGGATTTGAAGTATTGGGTTTTGCATAAGATTCTTGCTTCCATTGTTTTTAACAAGCCTGAATTCAATAGAGTTTCAAGTCATGAATTGTTTTTGATGTGGTGTGTGCATAATGGTAAGTCTATATGTTGGTCTTATTGGATTTTCAAGCAGTTGTTGAATTGTGTTAATCGCCCAGAGTCCCCTGTTACCCATGGTCATGTTATTGCTGCTATTGCTAGGGGCATTGATATTGATTTGAGTGTTTATGATGGTGTGCTTCCCTACTTGTATTTTTCTAAGCTTTTATTTGTGAGGGGAGAGGTCACTAACAATTCCTTCCAATACATACCATCTGTATATCGATCTTGTTGGAAGGAACTTCCTGGTACTTCTACTCCGCAGGTGGCTAATATGGAAAGTACATCCGAGGAGTCAAGACCAACGGAGCCCATGCCTAGTGATGATCCAATGGACGGTTCACCTGTTTTCACACCAACCGCTGGAGCTTCTTCCATTTTCACAACTTCCATGTTCACTCAATTATTACAAACTCAATCCACCATCCAAACTCAATTGGCTTCCTTGGAGCAAACCACCACTCAATTAGTTCATAATCAACGCTGCCTTGAGCATAAGGTGGATGCTTTCATTGCCCAATCGGGCTACGTGGTTGTTTCGCCTCCCACTTCACCATGATTTGAGGGGAGTTTTTTCTTTCCTCCATGATTTAGTTTATTTTTGTGATTTTTTTTTGTATGTTTGTTTTGTTTCTCCTCATTGAGGACAATGTGTGTTCTAAGTGTGGGGGAGCACTTTTGTGTGTTTTGTTGTTTGTTTATTTTTATAGTGAGTTTTGTTATAAGTGTTGCTCATAGTGTATGCCATATAGGTTGTTATGAATATTCATTTGCCTTTATACTCATTTTATTAGTTTTTCAAGATCTTTTTGCATGAGTTTTTTGTTTTTAAGTCATTTTTTTTTACTTTCTTTAACATTTTAGGTTATTTAGTCTCTTCATTAACTATGCTTTAAGGTTAGAATATGCTCATTTTGCTTATGATTTTAGGATTTTAGTTGCTTCATGGAAACTATAGCCATAATGCTTACCTTTAGGCCTTTCAATAATGGATGAGGACTATTTGAAAAAAAAAATAATAATAATAACGAAAATAAAGCAAGATGCATACTTAAAAGCTTAATCAAGTATGGGATGGAGCGTAAAACGCACCCAATACTACATTCTCTTGCTAATCATGGGATGGAGCGTAAAACGCACCCATGCTAAGAAAAAAATAATATTAGATAAGAAAAAGAAAAAAAACATAGTCTAAAAATGCCATGAGATGGGTTTAAAGGTATGTGTGCTTTTTAATCGTCCAAAAAGGCAACTATATTCTTAGGATCTTAGGTTTTATGATCATTATTCTTTCTTGAGCATGGTTAGTCTTGAGACTTTATATTCTTGATGTTGAATTTAGTAAACTTTGATGACTTGATGATTTAATATGCATGTTTTAAGTCTTGATGAACTGAAATTTTGAGTGTTAAGGTGTTTGATTTCATCTCAATCTTATTTTAAGTGAAAATTGAGCAATGCTTTATAATTTAACTTACTTGTTTTGACTTGGAATTAGATTTTCTCACTTTTCTCTTGCTTGGGGACAAGCAAGGTCTAAGTGTGGGGGAATTTGATGTCATGTTAAATGTCTATTTTTTATGTGTATTTTTCTTTTATTTATGTAGTTAAATATGTAATATTATATGTATTTTTATGTCTTTTTGTTCAATTTATGTATTTGTGTTTGTTTTAGGTAGGAGTTGGTGAAGTGTGAGAAAAATGGAGAAGAATGTGAGAATTTCGAAGTATAAGCTCACGACTCGTGAAGAAGATCACGAGTAGACAAAGAGAATCACGAGTCGGACGAAGATCACGAGTGGAGAAAGAGTGAAGATGGAAGATGGAATTCACGACTCAACACCCAGCTCACGAGTCGGGACAAGGAATCACGTGTCGTGAAGTACATCACGACTCGTGAAGATGATCACTAGTCGGCTAAGGGTTGACGAGTCAAAAACGGAAGAAGGAAAGAAGGAGATCACGACTCGTGAAGGCATTCACGAGTCGGACAAAGAGTAGTTTCCCAAATGATGTGTCTTTTGAATCTGAATTTTCAACCAAATGATGTGTCCCTTTAGAAGCAACTTTTCATGGATTATGAGAGGACATATCTGTAGAGTGAAGACATATAAAAAGGGGAGAAAAACTCTCAAAAGAGAGAGAGGAAAAAAAAGGGAGAAAAAAAAATCAATCATTTGTTTTATTGTTTTCTTAAGAACATTTGAGTAGTTTTGGTTATTATTATTCTACTTAGTTTTAGAGGATGACAAAGGAACAAAGCCAAAGGAATAAGAGATTCATAAGAAGGTCAAATTAGAAAGTAAACACTGGGGAGTGATATTTTCTTATCTCTTATTTCTACTTTATTTGTAATCTATTTGTGGCTAAGTTCTTTTGATACATTTTAACTATGTAATCTAAGTTTGTTATTAATCTATTGTTATCTTTGTTTATGAATGTCTATTTTATTTATGTATGAAGTATGATTTAAGTTTGTTTGAGTGCTTAAATTTACTTAGTATGCTTGATCACCATATTAAGTATGTTAGTCAATTAATTCACAATGAGAGTTGGGATTCTTTGATGGAAAGTCAAATAAATTTACTTAAAGCATTGAATTCACTTAGAGATAAGGAATTCACTTTGAGGGGTTAAAGAATTGGCATAGAACTTCATGGTTTTTATTTAATTAATGGAAGGCTTATATACCTTAGTATTTGTTTGAGGGTTTTAGTTAATTAAGTCTCATCATACATGATTGGCATACATTGGTATGCATCCTATATCTATCACATAAATATAAGCATACAAATATGGTATAGTTATGGACTTCACTACATTGATTTCACCGAGCCAAGAGGGAAATCAAAAGGTCACACCTAGGTAGTATGCATGATTCAAACAAGAAAAATAATTAAATTATCTTCAAGCTTGTTGGATCTCCATCCGGCCCATCTTGCTCCTTGACAGTGGTCTCCATATTTATTTCTAATTCTAATCTAAGTAATCTAATTACATATTACAATTTGAAAAGAAATACAAACCAAAAACAAGTGGCCGGAACACGAAAGTCCTCATTGGGCCAAAACATGCATAATGCTCAATCACATTGGGCCTTGTCCATAACTATCCATCATGCCAATCATACACCCTTATATGCATTTTTAATGCATAAAGACATGGATTACTAACTTTGTTTCAACTCTTGAAACAATATTTTGAGTTATTTTAATAATGTGATCAAATTAGGAAACTTTTTTCATTTTGGAAACTTTTATTTTAGGAAACCTTTTTGCATGCATGTGTTCTTGCCTTAATAATCATCCAATTGATTATTAATTAATTATTAATTGATTATTTAATTAATTAATCATATTAAATAATGAAAAGAATCAATTTTGGGCTTAGGATTAAGGGTAGGCCGAAACCCACCAAATGAAACCCTAATTGTGCTCACACATAAACTAGTTTTGTATCTACTGGACCATTTAAGCCTTTTGGAATAAGGCAAGCTCACTACAGTCCTTAAAACCCATTAATAAACTTAATTATTTTTTATAATATTTAATTTAAATCAGCTCCTTGGGCCCACCAAGTCATTTACTAATTTAAACCAAGTCCGTAAACATAATTAAGCCTATTAAGTGATTTTAATGAATTAAAATTAATCAAATTAATTTAAGGCCCATTTTAATTAATCCAATTAATTAAAAATACTTTAATATATCATATATATCAGATTTAGAAGATTAAAAATCGTTCTAAACAAGAACACACCAAGAACATATCAAGAACACACGAAGAACACCAATTTATCAAACTTTTCGACTAAACTAGTTTTCATGCAAAACAGGTTCGATATTAATTTCGTTTGATCCTATAGCTTAATATCACATATTAAACATATAAATTATCATCTAAATGATCTTATAATGGATCTATAAAAAATTAATTTAGAACAGCCCCTAAATCTAAAAGCTTCTCACGCAAAAACACATAATTCTTTTCTTAAAAAAATTGTTTTTGTTTATGATATATATATATTTGATCACACTTATATCCAGAAATCAATATTTCTCATTCATGAACAATTAAATCTGATATTTTAAAAGTTCATGAAATAAATAACTCAAAAATAAAACTTATTCCACAGAAAAAATATAGAATTATATATTCATGGCAAAACCGAGGCTCTGATACCATGTTGGGATTTATCGGTTACATGCATCTCATACATAAGTGGAATTTAAAATTTTTAACCAATATTACTAATCTTGCCATGAATTTACAATATTCATATTAGTGAGAATAAGAAAAATCACCTTTGATTTTTGTTGTACAGTTGTTTTTCCTTCGCACCGGGTTGTCGCAAACCACAATGTCCAAAATCAAACACCTTCAATGTTTAATCCACACTAGAGAATAATAGAATGAATAAAAAATTGGGAGAGAACAAGGGGCTGGATGAAAAATCCCTTGAGCTAGCAAGGGAGGTGGTGGCTAGGGTTTTTGGAGGCGAGAAAAACTATTTCTCTTAATTGTTCACTTAACCCTAATTTCCACATCACTTGGATTTTTATAGTTAGGTTAAAATCCAACTTCATAATGTGATTGGGCTCTTTAAAATTGCTGGAGAATTATTAATTGGGCTTCTGGAATTATTTATAATTATTTGGGCTCAATTAAATCCAATTTAAGCCATTTCACAAAAGACTATGCATAAAACCCATAAACTAGGCCCTTTGTACATATACATGGATTTAATTACCCAAATGAATTCCAAATCCAACAAAATTAAATATGTAGGCTCCATAACACTTATGTAACATATTTAATTTATTTTGGTCCAAGAAATAGGCCTCTAAGGCCTTCTATTTTGGAGTTGGCGTGTGGCCCTTCTTTAGGAGGGCTTCTGTGCCAACTTTATTTCTTTGGCCCTTTATAATTCCTCCAATGGACCTATTAATTATTATATCATCCTTATAACACTTATAGTCCAATAATAATTAATTATGAAATATATTATTTCAATTAGGTCTAATTTTGCATAATATTTTCTCAAAAGTTCCGCGAACAATTTTACTTGATCATAATTAATTAAACTCTTTAATTAGTTATTATCTTATTCACTTCTCTATCCCCATAATAATGTCAAATATTATTATCCTTGTCATTTTACCATTTTATCCTTTTTCTCTATGTGTGTGTGACCTATTGGGTTCCTGTCCATGTTGGCAGAATAATATGTAATTGTGAGTTCTATTCAAAATTCACATGATTTAAACTCCTTTAAATCATTTTATCAATCCCTATTGATATTCTTGATACATTATTATACAAGTCATGATTGGCCTCTACCTAGGCATCATGACTACCCAAATGTCAGGAAAGTCAAGTGGTTTGACTATGCCCTTCCATAAAAACAGTTACCGTTCAATTACTTGTTTCACCACTCTTAGCTCAATTAGATTCCGAGTATGGATTTCTGTCAACTCATATAAGTCTAATCATGTATGTTCTTTTAATTTAACCATTATTGCCAAAATTTCCTCCATGGATCTCTATCCATCTTGGCATATTACTTTGGCCAAAGATTCTCTAAACAAGGAAATTATAGAATCATGCGAGATAACTTCCCTTATTAAATTTGGGATGGTGAATCCTTTGTCAATCACTCAAATATCTTTAAGTAGGTCATGATATATCCAATCTCCTAACTATGTTCACTCCCAGTTGGAAGTAATCAGTTATGGAGTCAAAACATACCACTTGCTACTTAAGATAAATTTGGTGATCTCAAGTCTAAGGATACTTGCACAACCGCTATGAAGAGATTCCTCACTGACATAGATTTAATATCAATGTGAGGACTCTCTATGCAGGTCTCCAATGAAATTGTTCTTCTAACAAGCATCCACATGTTAGCTTTGATTATCTTCCATTATCACAGTTATGAGAACCACTGCTTGAACCATTCAAGATGCATAACATGTGCTAGTCTGTCATAATTAACAATATCCTTATCTTGTTAATTATATGACTAGGGATATTTAGATATTAACACATTTGTATGCAATAGACATCTTATATCATGAATACTTTCATGATTGCCTTTGCACTGTGTTTATAATATCTAAGACTTCATTTATTAATTTAAGATTTACAAACTCATGTATTTAAACATAGCATTAATAAATGAATGATGCCTTTTATTAAGAATATAAATTTATACATATGAAAAACATCCCTATTTTATGGGCTCTAGGGCATACTCTCTAACATTTATTATATCACATACATCATATGAAATTCAAATATTTATTGGCCCATTTTATACATATTAAACATGTGAAAGAAACTTGTACAAAATTAATGAAAAGTAACCTTACATCAACTGCTATGACTTTGGTGTTGGCCTATCTTGAAGCAGAGTTCGTTCCTAAGCAAAAGCTTTGACTACAGAACCTACACTAATAAAATAACCCATGCTAAGTTATGAAGCTTAGTAGGGATACTAAACATGAAAGACAACCGCTCATAGTGGTCGTCAGAAATATATGATATAGAATAATTGAAAATAAAAATTTACATAATAGGAATAATTATAAGATAATGCATAACATATTAAACAACAATGTAACCCTTCAATTAATTCAACATACTTGAATTTGAAGAATTCATAAAAAGATTTGTACATTATGTAAAGAAATATCAATACATGCATTAAAAACCATAGTTAAGCATGATAACCCATATATCAGATGGATAAATCATGCTGTGATTAACTATGAAACATTAATGCTTTAATTTAGCCTGCTTAAGTTCTAAGGGTGGATAACGGGATCGATGGATACTCGAGGGTATGATACGGTGGATATCCGAATATATCAACACTATGAACCCAAAAAGGGTCAACTATATGATGGACCGATCAAGGACCCAAACAGGGTTGTGTATGATCCAATTGGATCAACTATACTTTAGACCTAAAAAGGTCGACGGTGGCAGCTGCAATATCCCTATAGGCACCTATCTATGCACAATTGAATTCCAGTGGCAGGTAATATAGTTTCTAAGTTCATTTAATATATATATATATATATATATATATATCATGTTTGCACCAATATCATATACTTTGTACATGTATGTGATCATATCGTAATACACAATTCTCTAGTGTATAACATGTATTCATGTATTCTTATAGTATTACACATATCTGTGTTTGAACATGCATATCATCATGATCATATACTTAAATATGTTATCTTTAGGCATCTCACGTGTTCATAGTCATGTTAGAACATTGCTTATTTCAAAAGCATCTAACATATAGCATTTCATGTTCTTTAAACTTACTACCAATAATTATCACATGTGTGCATAACATGCCTTTTTCTATCAAGTAGTGGAACATACCTGTTTAGTTGCTAATCATAACACATGCCCCATATACGAAATTCTATAACATGCCATGTCATTTAGTTTCTTTTATCATATAATCCCAAGAATTCTTTGATCATCCTTTAACTATATATGTATACATATATATTTCAATAGTATTCTCATATTAATGTTTAGCATGCTATGGTTTTACACATAGTATGTAGAGGTGTCAAAATAGTATAGTTATTATCACACAATAAAGCAAACCATTAAAGGAAGAGCACACACTATGTAAGTAAGTCATGAGCGCGCCTATGGTCGCGAGTGTGACAGAGATGAAAATAACAATCCACTTATAGTACATTGTCGCGGGCGTGAACCTTATCGCGAGTGCGACAAACTCGGATTATACAATCTCAATATCTAGTACATTTTCGCGAGCGCCACTTTTCCCGCTAGTGCGATAGACTCCAAATATACAATCTCAATAACTTTTCATCACTTCAGCAAGTCTTGTAAAGATTCCTTTTTATGCCTAATTAACTTGCTTAAGCTTACATTATTTAAACCCTAGTTTCATGCATTAAAATCCATAATACTTCCAATTTATACCTTTAACTTAAATTCCATAATTTTACCATCAAAACATAATATGAAACAGGTGTATAACTCAATTGTATAAAGTCCTTATCATGCTAAGTTCTCCTATAATAATACAATTATAGAACCAAGTGAAGCTATTAGGGAATAATCCTTTTAAGAAATTTATGTTCCTCCCTCATTTTTGACATGCATTAACATTTCTATATTCTAATTAAAACTTCCATTGCCTACATCTGAAAGGACAAGAAGAATCACATGGTCTCAAGGCACACAAATCCCATACCTTGGCCGAAATTTCCACCTAGCTTTACTCCTCAGCTTTTCCTTTCCCTTTGCTCCTTACTTTTTCTTCTTCTCCTTAAGCAATAATTCATTCATACATATCAAACTTCTAGCACTCAACCCAATTCACCATCAACCAAAATGAGAAAAAGATGAAGAAGAAAAGGCGATGAATTCTAATTTATTAAGATTACCTAATAATACACACTATTGGTCTTGATTTAATTCAACATGCATGAATTCCTCTTCAATAACTCTTTAAGAATCAACTATGAATATAAGGGTTGAGAGAAGAAAATTTATGAAATTCCCTTCAAAAAGAATCCATCCCACATGCACACTCTCTCTCCTAAAATGTTGACTTTTATACTAGCAAGGAAAAATTTCCTTTTTGGTCCCTTAAAAACTTGCATGTCACCCTTTAACCTCTCTCCTTTATGCATGTTACTAATTGACCTATACATTTATTCCTTTTCTTAAATTGACCTCTCAAATTTATTCTTTTATTCACATTTGCGCCCAACAAATTTTATAATTGCAAATTTACCCCAAATTAATACTTTATATTACACTTTTACCCTCAATAATATTAAACTATAATATCATATTTTATTTTATTTTATTTTGCAACCAATTAACATAATAACAAAATAATTTATCACTTGTCTCGTACTTTATATGAAATTCACAGTTTTAATTAATCTTAATAAAATAAAATCCTACTCAAAACATGCAAATTTCAATTAGGATCATGTTAGAGGCCTTATAAAGATAGTTGTATCTAACATGAATATGATAAGTGGGTTGCAGATAAGTCACTATGCATATGTAATTAGGAGATGGAAGTTATGTAAAACACCTAATTGATGTACAGGTTGTCTAATTAAATAGACCATTTGATATTATTAATGATGATTTAATAGGGTTAATCACCTAGAATAATATGACTAAAGGTATGATAAGATATATGACAAAAGCGCTAGATTGGGGTGTTTCAACTTGCTAGAAGATGTTATCTCTATTATCCTTTTTCTTTTTCTTGATTTTTTTTGTACTATTATTTGTATTTCCTTTAATCTCACATTTCCTTTTGCAACCCATAACACCCTATGCCCAGTTAACACTTTTAACATATGAGATAGATTGTGGTTTATTTCCATTAATCCTTTTATTAAGGGAGCCAGTACCTTATTACGAGTTACTATCCTAAAATTAAGGGTAGAAGAGTTAGAAGCACCAGAGTAGCTGACTTTTCCATTTTCTATTCTAGTTTCATTCAATTGATCTATCTTTCAATCTCTAACAATGCAAAATAGGGATACTTGCATTAGGCCAACACTCTATAACTTCTTATGATAATAATTTATAGACTCTTATTGACAAGAAATGACTAAACCTATACTCTAATACCACTAATTGAAATACCCTTATCCTATAACCTAGCTATATCACTTTATCTTGTATCATTAAACATGTTTTACTATGCCATTTTGTCATTAACAATACTATACAGAGATCTTATAAGAAAAACTTAAACCATAACATGTGTACTTTAAGAATAATACGTTACTTATGTGTGAGTCTCTCAAAACATTACAATATTTACATATAGTAAACATCTGTATTATACAAAAATCAACTGAAAATGAAGACTATATACTTTCTAATCTATTAAAACTTGTGTTGGCCATCCCGCTACAAATATTATCCCTAAGAAAAAGTCCTATCTTGACAACCTACACAGATAAAAACTCGTGCTAAGCTATAAAACTTAATAAGGAACATAACACATGAACACAACCTCTTTTGAAGGTCGTAAAAAATATTGCACGTACATAAAAACATATCTTTAAGCATATAAATAAATCATTTAACAATAATAATTGTAATAACATCTCTTAGTATTATTTGATCTCATGTTATACCTATAGCCAATATTGAATGCCTATTAATATTCCTCTTATTTATCACTTTTAAATTCTTAGAAATATTTATGACACTTAAAGTCTTATAAATTAAGTTTACTTTCTTAACCCTTATAAGTTACTCTTATTTAATCACTTTGGCTTACCAATATTTTCTTGAATACATGTTAATCTCAAATTAGATTTATAAAAAAAATTATAATTCATTTAACTCTATACATAGACAAATACTAATAATTTCAACGTCATGTAATCATATGAAAACACATCCTATGTATCCAATTCATGTATTAACTCTTTCAATTCTTGTTATCCTCAATATGATATTCTTTTCATAATTCGATGCCATTTTGTTTTCCTATTACATTGGCATATTAATTTATTTCTATCTCATACATTTATTACATACCCCTGCTTATAACACTACAAGAAAATAATCAAATAGCAATGAAAATTAGAAACGAAAATTGTTGATTTTTCCATTGCTAATCAAAATTAGCAATGGCAAATTTGGTTGCTAATTTGATAGTTGCTATTTTTTAGCAACGAAATTACTTTCTGTCGCTAAAAATACCAACGAAAATCCGATTTCATTGCTAAATTCATCCAGCAGTAAAAAAAATTCATTACAGTAATTTCCGTCCCTAAAAATTATTTTAAGCCACGTCCATTAACTTTGCTATAATTTTGACAGAGAAAAAAAAGACCAAAAAATGTATGATAAAATACAATTGATAAGAACAAATTAAAAGTTCCACTCTAACTAAAATAAAAATTAATAGTCAAATGTATTATTTTTTTTGAAAAGTCTACTAATAAATTTGAACTAATTATAAACATGTGGAATTCAGCTGGAAAATCATTAGTTGAGTCAGTATTACAGTATCAAAAAGGCATACACAAGCCACTTTTTTTATAGTAAAGACATTTAAATAAAAAAATAATCAAACAACACCAATAAGCTCACAAGTCTAGGAAAAAGAGCAATATGCCAAACTAACCTGTCAGCCTTTAAAGTTTTTTATAAGCTTTATACATTTGTTTGCATTTCAACCATTTTTGTAGTATTATCTTTTTAACCAACCTCCAAGCTGTCCCACCCTTTCTTAACTAACTTAACCATTTGCACCACTCTGGACCTTTTTTCATTGAGGGATTCCAGTAAATCTGCTTCCTGGAAATTTAAGATCTTTATGAAGAATTTACTAAGAGCCCACCAGTCCACAGCACTAGTATGTCCTACCCCAATAATAATTTCATGATAAGGCATAGAAATTAAATAAATTTCAGCGTAGATAATACCTAGGACCCAAAATTAATCATATCATTAAATGCCCAATTCGTGTTGACTTCTACTTACAAGTATAACTGTTAAAAGTTATTGCAACCTCAAATGTAACTAAAAAGGAATTTCATGTCTCTGCTAAGCATGGAGTGTGGAGGAGAGTTGTTGCACAGATTGTGTGTTGTTAACACTATTTGCCTACAATATCAATACACCTTTAGAGAAACAAGCCTACCATAATTGTTAAGAACACATCAACCAATTTGACTTGCTTTAATTCACATTTTACAAGACTACAGGAGCATGTCCTCATACAACTAACAATCTAAAAACATATTCTCAGCTCAGATATGCCTTAAATGAAACCTAGATAGTAGTGCTTCCAAAAATTTCAAGGATAACTCTCCCCAAATTCACATATTAAGTTGCACCTATAAATTTTTTTCCTACCTAGTGACTCCAACATCTTCATAAGGAATGATAGTCAAATATAGTGTGGACTTGTTAGAAAGCAAATAGGCAAACACCGGTCAATAGTTTAATGCGTTGCTTATCTGTGAAATATGTCTACTTTAAAAGATCACATCACTAGGATGCTTCATTGAAGCCGTAGATGCATCAACTAAAGGAAGATTACAATATTTCATATAATAGCAACTAAAATAGCTGTTAAATTTCTTAAGAATATCTCACATATAAAGATAATTAATATTCACGGTAAAAATAAGAACATTGTGTAACACTTTTCTTCGCGACTTAATAAGCATGATATAAATGCAGGATACAAGATGGAAAACAAACAAAAATTTACCTCCCCATTCCCTGTGCTAGTCTAAGATAAACTATAATGATGAGCAGTAGAACCATTGTTATTTCCTTCTAATTCCAAATGGCCAGATGAGATCCTCAAGACAACAACAAAAGCCAAAGTAAGATGTTAGTGCTTCAGCAGCCAATTAACAACAAAGCCAAAGCATAGAGCTTCCCTCATAATTATTACACCCAAATATTATCCCCCCCCCGACCACAAAAAAAAAAGTTATGCAAAATTTAAAACTGAAGTAACCAGTGTACAAGGAGTAGAAATATTGGCAGTAAGATAACATGAATCATAACATTGCAATCTGTAAATAAACTCACCAAACAGAAGAGCAGCTATTTTGAGTTACCTTTCGGGGTACTAGATTACCAATCATGCACTTATAAATTGATTTCTCCCTGTCGATTATTGCAACAAATAATTAATTTCACCAACACAACAAAAAGCTCTGCGAACTTTTCTGCATATGATAGGATCTATAAAATGGATAAGAAATATAAGTTGAAGGTGAGAAGAAACATTAAAAATTTCAAATACATGAAGGGAAAACAATAAGCAAATGTGCAGTTTGGATAGTCCAGGAAACGTCCACTTCCTTTACATTCAGGTATATTAAATAAAAAAATGCAAAATCTTAAACTAGTATCATTTCTGAGTTTTGACATAAAGAACTAAGTTATCTAAAGAAATTAAAAGGCAAATTGCAAAGACACACATAAAAAATAAAAATAAAAAAGAAAGAAAGAAAGAAAAAAACATGTTTCATCGAACATTCCTAGCTAGAATATTCTATGTGTAGCTGCACATATGGTGAATATACTAATCCTTAACAAGGGAACACACAAATTATAAAATAGACTAAAGCATACAACTTCATGGTTTAGCTAGAGTTTAGCAGCTTTTCGTAGTTGTAGATGTTTCTTGATTCACAAAAGGATAACATACTTAAAGAGCATCAGACACTACTGGCTTAATTTTCTATGCCAACGGCATGGTTAATCATTTAAAAAGAATCGTACGTTGGGCAACTACCAGCAATTTGTTATGAAAGTTTTAATTTTAAAATATCTAGTCATAGGTGGGTGCATGGATATGTATGAGTATGCACTATTAAACTAAAATTTAATATTTTGTTTTGATTGAACAATTAATAAGCAGTGTGCACATAATACTCAAGTTCATCGAATTAAATTAATTATACCAGAAACTAAAAATCTCCATGGAGAATTCAAGCCTCTAATAAGGCAACTAGGGACTAAAGCTTAAGAATTTTAAATTATGTATTACAAATACCAATGATTATGAAGCTATATCACTTATTAATTATGACAAATACTAAAATCTGAAATAAAAATAAACTCAGATTTATAGCAGCAATCAAATTTCCCTCACACTACACTATATAATAATAAGACTAATAGAAAAAACAATTGAAGTCACTAGGTCCAACAGTTTCAACAAACAAGAGAAGTACATTGATATGTGATAGCCCAAGAAGTAAGATTTCAGGACAATGCTTAAAAGGATATGAAGCATTGATCGAACAGAGCTAAAGTGACCCCTCTTAGCCAGTTGATAAAGCACATCAAGAAGGCCGAGACATAACCACGCATGATTAGCATGCCCAGCTTGAAGCTTAAGTCCATATACCCCATCATTATAAACTTGTACAAACAATAGTTGACCAATTACAATGCATCATATTACAAGATAAAATGATGGAAATAAAAACTTTACAGTAAGTTTGTCCAGGCAAATATAATTCTATCACATAACATCATATTAGCTGCCATCCAGAATAGGCAAAGGTAAACACTTCTTGTTGAGCTAATACAGTATATTTGAGAAATGATATTTGACCCTAAGTGTTCTTCCAAAGGAATCCATATATAGAATAGAGAGGAAATGGTTCTTGAATAGTTAAATCATACAAATTTAGAACAAGCAAGAAAGAAATCTACAATTCAAAATTAGATCCCAAACTATAAAGATGCATGTCAATATGGCTAAATTAATAAGATGTACCTGGCAGGCATGTCTATATATGGACATAAATAATGAGAATGCTTCCTCGTTAGGAATGTAAAACCCCTCATGATCCATATTTTCCATCACTTGTATCAAGTTGGTTCCAGGAGCCTGTATAAAGCATATAAGCCTTATAATGACGCATAGTTCTCCTTTGAAAGATAAGCAATAACCTCATAAAAAGAAAAATAAATACAATAACACAAGGTACCATCATATTTACATGTGATTCTTTAACATAATCCATTATTCTTTACATGTTCTTGATTACATGTATTACCCTTATTTTTATGATTAAAATGCTTTAAAAGCATTTGGGGATGTTCAGGTAAGTTTTTGAGACAATTCAAGGCCTAAAAATTGTGTACAAAAGGAAACAGGGGAGGGTCATGTTTACTACTGATTTGTGCTAACCACGAGATAGGTGAAAATTAAATTTTGGAAGGGCTCGTAGTGGTTACCAATTCTAAAGACAAAATTCTATGTTCAACTTCTAAGCCAATTTAGACCTTCTGAACATCATTTTTACGCAAAGAGGTCTTTTACAAACTTTTCTTACAAATTTCTTGTTTTTGTAACGTAAAAAAGCAACTCATTATCACCAATAAATCATAAAATATTTAAGAAACCCTACAAGTTATTCGCATAAATAGGGTGGCAGGTATGTCCAATTTTCAAGCAAAAATGTGGCCAACTTAGAGATAGATTTAGAATTCCATTTATGCATATGAAATCTAGATAGAAGAGTCTAGTTTCTAAATCAATTATAATTATTTAATTAGCTTCTCTATAACCTAAGTTATGAGCAAAATGGTACTATTGGGTTATATGAACCTATGCCTAGAATTTTGTGATAGATTTGCTTGTACATTTAAACTTTGTAAATGATGTTTCCTAAGTAATTCTTATCAAATATATGTTCATACATCCTTATTATTACTAAATTATCTTAACATCATTTCAAACAGACTTTAAATTGAGACTTTATTAATTTTACTCTTATTCTTCATCAAATAAACACATGCTAACTATAAATCTTCAGATCTCATCTCTATAACTATATCACCAACTCAAAATGCATCATCACAACCACATTCAAATGATTAGAGTTCCCAAACCTAACATGCAACTCAAATTCTTACTTCATACCCTTTTTCTCTCAACTTATTCTTCTTACTCACTTGCTATCTCATCACCATGATGATATCCTTCTTTAAGCTCTCTACACATGCACAATGATGGAATAAAAGAGATGTTCTTTGGAATGAAAGTGGCCAAATTTACAAGAAATAAGAGGGGTTGATAGATTTTTAAGAGAGAGAAGTTGCAATTCTTTTAGAAAGAAAAAGGAAAAGAAAATTTGTGCTTTTCCTTCGTGTAGCAAACTAAGACACACAAATCCCCCAATATCCTTATATTTGCTCTCTTACATGCAAATATCTAGAACCTTTAATTGGGAGGAGAAGTTTTCTTTAGCTCCTTCATTTATTTGCATGTTAGAAATCTATCCCCTTTAATTTCTTTCGCTTATAAAATCAGCCCCACACATTATTTCTTTCGATTACAATCCCGAAGGTTGTTAACCTTTTTTAATAGCAACCTAGCTAACTTTATTTTTATTGAAATTGGCCCGCTAAATCACACTTATATCACTATTGACCACTAAACTATATTTTTGTTCCAATTGCACACTTATATGCCATGATGTTAAATGACTCACTCTTTCACATAAGACTATTAATCTGCTAAGTGCTAACTTATAATACATCATCTAATTAAGCTTAATTAAACTATTATTACCATGTTAATACTCTTGAATTCTACAAAGGCCTATTTTTGGTTCTTACACTATCTATCCACAATTGAACTATATTTGCATGCATTAACTATATTCATAAACAAATCAATTTTCATGTTTGAGCTTTTAGGTATAATGTTGCACATAAGTAATCATATACTAAGATACACAATTTCTGGTATATACACATGTATATTCAATCTTAGATATCATAACAAGTAATTGTAACTTTATAATACTATAGCCATATACTTTCATGTGATAACATATTGGCATAAGCATGTGATTTCAAATAAACAATAAACAACAGATTTGTTCACATGTTTGCCATATAACATATTTCTTCACGTTCGTACATAACTTTACCATATAGTATTATCATATAACCATGTATTTTTACTATGTTATATGCTAACTATTCATTGTTAGATAATCTCAATATCTTTGAGTTTCCTTCCTAACATCTCAAACTCATAGTCATGTATAAATCATAATACTATTATTTTTCCATATAATTATAGAGCATGTAACATCCTTATTTTTATGATCAAATTGCTCTAAGGTCGTATAAATACTTATAGTAACATTTATACATCGAAGATATAGGTTTAGAGAAAAATAGGGTAGGCAGATTTCGATCTCTGTTTGCATCTCTATTTTGTCATGTCAAATAGCTAAACTAGTCTAATTGCTCTATGTCTTTGGTTTCCTATGCTTCAAAAACAATTCAATTTGGACATATAAATTAGGTCTATTTTTGTTACAATTTCAAAAATTCTTAGAAGAAAATGGGTGCAGAATTAGACTAATATTCCTTCACTAAAATTGTGTTTTTATATGTCTAGTTTGTCTTTAATTTTATCTTATAGAATTTAGACCTCTCTACCATGAATTATGTCAAAAGTACTACAATCTACTCACTATAACTAGGCAACAACACACATCTAAATTCAAGTTAAAATTCAAAATCCTTAAAGGTAGAATCACACTTAGGTTTCTTCTAAAAAATTATATCTGTATATTTTAGGTGTAATTACTAATTGGAATTACTCAATTTAAAGTTGTATAACTCGAAATATACTCTAAAAATAGAAATAGGTTCCTTGTGAACTAACATAGATTTCTTCAATTCATTTTCTATTCTTTCATTAACCCTTAATCCCATGAATAAAATCATTCTTTCTAACAATCCTACAAGCAATACAACACACTTAGCCTAAGTTCACATATATAATTACACATGTATAGAAAAATTTCTTAATAAATTCCCATTCCTTTTCCAAATTCCACAATGTGGCACTTTCACTACTTCAACACTTTTTCCCCTTTGCTCTTCTTATTTCCTTTTTCTTCTACATGGAACATGAATTCATAAATCCAAAAATTATCCTCAAGTAAATAATTTCCACTCAAAGATGTAGAAGATGGAGATAAACACAATACATTACCTTAAACAAACCCAACGTTAAACCATTAATTCAACCACAAAGATGCAAAATTTTTGAGAGAGATAATGAGAGTGAAGAGTGTCTATTGTAAGAAAGAGAAGAAGAAACATATTGTAACACCTCAAATATGGCCTTAGTAGAAAATATGAAAATTTAGAAGATGTATATGCATTTAAATGTTCATTTAATTTAATAAGGTCATTATAGGGGTGAGAAAGTGATTTTCCATATGACAAATGTGGGAATTTATAATATATGATAAATAAAAGGGTTAATTTATAAATAGGTTTAATTATGGGGCTAATGTTTAAAGGAAGTTAGGAGTCGGGTTTGAATTAAGAAAGATTGTAAATTAATAGGTAAAATTGTTACATGTAAATAAAGAAGGGAGTAAAAGGAAGTTTTCCACTTATATATATATATATATATATATATATATATATGGAAAGATTTTATTCGGAGAGAGAAAATGAAATTATTTTGTCGGTAGAGTTTATCTTGGCCGACACCTCCTCTCCTTTCATTCTCCTTTCTTCTTTGTTCTTCTCTTTCAAAATATCAAACCTTTCCCACTCTTAATTTTCATAGAATTCGGATGCATGTGATGATGTTAAAGAGAATTCTTGAACTAAATTACTATGGTAAGGAGAAATTGAGCATTCTCTTCTTTTTCTCCTTCTTCATCAATGGTAGGGTTGTATACTTTGATGGAAAGGAAAATTTTGGATTTTAATGCAAGTATATGTGATATGTTACAAAGGAAGATAGTAGTAAGAAGAATGAGGGCAAAGGAGTCTTGAAAGAGTAGGGATTCTTAGTGGTTTCGGCTAAGGTATGGGACTTGTGTGATGTTGTGTTTATGTGAATCTTTAGGTTTTTCCTTTGCATGCAAATTAAATTCTTAGATTAGAATTTAGAGACTTTGATGCATGACAAAAGTGATAGAAGAACTTAGAGTTTTAGAGGGATTACTCCCTCAATAGTTTGATATTATTGAATAATTGTTTCTCTAAGGGAAGATTGACTATACAAAGACTCCTAACCACTTGTAGCATACACATGTTCCAATTTTTGTCTGATTTCAATTTGTGAAATCTACTTAAAGAGGTAATTGGAATATTATGAATTAATAATGTACGAAATCAGGAATATAATGGTGTTAAGCTTGTGTAAGCTATATTGGCATAAAAAAAGAAATCTTTACAAGAGTTATGTTAATGAAAATATATTAAAATTCTATCATTCGCATTTGTGGTGCTCGCGGCAATGCAAAATATGTGAACTTTTAAGTTTTCCTCTGTCACGCTCGCGACTTATGTAAAATGTATCCTTCTTTTGTTGCCATGATTTTGCATAAGGGAACTTGCTATGCTATCATAGTATCTCTACAGATTATGAACAGCACTATAGCATGCCAAGAACCCATATGAGCAAAGTATTGCTCTATGTATAGTTAAATTATCATCAAAGAATCCGTTGAATTATATGATAAAATGTAATTTAATGTTATGACATGTTATAGAGTTTCATATGTGAGGCATGTGTTATGATGAATAACCAAATAGGTATGTTTCATTACTTTATTAAAAAGGCATGTATTGCACACATGAGATAGCTTTTGAAAGTAAGTTAAAGGAACATGAAAAGCCATATGATTAAGGCATATGAATATGCCATAATGATGAAACAAATGTTATATGAGTATGGACACACTTCAATTATGTGATGTAAGAATGAATATGTTATATGAAAAGAGAAGAAATTAAATTATTGCTTGCCTATAGATTTTAATGTTAGATAGATAGGCACCTATAGGGAAATTACAGTTGTCCTTGTTGACCCAATTTGGGTCTAAGTTACTGTTGATCCCGTTTGGATCATGAACAACCCTGTTTGGGTTGTTAGCTAACCCCATTTGTGTTAGCTTGACCAGTCCCCTGTTTTGTTGACCCTGTTTAAGTCCATGTTTTGATATCTTCGGATATCCCATATTTTGATACCCTTGGATTTTCCTTGTTTCTGTTATCCACCTTTAGAACTCAAGCAGGTTAACTAAAGTGTAAATGCATCATAGTTAATTACATTATAATTAATGCATATGGTATATGAAACAACATGTTTAGTTATAGTTTTAAAAGCAAGTGTTATATTATATTCATTATGTATAGATCCTTTTTATCATATGTTAAATTTCAAGTATGTTGGATTAAAATATAAGGTTACATTGTTATTTATGATATCTTATTTTAATATATATTTATTTGAACATATTATTTTTTTATATTTTCAATTGTCATATGTTATATGTTTCTAACGACCATTATGAGTGATTGTTTTCATATTTAGTATCCCCACTAAGCTACATAGCTTAGCACGAGTTATTTTATCTGTTTAGGTTCGATAGTCAAGGCTTTGCACAAGAATGAACTCTACATCAGGATAGGCCAACAACAGTTCATAAAAGTTGATGTAGGGATGCTTTTGGTTAATTATGTACAAGTTTCTTAACATGATTAATATGTAAACAAAAGGATATTTAATGCTTGTATGTCATATGGAAGGAAATGATGTAATAAAATTATTAAAAGAATGCTAGTATATGCATGCAAAAAAGAGCTAGAATGCTTATATATATATATATATATGCTAGATGAAGTGCTGAATGTTATGCATGATAATAAATAGATTAAGAGTGTTATTTCACACTTGAATATGATAAGTGAATACATGTTAAGTCATTATGCATATGTCATTAAAGGTATGGAAATTGTGTGAAACCCCTAATTAAAGTACAGGTTGTCTAATTAAATAAACCATTTGATATGATTAATGATGATTTAATTTGATTAATAATCTACTAAAATATGAATGAAAGGCATTATAAGATATATGATAAAAGCACTAGAATTGGGTGTTTCAATTTGGTATCAGAGCCTAGGTTTAGTCTTTTCTGGGAAAAATAAGTATATAATTCTATGGCATGAGATAGTGTGATGTTGGCCTAATGCAGAAGTTCTTATTTTCTTATAGATTAAAGATGGAGAATTCATCTAGGGATGTTATAGAAGAATAGGCTGAAAGTAACTTACCGGTTAGATCAAATCCTTCTAACCTAGTGACTTCATCCTTTTTCCAAAATGAAATCCCTGCTATTGTTCCAAGAGAAGCCTTGTTAAAAAATTCTCAGGATATGGCTTAAATTCTGCAAAGAATGACAATGGCCAAAGCTCCAATATCTGAGATTAGGAAGCATGGGGCATAAGAATTTCTAGGCACTAACTCAGAACAATCAGAAGAAGTTGAGTTTTCATTGGAAAGGTTAGAGAGGATATTTGATGAAATTAACTATCCTGCTAATCACAAAGTATCTTATGTTGTGTCCTTACTTCAAGGCATGGCCTATGATTGGTGGAAGTTAGTATTAAGACAACCTCAGCTACCTGACCCACTTAGGAATTTTTTGAGGAGGAGTTCAGAAAGAAATATGTTACTGAGGCTTACAAGGAGGAGAAAGTGAAATAGTTTCTAAATTTGAGATAGAGAACTTTATCTGTGGCTGAATATGAAAAGGAATTTAGCCGTTTGTGCTAGTATGTTCCTAAAGAGATATTGACAGGTGTTTTTAAATGTAGACATTTTGAAGATAGGTTAAATGATTGAATCAAAGAAAAATTGTACGAATTTACATCTCTGAATATGGTGGATTTTAATCAATTGGTTATTACTGTTATGATAGTTGAAAGATATGAGATGGCTAAAAGAGAAAGGGAGCAAAAAAAAATGGTTCTAGAGGAGGATCTTTCAATTGGAAGAGATTTAGAGGGGCTCAAGGAGGCCCGCCTGTAGAGCATATTTTTAGTTATGCTAACAAAGAAAAGAAACAAAAATCTACCACCTAGTTAAAATCTGAGAAGGAAGCTTCAGGAAGATAGAGTAAGGGTCAAATACCAAAATGCTTTATAAGTTATAGCTAGTACTTTTTCTCTCTATAACTATAACATACATGCTCTTATTGATCCTGACTGTACTCATTATTATATTTTTATTGGGGATTTGGGTAGAGATATGTCTAAAATACAACAGTTAGATTTTGATGTATGTGTGACTAGTCCATTGGGACATAGCATAATTGTCAATAAAGTATGTAAAGATTGTCCTATAGTAGTTCAGGGGAAAGAGTTTTCAGCAGATTTGATTGTGTTGCCTTTTCATGAATTTGATGTAATTTTAGGGATGGATTGGTTATCCAAACATCATGCTGTGGTGAATTTTGAATTGAAAACAATAACTCTTAGGGATGATGAAGGAAAGGAAATGGTAGTAAAAGGCTGTTATTCTAAGCTAACGACTAATGTTATATCAACAATGCAAGTTAGATGTTTTCTTAGAAAAGGATGTGAAGGATTTTTAGCTTTAGTCCTTGGCTCAAAAAGAGATACAGTGAAGCTTGAGAATATACCCGTTGTGAATGAATTCCCAGAAGTATTTCCTAAGGAATTGCCTGGTCTTCCTCTAGAAAGAGATGTTGAGTTGTCTATTAATCTGTTACCTAGTACCACCCCAATTTCTAGGGCAGCATATAGAATGGCTCGATTTGAATTAAAAGAGTTAAAGGTTTAATTACAATAATTGTTAGACAAAGGCTTCATCAGACCTAGTGTGTCACTTTGGCATGCACAAGTTTTATTTGTAAAGAAAAAGGATAGATCGATGAGTATGTGTATCGATTATAGACAGTTGAAAAAAGTGATAGTGAAAAACAAATATTCTTTGCCTCATATTACAGATTTGTTTAATCAGTTGAGTGGTGCTGGTGTGTTTTCAAAAATAGATTTGCGATCAGGTTATTAGTAGCTCAGAGTTAAAGATGGTGATGTTCCTAAAACTGCATTTAGAACCCGCTATGGGCATTATGAATTATTAGTTATACCTTTTGGATTGACAAATGCACCTGCTATATTTATGTATCTTATGAATAGGGTATTCAGACCCTACTTGGATCAATTTTTTGTAGTGTTTATTGATGACATATTGGTTTACTCTAGAAATGAAGCTGAGCATGCTGAACATCTAAGGATTGTGTTGTAAACTTTGAAAGAAAATCAATTGTATGCCAAGTTGTGTAAATGTGACATTTGGCTTAAGGAAGTTTCTTTCCTAGGTCATGTTGTATCTGCTGAAGGTGTTAGGGTTGATCCAAATAAAATTAAAGCTTTTGTTAATTAGAAAACACCCAAGAATGTACATGAAATTAAAAGTTTTCTCGGGTTGGCAAGTTATTATCGTCATTTTGTGAAAGGTTTTTCCATCATCGCTTCACCACTCACTGAGCTATTAAGGAAGAATATTAAGTTTGAATGGTTTGATCATTCTCAAGCAAGCTTTGATCGGTTAAAGAAAATGTTGAATGAAGCTCCAATGTTAACTCAACCAGTGTCAGGGAAAGAGTATGCAATGTACAGTGATGCCAACAAGATTGGGTTGGGATGTGTACTAATGCAAGATGGTAAAGTAATAACTTATGCATCTAGACAGTTGAAATAGCATGAGCAGAACTACCCGACTCATGATTTAGAGTTGGCAGCTCAGGTTTTTGCTTTTATGATTTGGTGGCACTACTTTTATGGGGAAAATGCAAAATTTATACTAATCATAAAAGCCTCAAATACTTTTTTGCTGAAAAGGAACTTAATTTGATGCAGAGAAGGTGGTTAGAGTTGTTCAAAGATTATAATTGTATAGTTGATTATCATCCAGGAAAAGCAAATGTGGTTGCTGATGTATTGAGTTGTAAGTCTATGGCAGCATTGATGTTAAAGTAGTGCAGATGGAATTTTGCATCGGATGCTGTATTACTAGCACAACGTAAAGATATACCTATAGTTAGGCAAACAGTGTTAGATGCTTAGAAAAATGATGAAAAGTTTCAACAGATTGTGACACCTGTATGTGAAGGAGATCAATCAGGTTTTATAGTGAAAGAAGATGGTGGTGTATACTACCATAATATGTTGTGTGTTCCTGATGACAAATAAGTGAAAAGAATATTATTGCATAAAGCACATAACACTGCATTTACTATGCATCCAAGTGGGAATAAGATGTATCAAGAGTTGAAATAGGTTTACTGGTGGCTGGTATGTTTCACCACTTGATTAAAAAGGCATGTATTGCATACATGAGATACCTATTGAAAGTAAGTTAAAGGAATATGAAAAGCCATATGATTAATGCATATGAATATGCCATAGTGATGAAAGAAATATTATATAATTATGGTCACACTTCAATTGTGTGATGTAAGAATGAATATGTTATATGAAAAGAGAATCAATTAAATTATTGCCTGCCTATAGAGTTCAATAGTTGATAGATAGGAGCCTATAAGGGAATTGCAGCTGAAGTTATTGTTGATCCCGTTTGGATCATGAACAACCCCGTTTGGGTCATTAGCTGATCTTATTTAGGTTAGCTCGACTGGTCCCCTATTCTGTTGACCCTATTTAGGTCCATGTTTTGATATCTTCGGATATCCTCTGTTTTGATAGCCTCGGGTATCCCCTGTTCCCATTATCCACCTTTAGAACTCAAGCAGGTTAGCTAAAGTGTAAATGCATCATAGTTAATTACATTATAATTATGCATATGGTATATGAAACAACCTGTTTAGCTGTAGTTTTAAAAGCACTTGTTATATTATATTCATTATATGCAGATCATTTTTATGATATGTTAAATTTCAAGAATGTTGGATTAAAATATAAGGTTACACTGTTATTTATGATATCTTTTTTTAATATATATTTATTTGAACATGTTATTTTTGATATTTTCAGTTTTCATATGTTATATGTTTCTGACAACCACTGTGAGTGGTTGTTTCCATATTTAGCATCCCCACTAAGCTGTATAGCTTAGCACGGGTTATTTTATCTGTGTAGGTTCGGTAGTCAAAGCTTTTGCACCGGAATGAACTCTGCATCAGGACAGGCCAACAACAGTTCATAGAAATTGATGTAGGGATGTTTTTGGTTAATTATGTACAAGTTTCTTAACATGTTTAATATATAAAAAAGGGATATTTAAGTGTTTATCTTATGGAAGTAAATGATGTAATAAACTCATTAAAAGAATGCTAGTATATGCATGCTTATTGGAGCTAGAATGCTTATATATATATATATGCTAGATGAAGTGTTGAATGTTATGCATGACAATGAACAGATTAAGAAAGTTGTTTCACACTTAAATATGATAAGTGAGAGCATGATAAGTAATTATGGATATTTCATTAAAGGTATGGAATTTGTGTGAAACCCCTAATTAATGTATAGGTTGTCTAATTAAATAGACCATTTGATATGATTAATGATGATTTAATTTGATTAATAATCTACTATAATATGATTGAAAGGCATGATAAGATATATGATAAAAGTACTAGAATAGGGTGTTTCACAAATTCTGCTTGAAGATGCCAACCTCACCTTTCTTATGTGTAATATGTTTCTTTCTCTCTCCTACATGTAAGACATCTAAAAGACTAAGTGGAAAGAAATCTCCACTTAACTTCCTCTCAATTCCATTTCTTTTAAAATCTTCCACATATTTTATTTCTTCAAAATTGGCCCCAAAGTTATCTTTCACTTTTTAATTGAACCATTAATAATAACATGCTTTATAATTCATATGAAAATGGTATAGCTTAAATTTTCCAATATACCCTTTTAGGACCTTAATCTAAATTTCACTAATTTAATTAAACATTAATCAATTACAATATCACTTAATCATGCATTTTTCCACTAGGGTCAATATTGGGGCCTTACAATTCTTTTGCCCTTAAAGAATTTTATCCTTGAATTTCACACCTATTTCAAATAGTTAGGAATACTACTTTTTCATGACTGACTCTGGTTCCTAAGTTACTTTTTGTATGCAATGATGTTGTCAAAGCACTTTAATAAGAGGAAGCTATTTAGTCCTTCACTTTTTGATTTCTCTAGAAAAAATATCTTTAGCTTCTACATCATATGAGAAATCTAGAGAAAATTTAATAACTTGCATTGGTAGCACATAGGACTCATCTGAATGGTATCTTTGAAGCATAGACACATGAAACACATCATGTAATTTTTCTAATTCCATAGGAAGAGCCAATTTGTATGCTACCAGTCTAACTCTTTGAAGAATTTCATATGGACTAATAATTCTTGGACTAAGTTTTCCTTTCTTCTTAAACCTTAGTATTTTTCTCCAAAGAGACACTTTCAAATATACTTTATCCCCACTTAATTCTCAATATCCTTTATCTTCAAATATGTATAAGAATTTTGTTTTTCACTAGCTATTTTCAGCCTCTACTTAATAACTTGTACTTTATCCTCAGTGTCTTTAACAATGCCAGGACCAATCCCTTTACATTTAGCTAATTTAGTATAGTAAACTAGAGTTCTACACTTTTGGCAATACAAAGCCTTATATGGTGCCTTACCAATATTGTTCTAAAAAATATTGTTGTATGCAAACTCCATTAAAGCAAGATATCTTTCCTAACTTCTTAGAAAATCTAGGACACATCCTCTCAAGATATCTTCTAACACTTCGATAACACTCTCTAAAGATCCATTTTTTGAGGATGAAAATTTGTACTATAAGGAAGCTATGTTCCCAAAGCTTGATGTAAACTTTGCTATAATCTACATGTAAATCTTGGATCTCAATTCAAAATTATAGACACCTAAATTCCATGTAACCGAACAATCTCATATACATAAAGTTCTGCTAATTTATCCATTGGACAATCTATTTAAATCGATGTAAAATGAGCCGTTTTAATTAGCTTATCAACAATTACCCATACCACATCATGCTTCCTCTGAGTGAGAAGCAACCTTGTAACAAAATCCATAGTAATGTTAATGTCTTCCCATTTCCATTGTAGAATTGGAATGGAATTCACAAATCAAACACTTGGAATCATAATCCACTACATCTTTCTTCATAGCATACCACTAATAAAATTGCTTTAAATATCAATACATATTATAACACCCCTATACTATTACCCTATTAATCACATATTTTAAATCATATTAATCATACCTTTCCTTACTATCATGCCTGTATATTATCAATCATATAGTAATCATGTCACCACTACACATATCATGCTATATTATATAAATATATGGGTGCTAATTTGACTGTTTGTATACTTCATCTCTGGTTTAGCGTCATGCATAACATGTTATGTATAAGTTACTTTAGGTTCTACGTGCTCACATGTTCTTGCTTAGTCATATTGTGAGTTGGTTACAATTCATTATACACATATTAAATACATACTCGTATGCCGATTAGCCATAATATAAAACATTACAGAGTGTTAGTACAAAATCTCCCTACATCAATTTTCTATTAGTCTTGAGTTGGCCCTTCCTGATGTAGAGAACGTCCTTGAACAAAAGTCTTGTCTACTGAACCTACACGAATAAAATAACCTGTGTTAAGCTATAAAGCTTAGTGGGGAATAACTCATGATGAATGACCAGTCACAACGGTCATCAGCATACACAATCAATATGTATCACATGCAATATAACATATATCAATGATAACAAGTTTGTAGTTTTAATAATATCTCAAGTATATAAGTATTAAAGTAATGAGGACAACAAATATCCCAATATACATAATTCATATAGTTGACAATTACTCATCTGAACATTTACAATTGAGACATAATTTTTATAATTAAACCAATAACATGGTCCAATAATAATATTTAAGTGAGTCATGCTTTGATTCGAACCCAAAAAGAGCCAAACTATGTTCTCACTACAAAAAAACTGCCAATTAGCGACTAAAATTAGCGACGACCTTATTTTCGTCGCAAAATTTGCGACAGATTTGTGACTATTTTACAATTCTGTCGTGGGGAGGATATTTTCTAATTTTTTGCGACGAAATAGCGACAGAATGAATAAACAGTCACTAATTATTGGCGGGAAGTATGCGCGCCATGTTTTGCGACAGAATTAGTGACGAATATTTTCATCGCCAAATTTTATAATTTTTTATTCATGAAATTAGTTCCAGAAAATTTAGCGACAAACAAATTTAGTCGCTAATCCATCGCAAATAAATTAAAAAATAATATTTTTTAATTTCACTCCCATTATTTATATATAGTTTCAAGTAATTTTAATATAGACCATATGAAATGAATATTTTATTTTGTAACAGAAAATTATAAATTATTTTATAAGTTGATAATAATTTTTTTTATCAATTATACCAAAATCTAAAGTTATTTATTTAAAAAATTTACATTTTTAATAATAATAATAATAAATTAATTATTACAATTATTATATATTTACGTGTTCAAGATTAATAAAAATAAATATTTATAAAATACTAATATAAAATTTATTATTTTATTTAAAATACTATTAAAAAATTTATAATTAATTTTTATTTTATAAAATTTAAATCAAATATTAAATTATTAGGAATTATATTGATTTCTTTATCAATTATCCCCAAATATAAACTTATTTATTTAAAAAAATTATATTTTAATAATAATAATAATAATAAAGTAATTATTATAATTATTATATAGTCATATTATGAAAAATAATAAATATAAATATTTGTATAATAATAATATAAAGTTTATAATTTCATTTAAAATGATTATGAAAAATTTATAATTTATTTTCATTTTTTAAAATTTTGAGCAAATTTTAAATTATTAAAAAATTTTAGTTATATATATTTACAAAATTATCCTTAAATACAAGGATAAAATGATGAAAATTGGTAGGGGTATTTTAGTAATTTCAAAAATTTACCCTACATATGAAGACAACATTTTGTTTCCCCTCACCTCTCTTTGTTTGGCCTTAGTTGCTACATCTCTCTTTTCACTTGCAATCGTATTATATGATAATTGTATTTTATTTGCTTGTAATCTTATTATACTATATATTTAATCAAGTATAAATTGACATTTTTCTTCTTTTTTAATATAATTTTTAATTATTTTCAAATTTTAAAATGTATTAAATTATAAAATTATTAGAATATATTTTGAAAATTTTCAATAAAAATATTAGAAAAAGGCTTATTAAAAATCACAGTTTTAGGACCAGTCAATTTTCTAGTGCTTAAAAATATACTAATAAGGACTAATTTTTTATATGGTCATTAATTTTTAATTAAACCTGTAATAGTTGTGAGGGGAAAAAATCTAGTCCTAAAAACAATTAATTTTCGATCCTTAAAATAGAAAAATTGTTAGGGATGAAGTGGCGCCTAGATAAAAGAAAAACCCTTTTATCTATTTTTCACAAAAGCTTAGTCATTTGCTGTCATCTCTAGCAAAACTCCCTGTGCCCTGACACGTCTTCAATTTCACCTATGTTAGACTCCATACCGGTGCCGCTTTCTATCGATGGAGTCTTCTTCACCATCGACCTGCTCCACTATTGATAGATCTGAGGCGACATGCTCCAAGACGTTCTCCACACTGACCGGTAAGAGAGACCATTTCTTTTATTTCTCCTATATATTGCTCCGTTTTAATGCTCTTTCCCTATTTTTTTCTCTGGTACCTTTTTCTTTCTTTTCTATTTTTAGTTTTCAATTTTATGATTTATTTTGGTTTATTTTTGTGTATCGATTCGTTGGGGTAGATTATTGGACGATTTTGAAAGAGATTTAACATTTGGGTTGAAATTGGTCTCTGTTTTGGATGAAATTTCAGTTCTCAATTCTAGCAAATCTTATATTCCTTGTTTCGGTTCCTTATAATTCATTTATTTATCCTTTTTTTCTTGTTTCTTTGGATTATTTTCGGTCAATTACATGTTATGGTTGCTGGGTTTGAAATTATTTTCCCATCACTTCTTGAATGAGCAGAAAAATTGGAGATTGAAGTTCCACAGGACTCTCCAAGGTTCTTGCAAGAGATCTACGATAGAAGAAATCTAAAGCTCTCAAAGTAAGAAATCGATTCTAATTTCTGAGTTTTGTTCTAATTTTTGAGATTATATATATATATATATATATAACCATGCCTTGTTCTTGGGACATATAGGATACGAAGGACTTACTGTACAAAGAGGCCACCACACTTCTCCACAACTTGTAAGGAATGACAGACTTGGACTGGGAAAAGCTTATGAAATTGCAAGGTAAAGATGGGTTATTCTTGTTTTCTCCATCCTGTACTGCCTTTGCTTTCATGCATATTAAATATCAAAATTGCTTGGGATATTTAAACGACATCGTACAAAAATTTGATGGGGCTAACCTCGAATACAAGCTTTCACTTTCACTTTTTAAATTCTTCAAATTGCAATCCAATAAACTAATGCATCATTTGATGAATTTCAGCACCTGGTGTTTATCCTGTTGATTTATTTAAGCACATCTGGGCTATGGATCGCTTGTAATGCCTTGAAATCTCAAGATATTTCCAACCACAACTTAAAGAATCTATCGACTATGTTGCCAGGTGAAATTAATCATCAATTAATGCCATTTGAAATGATTTGAAGAATTAAATTAAAAAATTAGTCTTAAAAGAGTATGTGACAGGTTTTTATTGAACTAAAAATTATTTTGTTAAAATAAGCTCATATTAGTCCATTTGTTGTTGTGCATACTAGTCTAGTGAAGCTTTGTAACGAAAAGAGTTGTAGGTTATTCATTTCTATTTTTGGATGATTTGTTTTATATGTAGTTTTTATATACAATCTTAGTTGGGAGCTCTATTTTTAGATAGATACAGATGTTGTGCTTGGTTTGAACAGCAACCTGAACCTCTGCTTTATCAGCTTATGATGTAATGTGTGCTTTTTATTATTTTGCAATTTTATTAATATGGGATTTTTCATATGCATCATTGGAAGTCCAGCAAGAGAATTGGAAGAAGATGGAGTGGAAAATGTAACCTTAACAAATGTATTGAGATCAGTGGATGAAATTGCTAGATCAGAAGGTAGTCCTTTGATTTGCTGCTAACAAAATGGGCTTAATTTTTCAATCTCACTTCAGATCATGTAATTTCATGCATGATCTATGCTTACCTTCCTGATATTACACTGACTTGCAGGGCATTGTTAGGAGGTTTTAATCGAACATGTGGAAAGGGTAAAATGGTATGCCCCGCACATATGGCATCCTATTGCAGATGTGAGGTGCAAATAGCTTATAAGATAACACCTTGGGCATGTTCTGCACTTGTGATGGCCAAGTGAAGTTACATCTTCCCTTTTATTTAAAAAGGCAATTAGAAAATATAAAGACTTGAAACAACCAATCTTAATGCAATTAAAATATGCATACATTGTTATACCCTATTAGAAGAGCCAAAGTCCTTAACTAGAACCATTGATTAGCATCAACTAGCATACTTATAATGCTCACATCCATCTTACAGGAACTAAAAACTATCTATAATGTATGGCAAAGTCAATATTTATGATTGTGGCTGCTTTGGTATGCTATGGATGGACTCAACTATATTTTGGCCAAAACTAAAGTCCTATCCTGTTTACTGTGTTTTCTATTTTCTATTTTCTTGACCATCAAATCATGTTAATTGATATGAAGATTCAAAAGTGAAAAGTGTTTGACATGGAAGGGTGTTAGATTTAAGGCTTAATGAAGTACACTCCTCTATGGTAAATTATACTGTAAACTGAGTGCTAACACAGTTTGTGAATGTTTGGACAAATGTTTCACAACCAGAGTTAAAATATAAATGAAGAATTAGTAAACCAAAGTCCTGTTTAGGAATCTTTATTAAAGATGAAAGGAGAATTGATTGTTCCTCAAAAAAGCAAATGTAACTATAATAATATTCTCTTCCTATAATTAAAAGCTAATTTTATCTGTAATTAGATTTGCTGATGCCTCTATTGATACTTTGCAGGCCCCTATTTTCTGGTAGTTTATTAGGGATAGTCCGGACTCTTTTGGATCAAACTGGGCAGGATGAAAATTGCATTCTAATCTTGCATGAATCTTTTTAGTTAGGGCAATTTGGTATGCAATAAGATCCCAATTCCTTAATTTAAAACACGTGTAATATGTGTTGTTCATTAGCTAGTTGCACACCTTGATGTTCGCACTTGCACCTTAATGCAAGCAAGTCATTTTTTGCTCTATTTGCTGCATGTTCTTTATGATCTGGATTGCTTTGAGTTGGTATGAATTGTATCCTTTTTGCATATGATTGTATTCTAAAGTTTGGTTAACCAAAAGAATTCACTTATGTCGAATTTATAGAGATTGATACTGTTCAAAATGCTCTTTTGTTAAATGAATCAAAACTGCATGGCTATCAGTTAAAGGTATTTTCATTTGTTCTTGTTGGCGTTAGATGCTCTCTGAAATTTCTTGTATGACTGGTGATGGATCATGTTTTTCATTAGGTCTCTGCCCAATGAACCAACATAAATAGAGTGAAGCAATATCAAGGAAGGCGGTCTAATGCTTTCGGATTTAGATCCCGAAGGCCCTTCATGCCATTATTTTATTTAGATGACTTTCTTATTCAGGTTTATTATTTTATTCAGATGACATTGTTGGTGTTATTTAGGATGATATTATTGGTATTTTTTGTACTCTTAAGAGAGATTGATAATATTTTGTACAATTTCAATTACTTATATATATATGTGTGTGCGTGTTTTGGAATACATTATGCTTTGGAATAAATATATATATGTGTACGTGTGCTGTGATTATTGTATACAGGATGAAAATTAATAAATACGGCAAAAAATTTTTTAATAATGCTATAATTTAGCGACGAATTCGTGACAACCTATCTGTCACTAATATGTAAAAATAAGAATTTTTCAAATAATTAGCGAAAGAATTAGCGACTAATCTTTCATCGCTAACATTTAGAGATGGGAGTTTTTTGTGACCAACTGTCGTTATTGATACAACAATAATTAGCGACGGAATTCGCAACAAAAAATATAGTCGCTAAAAATTATTATAATATCGACGACTAATTATGAAAATAAATTAGTGACGGAATTCCGTCGCTAAATTAGCGACTGATTTTTGATTCTGTAGCTAGTACATTCGCGAATTGGGCTTTTAGCGACTATTCGTCCCGGCGTTGCTAATTTAATTTAATGATGAAATTTTAATAACTAGCAACGTGTTGGAATTTAACGGTTACATGCATCACATACATGAGAGGAATTTTAAAATTTTTT
Source organism: Excoecaria agallocha (assembly GCA_037975025.1). Classification (NCBI taxonomy): domain Eukaryota; kingdom Viridiplantae; phylum Streptophyta; class Magnoliopsida; order Malpighiales; family Euphorbiaceae; genus Excoecaria; species Excoecaria agallocha. Next base: position 30,576,138 of record CM075812.1, read on the forward strand.
AACCATTAGATCTTATCTTGCCATGAATACACAATATAACTATATGAGAATAAGAAAAATCACCTTTATTTTTGTTGAACAGTTGATTTTACTTCGCACCGGGTTGTCGCAAACCACAGTGTCCAAAATCGAACACCTCCAATGAGTAATCCACACTAGAGAGGGGTAAATTGAACCAACAAATTGGTGTTTAACTAGGGCTGGCTGAAATTCCCAAGAGCTAGCTTGGAAGTTGGCGTAAAAGGGAGAGAGAGATTAAGAGAAAAGACTTTCTTTTTGTTTTAATCACTTAACCCTAATTCCTCATTAGTTGGCCTTTTATAGTTAGGTTAAAATTCCAACTCCTTAATGAGATTGGGCTCCTTAAAATTGCTGGAGAATTATTAATTGGGCCTCTAGAATTAATTATAATCATTTGGGCTTAATTAAATCCAATTTAAACCTTTTCATAAAAGACTATGCACAAAACCCACAAACTAGGCCCTTTGTACAACTAATTGGATTTAAATACCCAAATGGATTCCAAATCCAACCAAATTAAATATGTGAGTTCCATAAAACATATGTAACATATATAAATTAATTTGGTGCATGAAATGGGCCATTAAGGCCTTCTGTATTGGAGTAGGCGTGTGGCCCTTACAGAATGGCTTTCGCCAACTTTCTTCATTCCTCTGGCCCTTTATAATTTCTCCAATGGACCTATTAATTATTATATCAGTCCTATAACACTTATAGTAGTCTTATAACACTTATAAGATAATAATAATTAATCATAAAATACATTATTTCAATTAGGTCCAATTTTGCAGAACATTTCTCAAAAGTTTCGCAGACAATTTTATTTGATCATAATTAATTAAACTCTTTAATTAATTATTATCTTATTCACTTCTCTACCTTCATAATAATATCAAATATTATTATCCTTGTTATTTTACCATTTTACCCTTTTCTCTATATGTGTGTGACCGATTGGGTTCCTGTCCATGTTGGCAGTATAATATGTAATTGTGAGTTCTATTCAAAACTCACATGATTTAAACTCCTTTAAATCATTTTATCAATCTCTATTGATATTTTGATACATCATTATACAAGTCATGATTGGCCTCTAGCTAGGCATCATGACTACCCAAATGTCAGGAAAGTCATGTGGTTTGACTGTACCCTTCCATAGAAAACAATTACCATGCAATTACTCCTTTCACCACTCTTATCTCAATTAGATTCTGAGTATGGATTTCTGTCAACTCATATAAATCTAATTATGTATGTTCTATTAATTTAACCATTGTTCCTAAAATGCCCTTCATGGATCTCCATCCATCTCGGCATATTACTCTGGCCAGAGATTCTCTGAACAAGGCAATTATAGAATCATGCGAGATAACTTCCCTTGTTAAATCTGGGATGGTGAATCCTTTGTCAATCACTCAACTATCTTCAAGTAGGCCATGATATACCCAATCTCCTAACTATGTTCACTCCCAGTTGGAAGTAATCAGTTATGGAGTCAAAGTATACCACTCGCTACTTAAGATAACTTTGGTGATCTCAAGTCTAAGGATACTTGCACAACCGCTATGAAGAGATTCCTCACTGACATAGATTTAATATCCATGTGAGGATTCTCTATGCAGGTCTCTAATGAACTTATTCTTCTAACAAGCATCCACATGTTAGCTTTGATTATCTTTCATAATCACAGTTATGAGAACCACTGCATGAACCATTCAAGAAGCATAACATGTGCTAGTCTGTCCGAATTAACAATGTCTTGTCTTGTTAATTCTATGACTAGGGATATTTAGATATTAACACATTTGCATCCAATAGTCATCTCATATCATGAACACTTTCATGATTTCCTTTGCACTGTGTTTATAATATCTAGGACTTCATTTATTAAGTTAAGATTTACAAACTCATATACTTAAACATAGCATTAATAAATGAATGACACCTTTTATTAAGAATATAAATTTTATACATATGAAAAACATCCCTATTACTTGGGCTCTAGGGCATACTCTCTAACAATCTCCCACTTGCACTAGAGCCAATCACTCATATGTCTCAGACCCATGCTATTTATATGGTGATCATGCTTAATCTGGGAAAGTACTTTAGTGAGGGGATCCGCCACATTGTCATCTGTGGGAACCCTTTCTATTTTCACATTATTTCTAGCTATTATCTCCCTTATGAGATGGTAGCGTCTGAGAACATGCTTGGATCGCTGATGAGACCGTGGTTCCTTTGCTTGCGCAATGGCTCCATTATTGTCACAATATAAAGGAATCGGATCAACAATGCTAGGCACCACTCCTAGTTCAGTTATGAACTTTTTGATCCAGACTGCTTCTTTGGCTGCTTCTGAAGCAGCAATGTACTCAGCTTCCGTCGTGGAATCAGTAGTTGTTTTTTGTTTGGAACTTTTCCAACTAACTGCTCCTCCTCCCATTATGAACACAAAACCAGACTGTGATTTACAGTCATCATTGTCAGATTGGAAGCTGGCATCTGAATACCCATTTACTTCCAAACTGCCCTCTCCATATACCAAGAATACATCCTTAGTCCTTCTCAAGTACTTAAGGATATTCTTGACAGCTGCCCAGTGTTCCTCTCCAAAATTGGATTGGAATCTGCTTGTGACACTCAAAGCAAATGCTACATCTGGACGTGTACATAACATAGCATACATGATAGAACCAATTGCAGATGCATATGGTATTCTATTCATGCTCTCTCTATCCTCTAGTGTCTGCGGACACATAGACTTAGAAAGGTGTTTCCCACGCACCATGGATATAAACCCTTTCTTAGAGAGATCCATATTGAACCTCTTCAATACTTTATCTATATATGTACTCTGAGAAAGACCTAGCAACCTATTGGATCTATCTCTATAGATCCTTATTCCTAGAATATAGGATGCTTCTCCAAGGTCTTTCATGGAGAATTGCTTGGATAACCATATTTTAACAGATTGGAGAAGAGAAATGTCATTTCCCATGATCAATATGTCATCTACATATAGAACTAGGAAGACAATTGCACTCCCACTGACCCTTTTATATACACAAGGTTCATCTTCATTCTGTGAGAAACCAAACTCTTTGATTGTCTCATTGAATCGTATGTTCCAACTCCTAGAGGCTTGCTTCAATCCATAAATGGACCTTTGAAGCTTGCATACCTTTTTGCCATTTCCTGATGTGAATCCTTCTGGTTGTGTCATATACACATCCTCAGTAAGATTTCCATTAAGGAAAGCTGTCTTTACATCTATTTGCCAAATCTCATAATAATAATGAGCTGCAATGGCTAAAAGTATTCTTATAGACTTAAGCATCGCAACAGGAGAAAAAGTTTCATCATAGTCAATACCTTCTTTTTGACGATAACCTTTTGCTACTAAGCGAGCTTTATAGGTAACTACATTACCTTCCATGTCGGTCTTCTTTTTAAAGACCCATTTGCACCCTATGGGTTTTATCCCTTCAAGTGGTTGAGTTAAAGTCCATACTTTGTTCTCATACATGGAGTCCATTTCAGATTGCATAGCCTTAAGCCATAAATCACGTTCTGAACTGTTCAAAACTTCTTGATAGCTAGTAGGCTCATTATCCTCTACTATAGTTATGCCTTTATCCGAATCTATGTGAAATCCATATCTCACAGGGATAGAACGCATCCTAGTAGACCTTCTAGGATTCTGTGTATAATCAGGTTCAACTGCAATCTCATCTTTATGAAATTCAGTTTCGGGTTCAATCGGTTGATCTACTTCTATTTGTGGGTCCTGAACTTTACCAAGTTCAATTTTACTTCCACTGCCTTCTCGTAGGAGAAACTCTTTTTCCAAGAAGACAGCATGCCTTGAAACAAACACCTTTTGTTCTAAGGGATGATAGAAATAATATCCAAACGTTTCTTTTGGATATCCCACAAATAAACATTTTTCAGATTTAACATCTAGTTTGTCTGACATTGTCCTCTTCACATAAGCAGGACAACCCCATACCTTCATATGAGAAATCGTGGGTTTCTTGTTATTCCACATCTCATATGGAGTAACATCAACCGATTTACTAGGAACTCTATTTAACACATAGACAACAGTTTCTAGTGCATATCCCCAAAAGGACTTAGGCAAGTCCGTTTGGCTCATCATTGATCGAACCATATCTAATAGTGTTCGATTCCTCCTTTCAGATACACCATTGTGTTGTGGTGTATATGGAGGAGTCCATTGAGATAAAATCCCATTATCTCTAAGATAATCCTGAAACTCTTGACTTAAGTATTCTCCACCTCGATCTGATCTAAGTTTTTTAATACTTTTGCCAAGTTGTTTCTCTACTTCATTTCTGAATTCTTTGAACTTTTCAAATGCTTCAGACTTATATTTCATTAGATAGATGTATCCAAACCTGGAATAATCATCTATGAAAGTAATGTAGTAGGAGTAACCTCCTCTGGCATGTGTATTCATTAGACCACATACATCTGAATATATTAAGTCCAAAATCATTTTAGCTCGTTCTCCTTTACCAATAAAGGGAGCTTTTGTCTTTTTTCCCAATAAACAAGATTCGCATGTATCAAATGATTCATAATCAAATGATCCCAAATCACCTGACTTGTGCAATTTGGTCATGCGTTTTTCATTTATATGGCCTAAACGACAATGCCATAAGTATGAGGTATTTAGATTATCATGTTTCATTCTCTTGGTATCCACATTATGTACTTCTTTAATTAAATCAAGAACAAATATACCATTCTCAATGATAGCTTTTGCATAAAACATATTGTTCTTAAAAATGTAACAACATTTGTCCTTTAAAGAAATATCATAACCGTTCATCAAACGACTGAATGAAATAATACTTTTGGATAAAGCTGGAACATAATAACAATTATTTAATTCCAGTACTAATCCACTAAGAAGAGGCAAATAGTAAGTCCCCACAACTGTTGAAGAGATGTTCTGTCCAGTAGCTGACTGCATACATATCTCTGCCTTTCCAACTCTTCTAAAGCTTCTAAGCCCCTGTAGATCATTAAATAAATGAGATCCACATCCGGTATCTAATACCCAAGATTGTTTTGAAGCAATAGAATAAGTATTAATTTCAATCATATGAATACCTGAGGTAGAAGCATCAGCTTGCTTCTTTTCCTTTAGAGAATCTAGATAGGCCTTGCAGTTACGCTTCCAATGACCATCCTTTCCACAATGGAAGCAATTTCCTTTGGGATTCTCTTTCTTGGCAACCTTCTTCTTGGAGATCCCACCATTCTTTGGCCGCACCTTGGTTATCTTCTTCTTCTTCTGCTTCTTGCCTTTAGCAGAAGTAACAACCATGACACTTTTTGGATCTTTCTTAAATGATCCATTAGCTGTCTTGAGCATATTGATTAACTCAGGAATGGATACTTGGATCTTGTTCATGTTGAAGTTAAGCACGAAAGGTGTATAACTTGCATCCAATGAGTATAAGATTAAATCTATGTATAGATCATTATCCATAACATAGCCAAGTCTACTCAAATGCTCAATATACCCATACATCTTCAATGCATGAGTAGCAGCTGAAGTGCCTTCCACCATTTTGCAGCTAAATAGAGCTCGAGCAATCTCATATTGCTCAGTTCTAGCCTGAGAAGAATAAAGCTCCTCTAGATGCAAAATGATGGTTCTAGCATCCATCATTTCATGTTGCTTCTGAAGCTCTGAGGACATAGCACCAAGCATCAGACATGCTGCTGCTTCACTATCCTCCATGTATTTTTGATAAATGCCTTTGATCTCATCAATGGCATCATCTGATGGAAGTGGCGGTGGATCTTTATCCAAGACATAGTGGATCTTTTTAGCTCTGAGAACAATTCTCACTTGCCTGATCCAGTCAGAATAGTTGTTGCCAACCAGCTTGTTATCCAAGATTGATCGTATATTAATGTTTGATGTGCTCATGATGATGGCCTAGATGTGAAAAAAAAAGATATGAGAGTATATTCATATATATGTATGCATTAATAAGGTCTTTAATTAATCCATTTACTCCCACTATTTTATTGCGAATTAATAGCCCTCACTATATAATCCGAGAAAACCCGATGGTTTTCTTAGTGGGCCAATATCCAATCCTTGATATGTAATTTGACCTTGACTGTGGTCAACAAGCCAAATTCCATACCCTTGAAAGGTAGGTATCTCTATACCAATTGTGTCTCTACACAACTATAGGATCATTAGGTTATCAACTCTTGATGCATGCATATCATATATGCATTCCCTAATCTTGCCTCTAGAACAATTAGCCTTGACTGTGGTCAACAAACTAATGGGCTAGCTAAGATGACCTATTTAATTAGATTTGAACATATTCGATATAATGTGAGCTTGACTGTGGTCAACAACCCACACTATAAAGAACTCTGGTTCTCCTTAAATTAATGGAAGGCTTATATACCTTAGTATTTGTTTCAGGGTTTTAGTTAATTAAGTCTCATCACACATGGTTGGCATACATTGGTATGCATCCTATATCTATCACATAAATATAAGCATACAAATATGGTATAGTTATGGACTTCACTACATTGATTTCCCCGAGCCAAGAGGGAATTTAACGGTTACATGCATGACATACATGAGCGAAATTTTAAAAATTTTTAACCATTAGATCTAATCTTGCCATGAATACACAATATAACTATATGAGAATAAGAAAAATCACCTTTGATTTTTGTTGAACAGTTGATTTTACTTCGCACGGGTTGTCGACAACCACAGTGTCTAAAATCGAACACCTCTAATGAGTAATCCACACTAGAGAGGGGTAAATTGAACCAAACAATTGGTGTTTAACTAGGGCTGGCTGAAATTCCCAAGAGCTAGCTTGGAATTTGGCGCAAAAGGGAGAGAGAGGTTAAGAGAAAAGACTTTCTTTTTGTTTTAATCACTTAACCCTAATTCCTTATGAGTTGGCCTTTTATATTTAGGTTAAAATTCCAACTCCTTAATGAGATTGGGCTCTTTAAAATTGATGGAGAATTATTAATTGGGTCTCTGGAATTAATTATAATCATTTGGGCTTAATTAAATCCAATTTAAACCTTTTCATAAAAGACTATGCACAAAACCCACAAACTAGGCTCTTTGTGCAAGTAATTGGATTTAAATACCCAAATGGATTCCAAATCCAACCAAATTAAATATGTGAGTTCAATAACACTTATGTAACATATATAAATTAATTTGGTGCATGAAATAGGCCATTAAGGCCTTCTGTATTGGAGTAGGCATGTGGCCCTTATAGAATGGCTTTCGCCAACTTTCTTCATTCCTCTGGCCCTTTATAATTTCTCCAATGGACCTATTAATTATTATATCAGTCCTATAACACTTATAGTAGAATTATAACACTTATAAGATAATAATAATTAATCATAAAATACATTATTTCAATTAGGTCCAATTTTGCAAAACATTTCTCAAAAGTTCCAACGAACAATTTTATTTGATCATAATTAATTAAAATCTTTAATTAATTATTATCTTATTCACTTCTCTACCTTCATAATAATATCAAATATTATTATCCTTGTTATTTTACCATTTTACCCTTTTCTCTATATGTGTGTGACCTATTGGGTTCCTGTCCATGTTGGCAGTATAATATGTAATTGTGAGTTCTATTCAAAACTCACATGATTTAAACTCCTTTAAATCATTTTATCAATCTCTATTGATATTTTGATACATCATTATACAAGTCATGATTGGCCTCTAGCTAGGCATCATGACTACCCAAATGTCAGGAAAGTCATGTGGTTTGACTGTACCCTTCCATAGAAAATAGTTACCGTGCAATTACTCCTTTCACCACTCTTATTTCAATTAGATTCTGAGTATGGATTTCTGTCAACTCATATAAATCTAATTATGTATGTTCTATTAATTTAACCATTGTTCCTAAAATGCCCTTCATGGATCTCCATCCATCTCGGCATATTACTCTGGCCCGAGATTCTCTGAACAAGGCAATTATAGAATCATGCGAGATAACTTCCCTTGTTAAATCTAGGATGGTTAATCCTTTGTCAATCACTCAACTATCTTCAAGTAGGCCATGATATACCCAATCTCCTAACTATGTTCACTCCCAGTTGGAAGTAATCAGTTATGGTGTCAAAGTATACCACTCTCTACTTAAGATAACTTTGGTGATCTCAAGTCTAAGGATACTTGCACAACCGCTATGAAGAGATTCCTCACTGACATAGATTTAATATCCATGTGAGGATTCTCTATGCAGGTCTCCAATGAACTTGTTCTTCTAACAAGCATCCACATGTTAGCTTTGATTATCTTCCATAATCACAGTTATGAGAACCACTGCTTGAACCATTCAAGAAGCATAACATGTGCTAGTCTGTCCGAATTAACAATGTCCTGTCTTGTTAATTCTATGACTAGGGATATTTAGATATTAACACATTTGCATGCAATAGTCATCTCATATCATGAACACTTTCATGATTGCCTTTGCACTGTGTTTATAATATCTAGGACTTCATTAATTAATTTAAGATTTACAAACTCGTGTACTTAAACATAGCATTAATAAATGAATGACGCCTTTTATTAAGAATATAAATTTTATACATATGAAAAACATCCCTATTACATGGGCTCTAGGGCATACTCTCTAACACAACGAAAAGTTCCGTCGCTAATTGATAGTTTTTTTATAGTGTCTAGACCGGTCAAGCGAACCTAAATGGGGTCCGCTAACAACCCAAACAAGGCTGTTCATGATCTAAACGTGATCAACTATACTCTAGTTGTAAGGCCCCTAACATGACCCTAATTTAATTTTCATATTTTTGTGTTTAAGTAAGGGGGTAAATTATCATGTTATTATGTTAATTGCATGAAAATAAAATAAAGAGTATGGTTTAATATCAATTAAGGGTGCAATTGAAGTAAAAAGGTATTAATTTGGGGTAAATTTTTGGCATTTTAGTGGCCAATTGTGAATAGAAGCATTTAATTCAAGGTTAATTTGAAAGGATGAATAAATTGATAGGTTGATGTTTTGAAAAAGAGTTAGTGGAGGGGTTAAAGTCTAACATGCATACAGGTTTGTGGCATTTGTGTGGCATGCAAACTTTCAAGGGACCATAGAGAGAATTTTACTTGTTGATATAAAGATAAGAAGTTAGTGGATTGTGAGGTGGCTAGTTGAGATCTTGAGAACGACATTTGAAGAGAGAAAACCAGAAAATTATTTATCTCTTCTTCCTTTGATTTTCATTCAATCATCTCAAGCAATTAGGTGATAATGTTTGTGGGTTAATCATGAGTTTAGTGCAGTAAACTAAGGTAATTAAACTCTTAATTTAACCCTTCATCATCTCCATCTTCTTCTTTTCAAGTTAACTGAGGAAAATGTGCATATGCTGGAAATTTAAAAGTTGATGATGATGATATTTGTGAAGGAGAAGTGGAGGGAAGAAGGAGCAAAGGAAAGGACATTGCCAGAGGTTGAAGATATAGGATTTGTTAGCCAAGGTATGGGAATTTAGGCTATTCATAATGCATGTGAAATTGATTGCTGGAACTGGGTGGGATTTATAGAATTCAAAGTTACGTTTTGCTGGATTTTAACGATGTGAGGTTGAAGAAGATTGTCCTTGCCGAGTCGTGAATGTCTTCACGAGTCGTGAACTTTTGTCCGACTCGTGAAGCTCTTCATGAGTCGTGCATTTTCTTCTTCCTCTGGGAATGTTGGGTCCGACTCGTGAAGCTCTTCACGAGTCGTGATGTATAGCTTTTCTTTTCAACTCGTGAACTCTTTCACGAGACGTGAGATTTGCCTTTCTTTTTTTGCTTCGCTCGTGAAGCTCTTCACGACTAGAACACTCCTTCACGATTGAATGACCTACCTGGATTGTTTTGCTCATAAATTGAGCTATAGAATAGTAAATTGAGTGATTCTTTTTGCATTGAAAAATAGACTTCCATACCTATATTTCATATGAAGAAACCTAATCTTAAATCTGTCTCTAAGTGCATGTAATCTAGGGTTGAATCCAGACTAGTTTCCTAGACTGCTCACAGAAACATAATTTACATTAATGTACAGATTTTTGCTGCACTTGATAATATGATTTTTAAGTAATTGAGACAAATAGTTGTTTATGTGATTGTAAAGTTAATTGGATAAGGCATGAAATATGACTATCAATGAAGGATTTATATGCAGACATATGCATTCATTTGTGTATATGAATAAAGACTAGTGATGAAATATCTAACCTATACATGTAAGTAGTATTGTGCATGATTGTCACCTGCCAAATTGATATATATATACACAAGTAATCCTATGACATGATAGTACACATTTTGACATGTACCTATGCTATGAAATAGGAACTATAATAGTATGACCTTGGCATGTGTATATGCCCATATGGAAATATGTTGATATTTTGTACAGCACACGATTTGAATGATGATAAAGGTATATATATATGTATATTGGTAACATGCTCATAAGAATAAGTCAACTATATGCGAATGTACCCACAGGTATGTAAATTTATGATTATATATATGAGTATATGAGCATGTAATTGCCTTATGAGATAGGAGATGTTTTGGCATGACTATGAACATGTGAAATGCTTAATGAGAGCATGATCAAGTATATGATATGATGATTATATGTCATGCTTATATGTTATGATACAAATTGTAAGGTCATACAGATTTGAATAGCCAGATGTATAACTTGGCATATGAAATGTGCATATATCTGATTATGCACCAGAGAACTCATAGTTTTACAAGACTCTGTATATGTGCAACAGTATACTATGAATACAGTATTAAAATGTGAATTGAACATGAATATAGTTCTGCCTGCGATAGAGTTTTAGATGTGGATAGATAGGCGCCTATAGGGAAATTGCAGCTGCCATAGTTTGGCCCGATTGGGTCCATAGTATATATGATCTCATTTGGATTATGATCAGCCCCATTTGGGTTGATAGGCGACCCCGTTTGGGTCTGCTTGACCGGTCCACAGTACAGTTTGGCCCCGTTTGGGTCTATAGATCCGATATCTTTGGATATCCTTCTTTTGATACCGATGTGTATCCATAGTTCCCGTTATCCACTAATAAAGCTAAGGCAGGCTAAACATTATTCAGAGAAATGATCAAAATTAAACAGTTAAAGTTATTTGACTAAAGATTAATAGTGTGGATTACATTATTGGTTTACCCACAGGGATTCTGCTTCATTTGAATATGTTCACATGAAAAATGCTAATCTATATGAATTATGAAAATGAAATATGTGTTACTCTCTTGGGTACAAGGTTTATGTACATGAGAATATGCTTTATGCCTAAAAGTATATGTTATTATTGCCATGATATGTGGTACATGTTATTTATAGTATTTATTTATTGTATATGTATGCTTTGATGACCTATGTGAGTGGTCATCCATCTTTAGTTATTCCCCACTAAGCTTTATAGCTTAGCACGGGTTATTTATCCGTGTAGGTACGGGTAGTAAGACTTTTGTTGAGGGACGATCTCTGCATCAGGAAGGGCCAACCATCGACTTATAACCTTGATGTAGGATGTTTTGTATTACATCTATCATCTGTTTTGTATAATGGCCAGTTATCTTATGATATGTATATAACCTATGTGGAATATTGTAACTCACTAGTAGTAAAGCTATGAAAGAACATGTGTGCATGTGATATACATGAAGTAATATTCATATAGTTTAGTATGCATGATACTAGATATGAAATGAAAAACAGGAATAGACTTGTAGCACGAATATAATCATATGAAACCATATGGCTAAATGATATTTAAATGAATATGAAGTATAAGCATGATTAGTAGTATTCATGATACATGTGTAATAGGGTATTTGCATAGAGGGTGCTACACTAGTTATGTTAAATATATGTTTATATGATAACACATTGGATTGGATATAGCATGTGATACGATTATTGATAAATGTCCATATATATATATATATATATATATATATGTTCACATATGTACTTAAGTAAAGATTGTTGACAATTATATAAAATATGCATATGTGATTGAACTTAAATACTTGCTTGTTATATGCAAAATTATTTATATGTATGTACTCCTATGAAGAGTAAATGTGTATTTCAACATACATTTATACTATGAAATAAAGAAATACATTAGTATAATCATGTTCACATGTAGTGCCTTATTGATAACATGTTATTGATAACATGAAGCTTTGTGGGCATATAGGACAACCTTTAAGACACCAATAGGAATGTCACCATTTAGGTTAATGTTTGGCAAGTCTTGTCATCTACCGGTGGAATTGGAGCACAAGGCTTATTGGGCTACTAAATTCTTAAATCTTAATCTTGAGAATGCAGGAAAATGTAGGTCCTTGCAGTTAAGCGAGTTGGAAGAGATTCGATTTTGGGCCTATGAACATGCGAAGAAGTACAAGGAGAACACGAAGAAGTGGCATGATCTTGACGTCGCTAAGAAAGAATTTGTGCCAGGAATGAAGGTACTTCTCTATGATAGTAGACTGAGGTTGTTTCCCGGGAAGTTGAAATCAAGGTGGAAAGGACCATTTGAGGTTGTCGAAGTCTCTAGCTATGGAGTAGTAACCATCAGACATCCGAAAGAAGGTCATGAGCGCAAGTTCAAAGTAAATGATCACCGATTGAAGCCATATCTCGATTCCAAGTATGAGGCTGCATCAGTGATCCTCACTTTAGAAAATGATTCATGAGAGCTAAGAAAGTCGAGCTGGCGACTTGTTAAACCCATAACTTTTTCTTATCCTTAAACTCAATTTCTTTTCTTTTTGTTTCTTTAATTTCTTACAAGTTTAGCATGTTAGTGTTGTTTATTTTGTCTTTAGTTGGTTTTTAGTTGTGTTGTTAGATTGATTTCTTTGAGGAGAGGAAGAGTCTTTAATATTGCAATTTTCCAATTGGGCACGGCTGAGACAAACAGTCCCAGCCGTGTCCCTTTAAAATTTTGAGAGGCAGAAGTGTGCCACGGCTGAGACAAAACGTCCCAGCCATGGCCAATTGGGAGTGTTTAAATCCAGAATGGGGCACGGCTTAGACATGTAGTCCCAGCCGTGTCCATCTCCATGCCATGTTTTTGTTGGATTCCAGAAGGTAGGCACGGCTGAGGCAATTAGTCCTAGCCGTGTCCACTAGAAAAAAAATCCATCGGGGACACGATTGAGACATGTAGTCCCAGCCGTGCCTTTTGATTTGTTTAGAATCCAGTAGGGTGGCACGGCCGAGACAAAAAAAGTCTCAGTCGTGCCTTTCATTTTATCAAAATGGGGAGTTTTGATTTTAAGCTGGGCACGGCTGAGACAAAACGTCCCAGCCGTGCCTATTTGAAATTCTGTCGAGATTGTTCATTTTTAACCCGATTTTTGCCCCTCTTTTTCACTTCTTCTTCTCTTCTCTGCATCTTTCTTCCTCACTCCAACCTTCTCTCCCCATTTTCGCTCCACTCTATCTCTTCCTCTTCAAGAAACAGGTGCATCTCTCTCCTCTCCTCTCTTTAATTTTGGTTTATATTTTTTTATTTTTTATTTTTTTTTATTTTTTATTTTATTTATTTATTTATTTTTATGAAGTTTTGTTGTTTTTGTTCTCCTTTGTTAATTTTGAAAATTTTGTGTTCCCATCCCCATGCTTTTGATTTTTTTTTTCCATTGTAATTCTTGGTTGTGTTGTTTGTGTGTTGTTTATAGTTCGTTTTTATGCATTTATGCATTCGCCCACCACGTGTTTGATGAAATGCCACAGAGAGGTAAGTACATTTTTATTCTCTTTAATTGTCACGAATTCTTGCTTCTTTTCTTTTCAATTGTGGATGGTTATGAATGTGGGCATGTGCTTGGTTGGTTTCATGCATTTTTATGTTTATTTTGTTGCCAAACCAACCTCGCCCGCTACTTGTTCGATGAAATGCCAAAGAGAGATTAATATAGCTTTTCTACTTAAATTATTGCTATATCTTGTTTCTTTAACATTATCTATTGAATTGGTTCTGATTTTGGCCTGTATTTTGTGAGTCTCATGCATTTAGGTCGGGTTATTTCTTGTTTTTGTTGACACAACAATTCTGCACACCACCTGTTCGATACATTGCCTAATAGAAGCATGACGAATTTTTCTGCTTTTGTTGCTTTGTTACTTGCCCTTATTTTGCCTCACACTCATACTTAAGAAACATTTACCATGTTTTCATACTTGACGAATGATAGAGAAGATTAATATAGGAGTTAGGCAATTGTATGTGTTCGGGCCATGTCTGTTAAGTTTTTGGTTGTCTCTAACGCAATTGCATATGCTTTAATTTGTGTTTTGTTTCCAGTAGTCCACTTGTGTTTGTTTATGTTTGTTCCTTATGTTTTAGACAAGTTATTTGTTATATATTATAATGTTCAAGTGCTTTGTTTTGTTTTCAATGCTTATTTGTTGCATTGTTGTGTTGTAGGCTAAATGGCACCTAAACGATCTCGTCCCGATGCTAGTGCTTCCTCATCAGCCCCCCCAGGGTTCTCAAAGGTTAAGGTCCCTGCATGGGTTCCCTCAGAATTTACAGATAAGTGGGCTATCTTTTGCAAGCAGGAATATCTAGCCACCCCTCGCCTCAATATGGAAGTTATGGCGGAGTTGGGCTTTAAGAACGAATTGGACAGATTGTTTAACGGTGTGGGCTGGAAAGTCTTCTACGAGCGGAATGAAAAGGTATATCCTCATTTGGTTCGTGATTTTTTGAGCACAGCCAATATTAGAATGGGACTGGATACTTATGATGATTCGGGCCATGTGAGTTTTTGGCTCGACGACAGTCCATATCAGATGACCTTCAATGCAATTTTCTGAAGTCTTGGGTGTCGATCAACATGCTCCCCGGGACATTACTCATCTTAACAAACAGGAAATCTAGATGGGAGTTTGTGACCCCGAGGATCCTACATTCTTTAACCCCAAGAATACCAAGGCACATCACTTGAGGGATCATTCATTGAGAATAATGCATCGGTATTTGGCATTGGCCTTCTTTAGCAATCTTCGTGGGCCTGGAAATGTTAATGCCAGTAAGGCCACCATTCTCTATGCGATGCATAATGGTATTAGGCTGAATGGGGCTGCTTTTATTGTCCAGAAGGTCTTGGATTTACGCTCATTCCTAAAGAGGGAGTCGAAGATAGCAATGGGAGGGTTCGTAACCACTTTAGCCCGTTTCTTTAACCATACGAGGTTGGGTGCTGCAGTTGAAAAGCCCATGCTCATTGATCGAAAAATGCTATGGAATATGGCTGTACTGATTGACGACCCTCGCTTTCCAGGGCAAGGAAATTTGGTGGTTTCAGAGCGGGCTTTATATAGAGCAGCAGTGCACAAGGGAGCCACGGAATTGGAGCGAGCTGAAGCTGAAGCACCTTCCTTGTCCTCTGAGCAGTACACTGCTCTTAATACCAGACTCGACAGCATTTCTCAGAGGATGGAGTCCAGGTTCACATCCATCACGTAGCGGATGGACGACATTGTTACAGCTCTCGGGATGTTGTAATCCCGGTTCGACAGCCAGTTCCCGCCTCCACCACCGCCCTCCTCGCCATGATTTCAGGGATTTTCCTCCACTCATCACTCCATTGTTGTTTGTACTGTTTTAGTCTTTTGCTGGGGACAACAAAAGTTTTAAGTGTGGGGTGAAGGTTTGAGGATGAAGATTGTTTAACTTAGTTTTTCTATATTTGTTTTTGTTGTTTTTTCTTTCTAATTATGGGATGTTGTTTTATTTTTAGTTTTTGCTATGTGTTATGACTGTAGTTTGCTAATCGAATTTCTTTCATGTTTTTCATGTTTTTCATAATTTTTATCTTGGTTGTTTGATTTTGGTATTAGTTCTTTTCTTTTGTGTTTGAAATTTACATTACATTCTGCATTTCTTTAGTGTCGATTTAGTTTAGTCTTTGGTTGTTAATTACTCTTGCAACTAGCCTGAGCTTGCCGGTTAATCTTGTTTCGAATCAATTTGAACTTAATATTTGAACTGCTTATTTAGGATGTTTGAGTAGCCAGAGAGTAGTAATTTTGTTCAGGGAAGTTCTTCTTTTGAATCGATCTCGATTAGTTATATACCATTCAATTTCTAACTTAATGAGCACTATAGGCTAAGTTTTATGAAATTAAAACCAGTAAGTAAAAGCATTCGAGTGAAGAAATTTTGGAATAGTTAGAACCTTCCTCATCACCCTTCGAAATGAATATTCAACTCAGATAAGATTAGGATATGACCCAGGCAACTTTCTTTGGTATCCAATTTTAAATGACTTTTGACCTACCCTTAGTAAATTCTACCATTGTTAGCCCCTTTGAGCTTAATTGGTATGCTAAAAGTATACTATTTAATTTTTCTTGATTACACTTATGCTAAATCATGCAGCCAAAAATGCCTTTGTCTGTCCCATTTTGGAATTGGCCACTCTAGGTTGGGAAATGAAATTTGCATGATTAGGTCTGGTAAATTTTTTATTATCAGTCAAGAAGTAAAGGGAAGTTGAAGTTTTTAGGGATTATTGAGTTTAAACGTTCTGAATATCTTGGGACAAGGTTGATAAACAATTAGTGTTTTTGGTGCCTTTCTTGGTAAGTGAATGAATATACTATAAAAAAATCAGTTATTATGCTGCAGAAAATAAGTGTGGGGTACCTAGCATTTATAGGAAGCGTCATTTATCTTGCTTCCTACAATTTTGAGAATCCAACTAATGTCTTGAGATTAGTTTCCCTTCTTACAATGATAGAGCATGAATTTTGAAGGAGTTATTTTCTTGAGAAAGTTAGGCGATTTGTATTTCTGGATAGTGTGGCTAATTCTGTTTTGCTAACCTTATAAAAAAAATTTGTGGAACCTTTGCCCTATCCCCATTACAACCTTAATTTAAGCCCTGGTGATCCTGTTTTGTTTTGAGTTATTTAGTGGAGATGACCCTTGTGGTTCAGGTGCTAAAGGAGAGGCTTATGACTGTTCTGATTTGCAAGCGCAAAATTGTTGTAATTCTCTATTTGCTTGATTGCTGAAATTCACTGGTAGTTTTGGTTTTTGAAAGAAAATAAATCTGTTTTGGCCTTGCACACACACACAAGAAATTGTATGGTATAGATTAGTTTAAGTCTTTTTAATTGAATTCTTCATCTGAGTGTCTTCTACTAAGTGTTGCTAGAATCTCATCTGAATTTTCTTGTTCTTATGTAGAGTTTGAATTTTCAAGATTGTGGATGATTCATTTGCTCGAGGGCGAGCAAAAAGCTAAGTGTGGGGTAGTTGATAATCTTGTTTTTAGAGTTTATTTTCTAGATAATTTTGTGTGTTTTAGTATCTCATCTTGCATGTTTGTAGTGTTTTCAAGCTATATTATTGTTTTTTATGTTTATTTTAGTCATTTTGATTAATTTGAAGTTTTTAGTTTATTAATGGTCTTAAATTTTACTTTTTACAGGAAATTTTGATAAGGCACGGCTAAGACAAAGTGTCCCAGCCGTGTCCAATGCAGATGGCAAAACTCACCGTTTCACTATGGCCATGGCGGAGACAAACTATCCCAGCCGTGGCCAATCCAGGATTCAAAACGTGCCGTTTCATTAAAGGTCGCGGCTGAGACAAAGTGTCCCAGCCGTGTCTATGGCAGCCCGAGAACATACTTTTGATCCAGAAGCTTGACACAGCTGAGACAAATTGTCCCAGCCGTGCCCTTTCCTTATGACGCGGCTGAGACAAAAGTGTCCCAGCCATGGCCTATTAGACAGCTCTATAAAGGCTATGAAATTTTCTGCTTAAAGGGAGAGTTTTTTTTAGGGTTTCGTGCTTAGAGTTTTAGGAGTGTCGAAATGCAGTTTTTCATATTTTGTGGGTTTCTTATACTTAGTTTTTGGATTTTACTCGTAAAAATCACTCTTTTAGTGTAGTTTTACTTCAAAAACACAAAAATAGTCATAGATTTAGCTTATAGCTGTGAAGATTTCAACTTACAATCAAGGAGCTGTTGGAGAAGGAGAGGAGGAGCTTCATCAACTTCCAATCTTCAGCTTCAAATGGGTTTTATAGTTTTCACTCTTATTTTGTTCATTTTTTACATTATGAATAGTGAGTAGTTATCTTTGTTTCTTGGGGAAGCTTTGAATCCCCTACTCATAATGTGAATATTGAGCACATTTTGATGTCACATGAATGAATGGTTCATTTCACTGTTACTTATTTATATTTCATGAATTTTCAATCTATTGAGTTAATTTCCTTACATGGATGAATGATGTTCATCATATATCTTTGGATGTGTATTGAGTCTAGTGGATTGAAGTTTATGAATAATCTTGCTCTTTTTTTTCTCATGAATGTTGTATTAATTTAGACGGCTCCGGAATGGGATTCTAAATGTGCAGTAATTATGATTTTGGGACTAGAGTGTGGAGTGAAATGGATGAGATTTGGGTTGATTTGCTCCGGAATGGGAAGGCAGACCAAACTTAGGATGTTAGACCCGTACATAGGCTAGTTGTTAGGTTGGCTCCAGAATGGGAAGCTTAGCAATCAGAATAGTTGGCTCCGGAATGGGAAGCTTGGGTTAAGAGGGTTATCCCGAATTCATTCATGTATTCTTTAAGACAAAATTAATTCACATTGGGTTCGATGGGGTGGATAAGTGTACCTAAGCAATGCTTTAATTTATATATATTTGCATACTTGTTAATCTTTTCTGAATTAAATACATACTCAATTCACTGTCATTAGAATTAATTTCCTTTCATTGCATATTTTAGTTTTTAAAGTTTGCACTATACAAATCAATAGCTCATACAAACTAAATTGGGAATTCTTTAGCATACAATTAATTTTCACAGTTTTCACACATACATTTCCCTTGGGTTCAATATTGAGGGTCTTAAATTTACCCCACTTTATTACTTGTCGATCTAGTGCACTTGCTAGGCTCGCAACACAACTCAATAAGTTCGGCCAAAAATTCTTTCCTTTGAACCATAGTGGGACACTCTTTATATACTTTATTAATGCAAACAATATGCCCCAATGGGTTAGTTACACAAATATCATAATCTAATTGATGTACAGTTGACATGTTCCTACCCATATCGCTAATGCAAACATAAGAATGGGTTAAAACAGGATCAATAAGTTCATAATATCATAATCAAAGATAGAGAAAATACTGGCTGTAACTTATAAAGCATCTCGATCTTTGCAAGCTTTCATGGCATAAGCTTGACAAGGAACAATTGCAATTATAGATCGATTAACTATCTCAAATCCATTTCTGGCTAGGATCTATGTTGGTTTGATCTGCCATACCCTTTACCTCTACATATTCCGGTTGAGTGTGTATTAGAAGCTTCTCTACTACCCTGTTGTGTGGATCCTTACTCCTATTTTGAGGGAAAATTTTCCATGTAATGGTCAATGCTACCATAATTAAAATACACACCCTATCAGCTTCCTACAGGTGCCCCAATGTTGTCTTAAACAGTAAGGACACTTTGGTGATTGACCTGCACTTTGCTTCACTAGTGTTTCTCTACCTAATTTAGACATTGTGGATGATCCTTGCCTTCTCCTCTTATTTGTAGGACTTTAAATATTTAAATAGACTCTACTAGTTGATTTCCGTATGCTCCCATAGATATCTTTCCAATGAAAGATCCACTTCTGGCCCCACTTCTTCTCTATTTTCTTCCTCTTTTAGCCAGCTCATTCTTTTCTACTTGAATAGCTGCTTTAACAAGCTGATAAAAATCCACCAGTTGCAAAGATGTAGGTCCAATCAAATTTTCTCTTACCAAATCATTCAAACCATCTTCAAGCTGTCCACACTTGAAAGCAACATCGAATCTAGAACATATTTACATAAGTGCCTAAACTTTTTCTCATATTTAGCCATAGATATAGTTCTCTATTTTAGATTAAAAAAATGCTTCAATTTCTCTTCTTTATATGTTTTAGTGACGTACTTCTTCCTGAACTCTACTTTGAAAAACCCCTATGTTAGTGGATTTTGTAAATGGGGTTATTTTAATACCAGTTTTCACCAATCATATGCTACTTTTTAGAGTAAGGACAAAGCACAAGACACCTTATGATTGGCTAGGCATTGAATTTCCTCAAGATTTTGTCCTAGATTTTCCAACAAAAATTTAGCTTCTTCATATTGCTCTAAATTAGTGCCTAAGAATTCCTCTACACCATGTTTTCTTATCTTAGTTATCGACCAGAAATGACTAAATCTATGGCTCTGATAGCAAATTGTAACACCCTTTTATTATAACCTAGCTATGTCAGTTTTATCATGTATTTTTAATCATGCTTTATTATATTGTCGGTTAATACTCTAATTTTAAAAATTTTACAAAGTTCTTACTTTACTATCATAAGCTTTCTCATTGGATATTGACATACACATTATATATATATATATATATATATATATATATGTACTGTATAAGTTAGCTATTTACATGTTCCACCTCAATATGGCTTAGTATTCATATTACTTACTATATAAATTTATCATCATAACTAAAACATTATGCCAGTTTACTTCTATTTTCCAGTCACTATACTTATTATCATATATCTATATTTTAGTTGTCTTTATATGTTACTATTACTATGTGCATACACATACATATTATGTTTGATTACAAAAGTGAGCCTAAAACAACCTACCTTTCATATTAGATACATCATTACATACATATTACACTTTATACAAAGTTATACAAAATATTTAAACAGGGACTTCCTACATGAAATTCTTTCACAGACTTGTGTTGGCCTTTCTGGATGTAGAGATATGTTCTTATGCAAAAGTCTTATTGTAGAACATACATGAATATGCTAAGCTATAAAGCTTAGTGGGAAATAAATCATGATGGATAAGCACTAACAACGGTTGTTAACAAGCACTCATCATGTAACACAATTATAACATATGATTCAATAATAATGACAACATAACAAAGTATATACTCCAAGACATAAAATAGAAATTATCATTTATATCAAAATAAAGTAATCTCATAATTTATTGGTAACATCTGAGTATTTATGCTTTTTATACATACACTGTAATTAGCTTGCCTAAGTTCTGAAGGTGGATAATGGTAATGATGGATACTTATAGGTATTGGACATATAAATACCCATAGGTATTAAGTTTTATAGATATCTAGAGACATTAAATTTATGGACCAAAACTAGGTCGAACTATAGTCCCAAATGGAGATGACTATAAACCCAAATGGGCTTGAACTATAGCAGCTGCAACTATATTCCTATAGGCATGCCTATCTATCCATAATTAAACTCTATTTGTAGGCATTAACTGTATTCATAAACATATCAATTATCGAGTTTGTACTTTTACGGTATAATGTTGCACATAAAAAATCATATAATAAGATACACAATTTTTGCTCTATACATATGTTTTTTCAATCTCAGACATTGTAACAAGTAACTGTAACCATATAATACTATAGCCATATACTTTCTTGTGATAACATATGGGCATAAGCATGTGATTTCAAATGCACAATAAACAACATATTTGTTCACATGTTTACCATATAACATATTTCTTTGTGTTCATACATAACTTTACCATCTAGGGTTATCATATAACCACATATTTTATACTATGTTTTATGTGAACTATTTATTGTTAGATAATCTCTATATCTATGACTTTCCTTCCTAACAACTCATACTCATAGTCATGTATAAATCATAATACTATTATTTTTTCATATAATTATAAAAAATTTAACATCCTCATTTTCATGATAAAATTGCTCTAAGATCATATAAATACTTATAGCAACATTTATGCATCAAATAATTAGATTTAGAGAAAAACAAGGTAGGCAGATTTCAATCTCTATTTTTCATTTCTATTTTATAATATCAAATAGCTAAACTAGTGAAATTAGTCTTCTAACCAAATAATTCTATATGTCTCTAGTTTTACATTCTTTAAATACCATTCAATTTGGACATATATATTAGGAGTTATGACCCAATCATTACATACTGCCCAAGATTACATTTTTTTTTCAAAATCAATTTGTGTTACTATTTTGAAATTTTGTGGACTAAAGTAGGTAAAGAATTAAACTAACATTTATTCATAAAAGTTATATTCCTATAAGTCTAGTGTATCAATAATTTTTTCTCATAGAATTTGGACCTTTCTAACATGAGTTATGTCCAAAATACTATAACCTATTCACAAAAACTAGGCAGCAGTTGACATTTTAGAAACCAATTTTGTAACAATTTGAAAGTTCGTAGAAGAAAATGGGTGCCTAATTAGACTAACATTCATTCATGAAAATTGTGCTCCTATATGTCTAGTTTATTAAAAAATTTTACCAAAGCATTTATATCTCTTTACCATGAATTAAGTTAAAAAAAACTACAATCTACTCACTATAACTGGGCAGCAGCTTGCATCTAACTTCAAGTTAAAATTGAAAATACTTATATGCATAATTACACCCAGGTTTCTCCTATAGAGTTATAGTTCCTTATCTTAGGTGTAATTACCAATTATAATTACTCAATTTATAGTTGTATAACTCCAAATATGGCCTAAAAATAGAAACAAGTTCCTAGTGAACTAACACAAATTTCTTCAATGCATCTTCTATTCTTTCATTACCCTTTAATCCCATGAATAAAATTGTTATTTCAAACAATCCATCCTACAATACAACACACTTATTATTAGTTCAACATATAATCACACATACAAAGAAAAATTTGTTCATAAATTCCCATACCTTAGCTAAATTCCACAATCCTCTCCTCAAGTAAATCCTTTCCACTCAAAGAAGAAGAAGATAGAGATGAAGATAATACATTACCTTAAACAAACCCAACTTTAAACCAATAAATCATCCATAAAGATGCAAAATTTTTGAGAAATAATGAGAGTGAAGAGTGTTTAATCTAAGAGAGTGAAGAAGAAAGAAATTTTATGTTTATCCTTGAAGATTCCGACCTCACCTTTCCTAAGATCCAATACATTTCATTCTCTTTCCTACATGTAAGACATTTAGAAGACTAATTACATGGGATGAAATCTCCACTTAACTACCTCTCAATTCCATCTCTTGTAAAATCTTCCACATACTTTCTTTCTTCAAAATTAACCCCAAAGTGATCTTTCCTATTTTAATAGAACCCTTAACAATAACATGATTTATAATTCACATATAAATAGTATAGTATAAATTTACCGATGTACCATTTTATTACCGTAATCTAAATTTCACAGATTTAATTAAACATTAATCAGTTACAATATCACTTAATCGTGCATTTTTTTTTCACTAGGGTCAAAATTAGGGCCTTACACTACTAGTCCTACATGTTGTATCAATTTATATAGACCAATAAACCTACGACTCAATTTTCCCTTCTTTCTATATCTCATAATTTTCCTCCTAAGAGATATCTTTAGAAAAACCTTTTCCCCAACTTCAAATTCTATGTCTTTCCTTTTTAAGTCTACATATGATTTTCGACAATTAGAATTGGGTTTTCTTTGATGATTCCAGCCTTTTCTTTAGTTTCTTTTATAAAGTTTGGTCCTATAAGCTTGTTTTCACTAAATTTTGTCTAGCATAATGGGATTCTGCATTTCCTTCCATATAGAGCTTTATATGGTGGCATCTTTATGCTGGCTTGATAGTTGTTGTTATAAGTAAATTTTGCTAATGAAAGATATCTTTCCCAACTACTGGAAAACTCCAAAATGTACCTTTTCATAATATCCTCTAACACATGTATAACTCTTTCTGATTTTCCATCTATTTGTGGGTGAAAAATAGTGATGTAATGAAGTTTAGTACCTAGTGCTTCTTGCAATTTCTTCTAAAACCTTACAGTAAAGCGGGAATCTCTATCTAATATAATGGAAAAGAGAATCTATAAAGAATGACAATCTCATTGATGTATATATATACAAGTTTTACTAGCGGATAATCAGATTTTACGGGTTGAAAATGAGCAGACTTCATTGATCTACCAATATTAACCCAAATAGAGTTGTGTTGCCTCTTAGTGAGAGGTAACCCAATGACAAAATCCGTAATAATCCTTTCCCATTTCCATTTTAGTATTGTAATAGGTTGCCACAATTTAGAGGGAACCTAGTGTTCTACCTTCACTTGTTTAAATACTAGGCAATTGGTGAAAAAATTTGCTATGTCCTGCTTCATATCAGGTCACCACTAATAAGTTTTGAAATCCTCCTACATCTTAGTGCTACTTAGATGCATGGTATATTTGCTGTTAATAGCTTCTATCATGATGTTCTTCTTTAGTTCTGTAACACCTTGAAATTTCATTTGTTATGTACAATATGTTATAGAGCATGTATAGTAACCTTAGGACTATTATCAGAGTCATTGCACTATTATAATATAGAGAAAATCACAGAGTATCAAAAGTTAAATGTGCTCACCCCTGAGCCATCAGGGGATGGATGATCAAATTGGGAAGTAGAGTTCAACATTTGATGAGATAGTATGGGTTAAATGGAGTCCATTAGTATAATTTAAGAAGAAATTGAAGTTAAATAGGTCCCCAAATCGAGTAGAAAAGTAATTTCTCGGTTATCATGAAAGGGTTGACCGAAAGTTTGACCAAGCTCCAAAATATTCTACCCAGCTCTAAAAATTATTCCAATCACATAGACTTATTAGAAATATCATAAATAACCTATTGAAAGTGAAAAATAAAATTTCAAATAGTTTTGGAATTTTGGGTTTTCAGGCTGGTTGAATTTGCCTCCGAAGCCAGAAGTATACTGAAATGATGTCTGAATGAGTTAAAATTTTAAAAACATGCTTTACATATGTTAGTGAATGCAGTGAAAAATTTTAGAGCATTATAACAAGCAGAACATCAATTTTAGAAAAATGAACAAAAACTAAGATCAGATTTCTTTATGGGCTTAATTGCTATATTTTAAATATTTAAGGACATAAAAGTCATTAAATATAAGCCATGATCACCTAAAAGCAGTACCACAATAGAAAGATATGTAGAGATCGAGGAAATGGTGACAAGTGGCTTAAAAATAAGCCATTAGATCAAATAGTAAATGGAAGAATTTGTGCCTTAGATTTGGTGGAATTAAAGACAATATGGAGGGCTCTAGAATAATTTATAATTCTACCCCAAATTATATAATTCTCCACTCTATTCTTTAAGAAATTTGAATTTCCCATTTTCTTACCAATTTCCACCATTTTCTTCATTTCTTCTTTCTCCCAATAAATCTTAACCCTAAATTTTTACCATAAACTCCTGAGATCCTCCTTTAAACCTTAGAAGTTAGAATGCATCAAGGAGAAGCTTAGAATTGGAGTTATTTTTATAAGAGAGGTTGACCTAATTAGGTAACATATTGTGTTATTATTTTAATTAGTTGGGGAATTTATTATTTGTAGAGCATGATTAAGAGAGTTAGTTAGATGCTTTTAATTGCTTTAATTCATGGCTGAAATTTACTATTTTCTCTATTTAAAATTTGACCTAAAGAGGAAGAACAAAGAAAAGACAAAGGCAGGTAGAAAGAAGGATAAGAGAAGGAAGACTAGGCCATTCTCAAGCTAATATAAGGTTAGTGGATACAATTTACACCTAATTTCATTTATTTTGGTGAAATATACATAAATTTTACATTATGTAACTAGGTGAACTTATGTAGAAATGAGAAATAATTCAATTTAACTTGATAAAATGATGATTTAAGATGATTTGAGTATAAATTGATGAAGAAAATAGAGTGGAACTAGATGATCTTTAGTGGGACAAATTATGTACTAAAGGATATGTGAGCTAACTTGATAATAAATGACATATTTGATATGAAATACATAATATTACAGGTAGAAAATATAGTAGCATTGATTAGAGTGAAAATTGTTAAGTGTACATAATTAATCATAATGGAACATAATGATGAAAGTTAAGGAAACTTAGAAATTATAAGACAGTTTGAACATGTATGATTATATAATTGCTTAAAATGACATTTGAGGTATAATTGGCATACAAATGGAAAAAGAATCAAATGGTATATGGTAAATCCTACTGAGGCCGAATGGTGTTTGTATGTATATTGCTATGTTTTCTTTATTTTCACATGATATTTTATGTATTTATGAAGGATATATAATGATTAAGTATATTTGGATACAAAATGAGCATGTAGTGCTTGTGACACAATGTGATTAGTAAGGAAAAACTTATCAAAAATGACATAAGTTAAAAAATATGGTTGCCCCTATTGTATAGTGGATAGTTCGAGACCCTAGGGTATGAGGGCTAGCCATAGAGACACATATACTACAGTAGTATCATAATATTTTTTAAAAATTACACATATTGAATAGCCGGCACACACAATTATAGTGGAGTAGCAGGATCACGTCAAGTGGTCCCTCCACCCACATTGGAGTAATCGAATCATTGCAAGAGGTCCCTTCCGTCCACTAGTAGCATTTGAGCCCTCATCCTGTATATCCGATTCGAGAATTTCCACTGGTCACATTAGCGGTAAAATTGTTATTTGCTAAAAAATTAAGGACTAAATGGCAGCTTATGCTAAAACAAAGTTAAAGATTAAATAGGTGAAAATTAGAGTTAAATGGGCTAAAAAAGGCAAAAATGTAATTACGTGGGAAAATAGGGGTAAAATGGTAATTTGACATTAAAAATGTGATTAAAAGATTTAGATTAGTTAAATAAGTGAAAAAGGGCAAAATAGTAAACAAAAAAAGTTTAGGGACTAAAACATAATTTGCCAGCTTATAAGTAACATAAGAACTAAATTGGTAATTTACCATCTAGAATGGAATACAAGTCTAAGGAAACAAAAATGACCAAAATTGGAGTTAATTAGAGTAAAATATAAAGAAAATAAATCCAGGGACTAAACGGTAATTTTTCACAAGGTTAAGAAATTTGATGAATTAAATAAAGAAATTAATTGTAGATTTAATTAAATAGTAATTTAAAAGAAAATAAGATTTAAAATTTAAACTAATGTAGCAAATATAACATTAGGGGTATAATTGTAATTTTAATTTAAGCAGTTTAGTAGGTGAAATTTTGTATAAATGTATCCACCACTAGGCAACAACGTTGCTTAGTGCGTGGTTTGTTTTGACTGTGCACAGGGACAGGTTAAAGAGATGATAGCGAAGGAACGCAAGTGGCATGTACATATGAAGACTTTTTGGACTTGTGATTTTGTGTGTATATGTATATAGATGTATTGCATAATGGAATTGGATATTGTATTTTAGACACGATGTATAAATGTTGCATGTAACGAATATTAAATGTTAGTAAATGTGATGAAATGTGTGTGGTAAATGTCGTGTTGCGTTGATGAGTTGTGATTGATAATAGAAGTGTAATGTATGTAATTGGAGTATTAGAGGTTGAGTTTGCCATTAGGGAGTGTTAATTTAAGATATTGCAGGTTTGGGTAGCATGATTTATAAGCCATCATGCTGCCGAAATTTATACCAAATGAATAGTAACCTAGCGATATAGTAAATGTAGGGATTTAAAATATCAAATTAAGCCACCGACTCATTACTTAAATCGAACAATGTATTACTATAACGTTATGACAACTATAATGATATCGTCCAACCTATAACAATATGATTGAATATAGGGTGTCACATTTTGTGGTATCAGAGCCAGGTTTAGGCGGTCCTAAGATCGGAGCAAATGTTATGTAAATGTGTGAATGAATGATGATTGAAAGGATATATGTACATGCCACATCAGACTAAGTGAATTTGGAATTAAAGTTTACCTGTCCCTTTGTGTATTTTAGTGATAGTTACGGACTTTGGATCCAGATGAACACATGAGTTGGCAAGTGACATAGAGAGTGGGGCCTCCACCTTTACTGGACCGACAGCTAGTACCCCAACTGCTCAGTCTCATGGGCCCACTCAATAGACACCACCATTAGCTCTTTCGGCTTCTCAGCCAGCAGCACATGCTCCACCAGATTTTGTACATATGGTGGCAGATCTGTTGTATAGACAGTTTCAGGCCCTAGCTCCCTCGTAACCACAGCAGCAGCTGCCAACTCAGTCACCTAAAAGGCCGATATTAGAACAGTTAAAAAGACTGGGAGTAGAAAATTTTTATGGTCAAGAACAAGTCACTACCACAGAAGCTGAGGAATGGTTAGATTAGATTAAGAGATTATTTGAGATTACTCATAGCCCTCCAAAAGAAATGTTGGAAGGCGCGGTAGTACTATTTCAGGACCCAGCTTACACATGGTGGGATACAGTTAGACATTATACCCCACCAAAACAATTGACTTGGGACTTCTTCCTTCAACAATTTAGGGACAAATATATGGGTAAGGCACACTAGTAGTTTATGGAGAAAGCATTATGGTAACTACATTAGGGTACACGCACAGTTCAGGAATATGATAGGGAGTTTGAGAGGCTGAGTGCCTACATGAAGAACTACCATATTCCTCCAGACAAGATGTGCCAGTTATTTGAGAGGGGATTGTACACTAAAATTTGAAAGGCACTAGCAGTCCATACTTACATTGATATGAGGGCTTTAGTAGATACAGCCATAAGATTTGAAACAATTGAAGCAGAAGAGGCCAGTAGGAAAGCCAAATTCCAGAAAAGAAGGAGGCCACCCATAGGGACATCTAGTAAATCCAGCGAGAAACCCAGACCTTCTGCAGCTCCCCCACAGACTCCTACATCCACTCCAGCACCCAGCCAAAAGTCAATAGCTAGAGCAACTCCACCTACTGCATCAATTACCAACACCTTATAGGGCTTCCGCAGATTTGACAATCCAAAATGTGAGCACTATGGATGCCGCCATCGAGGGAAGTGCTGGAGGTTAATAGGATCTTGCTTGAGATGTGGGTCAAAAGAACATCTACAGAGAGACTGTCCTCATGCTCAGGCTACTCCATCAGCCACACCTATTAATAGACCTCCCACTACAGCAGCTAGAGGACGTGGTTGAGGTAGATCCAGTAAAGCAGCATCAACTTGAGGCAGCGCCCAGATGCCTCCTGCTTCAAATAGACGACCAGCTACTCAGGCATATGCAGTCATAGCTAAAGAGGACCAGGATGCTCCAGATGTTATAATAGGTAAATTCTCTTTATTCGACACTCAAGTTTATGCTTTGATAGACCCTAGGTCCACACATTCATATCTTAGCACCAAAATTTCACATAGGAAGGGTTTAGATAAATCACAGTTAGAATAAGACATCCTAGTGAGCAACCCTTTAGGGCATGAGGTGAGGGTGAATACAGTTTATAGGGAGTGTCTATCCAAATACAATGAAACACCTTCTTTGTAAACCTTATTGAACTCCCATTTCTTGAGTCTGATGTTATCCCAGGTATAGGCTGGCTTCATAAACATCAAGTAATAGTGGACTGTCGGTTGAAGAGAATCACATTGAAGGCTTCTAAAGGACAGGAAATCATAGTAGTAGGTGAAAGATCTAATTTCTTGTCATATGTTATATCAGTTATAGTTGAATACTGTTGCATCAGAAAAGGGTGTGAAGCTTATTTGGCTTATGTGACAGAAGTTAAGGAAGAGAAGCCAAAAATTAGTGATGTGCCCACTGTCCGAGACTTTCCCATTGTCTTCCCTAATGATTTAATAGGGTTGCCACAGGGGAGGGAGGTTGAGTTCACAATTGATGTGATGCTACTGCTCCAATTTCTATAGCTCCTTATTGGATGACACCCATAGAGTTTAAGGAACTAAAAGTGAAATTGCAAGAATTATTAGATAAGGGATTCATTCGCCCGATTGTATCACCATGGGGAGGACCAGTGTTGTTTGTGGAAAAGAAATATTGTTCCCTTCGACTATGTATCCACTACAGGGAATTGAATAAAGTCACCATAAAGAACAAGTACAACTGCCTTAAATTGATGATTTGTTCAATCAATTGAAAGGTGCAGCTGTCTTCTCAAAAATTGATTTGAAATCTGGCTATCATCAGCTGTTGGTTAGGGAAGTAGACGTACCAAAGACTACTTTTCACACCCGATATGGCCACTACGAGTTCTTAGTTATGCCATTCGGCCTTACCAATGCACCAGTTGCATTCATGGATTTGATGAATTGAATCTTCCATTCATGCCTAGACCAATTCGTTGTTGTGTTTATCGATGATATACTGGTGTACTCAAAAACTCCAGAGGAACATGACAAGCACCTGAGAATTGTTCTGTAGACTTAGAGGGATAAAAAGTTATATGCCAAGTTTAGCAAGTGTGAATTCTGGTTGATTGAAGTTGCTTTCCTTGGCCACATAGTGTTAGTGGAGCGTATTAAAGTTGATCCTAAAAAGGTTGAAACTATCCTATGTGGAAACCACTATAAGATGTTCTAAAAGTTAGAAGTTTCCCGGGATTAGTTGGTTTTTATCGATAGTTTGTTAAAGTATTCTCTATGATAGCTAACCCACTCACTAGGTTGCTACAGAAGAATGCTAAGTTTGAGTGGACAGATCAATCTCAAGAGAGCTTCGAAAAGATGAAAACCATGTTGACTGAAGCATTGGTGCTTACACAACCCACTTCAGGTAAACCATATGTCATTTACAGTGATGCTTCCAGAAATAGGCTAAGATGTGTGCTTATGCAAGAGGGCAAGGTGGTAGCCTATGCTTTTAGGCAACTAAAAACTCATGAAAGAAACTATCCTACCCATGATTTGGAGGTAGCAGTTATTATGTTCACACTGAATATTTAGAGGTACTATTTATATGGGGAAAATGCTATATCTACATCGATCACAAAAGTTTAATGTACTTATCTACTCAGAAGGAACTCAACCTGAGGCAAAGGCATTGGTTAAAGCTTATTAAGGA
This sequence comes from Excoecaria agallocha, assembly GCA_037975025.1. Lineage (NCBI taxonomy): Eukaryota > Viridiplantae > Streptophyta > Magnoliopsida > Malpighiales > Euphorbiaceae > Excoecaria > Excoecaria agallocha. Next base: position 30,607,256 of record CM075812.1, read on the forward strand.
TTATGACTGCCTAATTGACTACCACCCTGGTAAAGCAAATGTGGTAGCTGATGCACTTAGTAGGAAACACTTAGCAGCATTGAGAGCAATGAATGTTAGGCTGAATGTAGCTCAAGATTGAGAATTGGTAGCTAAAATTCAGGTAAAACCAAACTGGCTCCAACAAGTAAAGGCTAATCAAAGGCAAGATGATAGGTTAGCCTCTATCATTTCTCATGTACAAGTGGGGAAAGATAGAGAGTTCTCCTTGGGTCATGATGATTGTTTATACTACAAAGGGAGGATTTGCGTACTAAATGATGCAGAATTGAAGAATAACTTTTTGGCAAAAGCCCACAGTAGTAAATATGCGATGCACTCAGGCTGTAGTAAGATGTATCAAGATTTAAAGCAACCTATTTGTGGCCAGGGATGAAAAAGGAGATCGTAGATTTTGTGACTAAATGCTTGATATGTCAGCAAGTTAAGGCCGAGCAGTAAGTTCCTTCGTGATTACTGCAACCTATTACCATACCAGAATGGAAGTGGGAACGTGCCACCATGGATTTCGTATCTGGACCACCACTTACCAGGAGGCAACATGATTCCATTTGGGTGATAGTTGACAAATTAACAAAGTCTGCTGACTTCATACCAATGAGAATTGATTTCTCATTAGCCAATTTGGCAGAAATCTACATCAACGAGATAGTGAGGCTACATTAGGTTCCCACCTCCATTATTTTAGATAGAGATCCTCGGTTTACATCCAAATTTTGGCAAAAGCTTCAAGAAGCATTTGGAACTCACTTGCATTATAGTACCGCCTTCCACCCATAGACAGATGGGCAATCTGAGCGAGTGATCTAGATACTGGAAGACATTTGAGGTGTTGTATCCTCGAGTTTGGTAGTAATTGGAAAAGTATGTTCCACTGGCAGAATTTACGCATAATAATAGTTACTAGTCTAGCATCAAGATGGTGCCATTTGAAACATTTTATGGGAGAAAATGTAGGACACCTTTGTGTTGGACCGAGCTAAGAGAGAATAAACTAATGGGACCAGACTTGATCCAAAAAACTGAGGAGAAAGTAAAATTGATTAGAGACAACATGAAGGCAGCTGCAGATAGACAGAAATCCTATGCTGACTGAAAAAGGAAAGATATAGAATTTAATTTGGGCGAGAAGGTTTTCTTAATCGTTTCCCTATGGAGGAAGATTTCGTGATTTGGTAGAAAGTGAAAGCTCGGTCCAAGATTTATTAGCCCCTATGAAGTGGTAGAGTGGGTTAGACCGGTAACTTACCGATCAAAGTTGCCATAAGAGTTAGAAAGGATTCACATTGTATTTCATGTATCTACATCGAGGAGGCATCGATCGAATCCTTCACACATCGTCACACCCAAGGAAGTCCAGTTGTGACCTGACTTGTCATACGATGAAAAGCTAGTGAGAATCTTAGCCAGGGAAATCGGACAGCTAAGAAATAAGAAAATTCCACTAGTCAAGGTGCTTTGGACATGCCACATTGTGGAAGAAGCAAATTTTGATCCAGAAGAAGCAATGAGGCAATAGTATCCTCAACTTTTCAATCCAGGTAAAATTCGAGGAAAAAATTTTTATTTAGTAGGGGAGTAATAAAACATCCTAAAATTTCATCTGTTATGCACAATATGTTGTAGAGCATGTACAGTAACCTTAGTACTGTTATCAGAGTCATTGCACTAGTATAATATAAAGAAAATCACAAAGGCTCAAAGGTTAAACGTGCTTACCCCTTAGCAATCAGGGGATGGGTGATCGGACTGGGAAGTAGAGTTCAGCATTTGATGAGATAGTATGGGTTAAATGGAGTCAATCGGTATAATTTAAGAAGAAATTGATCTTAAATAGGTCCTCGAATCGAGTAGAGAAGCAATTTCTCGGTTACCGTACAAGGTTGACCAAAAGTTTGATCGAGCTCCAGAATATTCTAGAACTCCAAAAATTATTCCGATCACATAGACTTATTAGAAATATCATAAATAACCTCTTGAAAGTGAAAAATAAATTTTTAAACAGTTTCAGAATTTCGGGTTTCGATCTGGCTGAATTTACCTTTAGAGCCAGAAGTATACTAAAACGATGTCAAAATGAGCAAAAATTTTAAACATATGCTCCTACATTTGTTCGTACATGTGGGGAAAATTTTTAGGACATTCTGACAAGCAAAACATCATTTTAGAAAAATAGACAAAAACTGAGATCAAATTACTTTATGGGCTTAATTTCCATATTTTAAATATTTAAGGATATGAAAGTCATTAAATATAATCCATGATCACCTACAAGTAGTAGCACAATAAAATGATATGTAGAGATCAAGAAAATGGTGACAAGTGGCTTAAAAATAAGCCATTAGATCAAATAGTAAATGGAGGAATTTAGGCCTTAGATTTGGTGAACTTAAAGAAAATATGGAGGGGTCTAGAATCATCTATAATTCTATGCTAAATTCTGTAATTCTCCCCTCCATTCTCTAAGAAATTCAAATTTCCCATTTTTTTACTAATTTCCACTATTTTCTTCATTTCTTCTTCCTCCAACCAAATCTCAACCCTAAATTTTTACCATATAGTCCTAAGATCCTCCTTTAAAGCCTAGAATTCGGATTACACTCAAAGAAAAGCTTGGATTTAGAGTTATTTTTAAGAGAGAGGATTGACCTAATTTGGTAACATTTTGTATTTTTGTTGGAAGTAGTTGAGGAATTTATTATGGGCTTGTATAGCATGATTACGAGAGTTCGTTAGTAGCTTTTAATTGCTTTAATTTATGGCTAAAACCTACTATTTTCCCTCGTTAAAATTCGGCCTAAAGAGGAAGGACAAACAAAAGACAAAGGAAAGGAGAAGGAAGGAGAAGAGAAGGAAGATTAGGCCATTCTCAAGCTAATATAAGGTTAGTGGATACAATTTACACCTAATTTCATTTATTTTGGTGAAATATACACAAATTTTACATTATGTAACTAGGTGAACTTATGTAGAAATGAGAAATAATTCAATTTAACTTGATAAAATGACGATTTAAAATGATTTAAGTATAAATTGATGATGAAAACAAAGTAGAACTAGATGACCTTTAGTGGCCCAAATTATGTACAAAAAGGAAATGTGAGCTAACTTGATAATAAATGACATATTTGATGTGAAATACATAATATTATAGGTTAAAAATATAGAAGCATTGTTTAGAGTGAAAAATGTTAAGTGTACATAATTAATCATAATGGAACATAATGATGGAAGTTAAGGAAACTTAGAAATTATAAGACAATTTGAACATGTATGGTTATATAATCGCTTAAAATGACATTTGAGGTATAATTGGCATGCAAATGGAAAAAGAATCAAATGGCATGTGGGAAATCCTATTGAGGCCGAATGGTGTTTGTATGTATATTGCTATGTTCTTTTTATTTTCACATGATATTTTATGTATTTATGATGGATATATAATTATTAAGTATAATTGGATACAAAATGAGCATGTAGTGCTTGTGACATAATGTGATTAGTAAGGAAAAACTTATAAAAATGACATAAGTTATAAAATATGGTTGTCCTTAGTGTACAATGGGTAGTTCGATACCCTAGGGTATGATGGCTAGCCATATGGACACATATACCGTGGTAGTATGACAAGATTTGTTAAAAAGTACATATATTGGATTGCCGGCATATACAATTATAGTGGAGTAGTAGGATCACGGAAAGTGGTCCCTCCACCAACACTGGAGTAGTTAGATCACGGCATGTGGTCCCTCCAGTCCACTAGTAGCATTGGAGTCCTCGTCTTGTATATCCTGTTCGAGGATTTCCACTGGTCATATTAGGGGCAACATTGTAATTTGGTAAAAAATTGAGGACTAAATGGCAAATTATGTTGAAACAACATTAAAGGTTAAATAAAGGAATTAAATAGGTGAAAATTGAAGTTAACTCAGCTAAAAAATGTAGTTACGTGGGAAAACAAGGCTAAAATGGTAATTTGACATAAAAAATGTGATTAAAAGAGTTCGAATAGTTAAATAAGTGAAAAAGGGCAAAATGGTAAAAAAGGAAAAGTTTAGGGACTAAAACATAATTTGCCAGCTTATAAGTAACATAAGGCCTAAATAGGTAATTTACCATCTAGAATGGAATACAAGTCTAACGAAACAAAAATTACCAAAATCGGAGTTAATTAAAGTGAAATATAAAGAAAAAGAAATCTAGGGATTAAACAGTAATTTTTCACAAAGTTAAGAAATTTGATAAATTAAATAAAGAAATTAATTATAGATTTAATTAAATTGTAATTTAAAAGAAAACAAGTTTTAAAATTTAAACCAATGTGGCAAATATAACATTAAAGGTATAACTATAATTTTACTTTAAGTTGTTTAGTAGGTGAAATTTTTTATAGATGTATCCACCACTAGGCAACAACGTTGCTTAGCGCGTAATTTGTTTTGACAGCATGCAAGGACACGTTAAAGAGATGATAGCGAAGGAACGCAAGTGGCATGTGCATATGAAGACTTTTTGGACTTGTGATTTTGTGTCTCTATGTATATAGATGTAATGGTCCAAATACCAGGCTAATCAGAAATAGTACTTTCTGAAAGTGAATAGTATCTCCCTGAGTCGAAAAATATTTTTTTGGACCATTGAAAAGCTATTCACAAAAATGGAAACACTAATTAATTCAGAATTTTCAAATTTGGTGTAAAGAAACATAAATTACTTCGATTAGTAGTTTAAAGATCATAATAAGGACTGAAATGTAATTTGCCATAAAAATAAAGATTAAATTGTAAAGTTGCTAAGTAATAATATTACTGGATATTAAATGTTAAAAAATTAATGATTATCTTTTTATAAATAAATCAAAAGGCTATAGTGATATAAAGAAATGAATTGCAAAATTGTAGGTGCTATTAAAAGGATAAATTGTGACTAATGAAGACATCAAGTAGTGAATAGAAAATTTGTCATTTCAATGGCAAATACTAATGTAAATTATCAAAGAACTAATATTTGTATTAACCTGATTAAATAAAAAAAAAGAAATTGAATAGAAAAAGTCAAACTTAAGTCAAGTAAGAGCAATAACAAAAGTAACAAAAGAAACGTAACTTTTGCAATTGAAATTACGAAAGAAAGTGTTTTGAAGTAAATTTAATTGTTTATAACCAAAGTAAAAAGCCTACCAAAAATGATATTGATGAACTGAAAAGACCGTCAAAATTATTAAGGATTGTTGATAAGACAAAATAAAAATTGACAAGTTAACGTAAAACTTAGAATAAATATGATAATAATGCATAGATTGGAAATTCTAGGATTGGTAGTCATCACTAAGCATATCTAGTGCTCAACACGTAGTTTTTACTGCGTGCAGGTTCTGAAGATAAGCTGGAGCATAGTACACAGCGGAGTGAAGCTTGAAGAAAAGTAATGTCCAGACTTTTAAGTATTTTTGGCATGTATATACTCAGCTAAGGATAGTAAGACTTTACTGTATTTTGGATTATTTTATTAATAGTAATTTTTGTTATGTCAGTACATGATTATGATTTGTATGCATTTTATGGAATGTTATGTATCTGTTGTATAAGATTGGTTATCGGTGTAAGAAAAAAAATTCAGGAAAACCGTTTAAGTTCGTATCGGAAGGAATTGTTTCTGTTGAGGTTGTTACAATAGATGTATTGCATAATGGAATTGGATATTGTATTTTAGACTCGATGTATAAATGTGGCATTTAACGGATATTAAATGTTAGTAAATGTGATGAAATATGTGTGGTGAATGCTGTGTTGCGTTGATGAGTTGTGACTGATAATAGAAGTGTAATGTATGTAGTTGGAGTATTGGAGGTTGAGTTTGCCATTAGGGAGTGTTAATTTAAGAAATTGCAAGTTTGGGTAGTATGATTTATAAGCCGTCATGTTGCTGAAATTTATACCAAATGAATAATAACCTAGCGACATAGTAAATGTAAGGATTTAAAATATCAAATTAAGCCACCAACTCTTTACCTAAATCGAACAATGTATTACTATAACGCTATGACAACTATAATGATATTGTCCGACCTATAACAATATGATTGAACGTAGGGTGTCACAAGTTCTGCATCATTACGAAAAAATATCCCTTTATAATATAAGCATTCATCAATTCCTATGGATTAATTATCATCCTTCTTTTTATGGATTTGATCAATAATAGAAGCTAACCGCTCATCTTGCCTCTACGTAGCTTTAACTTGGTGTGGAAGATCGGGCGTAGCTTGTATTTCAGCTATAATTGCTCCATTTTAAGCCACAACTAACGTGACATTCATAGTTGACAAGGCTATTTAATAGTATTGCATTACTATCTCATTATATATATAATAATATAGGGAAAAAATTCACTACTGGAGTTAATTCTTTAGCTATCATTAGTTTTTGACTTAATGCATCAGCTACTACATTTGCCTTGCCTAGTTGATAATCGGTGAGGTAGTTACAATCCTTGATGAGTTCTAATCATCGCCTCTGTCTATAATTAAGCTTCTTTTGATAGGTAAGTATTTCAGGCTTTTGTAATTTGTATAAATGTAGCACTTTTCACCATATAGGTAGTGCAAACACAATTGTTGCAAGCTCTAAATCATGAGTAGGTTAATTCCTCTCATATGTTTTCAATTGTTGAAAGGTATATGCAATCATCTTTCCTTCCTACACCAATAGAAATTCTAACAAATTTAGGAATGTATCATAATACCAAGGCTTCCCATTATCGACTTTGGTATCCCTTACCTGTTCAATCTCAAATTATGGCTTATTAAAAATAAAATCAAAATAGATTTTGTACTCACTCCTTTTGGGTTATCCCTCATCAAAACAAAATTATCTAAGCATCAGCCAACTAGTTCCTAACTCTATGCACATACCTAAAAGTAGAAACCTCAAATTGACTCCTTAATGGCCTTAAAAACTCCTTGACTAACCATTCTCCTCGAACCTAGTAGACTACCAATGATGAATCCCCAAAAATATATCTGTAGTTTTTAGCCTCATAGATAACAAGGCATCTATTCCAAAAATACATACTTCATACTTAACTTCATTGTTTGTAGCCTTATGCCTCAACTTCTTGGCTAAAGGTAACTTCTTACCTTATAGGGTCACTAGCATCACTTATACTCCATATACCTTTACTATTTATAGCTCCATCAAAGTACATTTGCCAAACCCGCACTATTATAGCTGTAATATCCTCATTAAGGAATTCATATGTAACCTTTTCCCTTTTTTATGGTTGATCAGCTAAAAACTTTGTAACAGTTCTTCCTTTGATTGTCTTTTTGCTGATAAACTCGAAGTTAAACTCCTGTAAAAGCACTAACCATCTACCCATCTTCCCAAATAGTGAAGGCATTTCTTAAAGGTACTTAAAGGGATTTTGCTTGGCTACTGCTTATACCCTATAGGAATGGAAATTGTGCCTCAAATTCTTTAAAGCCTATGTCACTGCCAAAACAATCTTCTTAACCTCCACATACTTTTCTTCATAATGCAATAACTTCTTACTATGGTAGTAGACTACATACTTTCCAAACTCATCCTCCTAAGCAATCATAGCACCTACTAAACTCTCTTTTATTGCTAGGTATAAAATCAGAGGCTTCTATGGTTGTGTTGGTCTTAACACTAGTGGATAAAAAAGGTACTCCCTGATTGTATCAAATGCTTTCTAACAGTTCTCATTCCACACCATTGGCTGGTATTTTCTAAGTATTTTAAAGATAGGCTCACAAATTGAAGTAAGCTTGGCTATGAACCTACTAATGTATTGGAGCCTCCTAAGAAATCCCCTAATTTTCTTCTTCTTCAGTGGCATATACATCTCCCTAATAGCTCTCACTTTGTCTTGGTCTATTTCTATTCCTCTTTGGCTCACTATATGTCCTAATAACTTACCTGGGTTCCTAAATATGCACTATTTCATGTTGAGGCAAAGATTATACTTATCTATCCATTCAAATAACATCTCTAATGTCTCAAAATGACCTTCTCAAGTGACCAACTTGATCATTAAGTCATTCACACATACTTATACTTATTTATGGATTAAGTCATCTAAGATACTAGTGCCCATTATTTAGTAGGTGGCACATGAATTCTTAAGTCCAAATTGCATAACTAGATACAGGTTTCCCACTTAATGATGTAGGTCATCTTAATTATATCTATGATCAGGTTGAGGATTTAGTTGTACCTTGCATACTCATCGACAATACCATATATGGCATAAGCTACAGCACTATCCACTAACATATCTCTATGAGGCAAGGGAAAGTCATCTTAAGGAGAAGCTTTTTTTAAATCTCTATTTTCTATCCACACATTGACTCTACCATCTTTCTTGGCTACAGGGACTACATTAGCTAAACAAGTTGGGTATTTAATCTCCACTAGGAACTTGGCTTGAATTTGTTTCCTCATTCCTTCTTTAACTTTTTCATCCTATTCTAGCCTAAATCTCTTAAGCTTTGGCTTGAATGGTTTATACCCTAGGTAGGTAGGGATAGCGTGTTCAATAATTTTCTAATCAATTCATGGCATATCCTCATACGTCCAAGTGAAGACTTTTTCATATTTTCAAAAAATTTTATCAAAAATTTCCCTCTCTTTAGTAGTTATTTTCTAATGCTATCAAGATTTCTTTTGGATTTTCTTTTGTGCTGAGAGTAAATGAATATGTATTAGTTAAGTTAATGTCAAATATGAATGATTCATGTTCATGATTATGCATACCAAAATTACTCGACACATCACACAAGTAAGTAAAATTATTTATCTTATTAATAAAATCAAAGGAAAAAAACATTGTTCACATTAAAAATTTTTAGAGCATAAACAAAAACAATAAAAGAATCACTATCTTTGGTATTTGGCACAATTACTGATGTCTCTTCAGCTTTTTTATTTTGGTCTATTAATGCATCTATTTCCACTATCTTTTCACCCTTACTTAGGGCAGCAAGCAAGTCTAAAGTCGTCACCTCTTCAGGCGCTTCATGGTCCTAAGTTTTATGATTTAGAAGGAGCTCCTTATCCTAAAAGCCTTCTACTAGCTTAATTATACCTTCTTTCCAATCAAACACTTCATCAAACAACTCAAAACAAGGCAAAAAATTCCTGGAGATGTGAGGGACTTCACAAAAAATGGCCTTGTGATTGCTTATCTTCTCTGAACCATTAAGCCTATACCAATTCTATCTTTCTGACCCCTTGTGTTGATTGTAGCTTGAGGCCCCTATAACATTTCCCCCCATCGAGCTCTATGTAAGGCCTTAATTAGGACCCTAATTAAAAATGCATAATTAAATGAAATTATATTGATTATGATCAAATTAAATATGTGAAATTCAAATTTAAGTTGTAGGGCATATGATAATTTTATTTTATTATATGAATTAAATTTAAATTATTTACCATGAAAATATTTAATGGTGCAATTGAAGTATAAAATAATAAGTGTGGGGTCAATTTGTAAAGGTGGCATATGTGGGGTCAATTTTTAAAAGGTAGAAACAAGTTGGTCTTAATGTTATAAGGAATTAAAAGAAAGGGGTTAGTTTAATTACATGCAAAAAGGGGGAGGACTAAAAGGGAACTTTTCCACCCTTTATAAAGTTAAAGTTACTGCCTGTAAGAGAGAGAAAGGTGCTCATTTGGTTATTTTGGTGTCTTGGATGAATTTTAAAGAGAGAAGTTCTAGATTTTCTTCTCTTTCATTCTCTTTAAATAGTTTGTATGTTTTTTCTCTAAAAATTTTCAAGATCTAAGCTTTATATGACTAGATTAAAGGGTGTTAAAGAGAGATTTTGCAATGTAAATGAGACACTTTTAATAACATATGTTTGATTTCACATTCTTCCTCTTCTTTTATGGTTTATCATGGGTTTAATGAACAAGAAATCTGGATTTAATTTAAGAGAAACATGGCTATATGTGTAGAAGATGAAGAAGTAAGAAAGAAGGATAATGGAAAGGAAGTTGTAAAAGATTGAAGCTTCAAAGAGGATTTTGGCCAAGGTATGGGAATTATATATTTTCTTTGCATACAAGTAAGTAATGAGGAGAAATATGGAATAGGGCATGAGATCTAGAACAAGATAACGAAAACTAATTTTTGACGGTTTTAAATAAGAAGAATTATAGAAATGGTTAAATGACTTGCTGTATTTTTTGTATAACTTGGGATAAAAAACTCTAATTGAGTTCATTCCAATTTGGAATTTAACATAAAACCTGTACCTACATTTTTTTTCGAAGAAACCTAAGGTTTGTTTTGCCTTTATGTAGCCTTAATCTTTAATTGAAAATAAAAGTGAATTGCTGTCAATTTTAGTAGACAGTTTGTAGTATTTTGAGTATAATTGATTTTGTTGATGTCAAAATAATATGAGGCCACTTTTTGGTTGAACTAGACTTATATGTCTACAATTTATATGAATAAATATTAAATTGAATCTAGTTCTAAGAATGTCAAACTTAACTTGAATTTGGAATAGTTGACAGCATTATTTCCAGAAATAGTTCTTCGATTTTTGCGATATCTGGAGATTTAGATATGAGAAATAGGTAATTCTAGTTGGGTTATAAAATAGACTCCCATATCTACCTTTTCTATGAAGAAATCAAAGTCTAAACATGCCTTTAAACTTGCCTAAATTTAATTTGAACACCGTAATCTTGTGCTACCTACCGTAATGAATAGCCATTAGTAATTTCTCATTATCTTTATTTATAGAAATTATATTGCCATGATTTTTTATGTTTCAGAAACTAGAAACATAGAGGAAAAAATTTCTAGGAGACCATTTTTGCTGAAAATGCCTTTTTGAATTGCAATAATCGCTCACAATTTGGACTTAAAAAATAGTCACCGCCCTATCACGAGTCACACAACTATCACGACTCGTGTCCATGTGCTATCTATTACGACTTAGATTTTTGTCAGAAGTCATGAATCCCTTCTATCCAAGTTGTCCCTTTAGGACTCTAAATTGATACTAAAGCTTGTTTAGACCTTCCTAAACACTTTTAGTGCATATGAAGCAAAAAGATAAAGGTTTTAAGCAAGAATAATAGGTGATTCCCAAGTCCTAAACTGATAGTAAGTTCCATTTAAACCTTTTAAAATAATTATAGAGTATATCTTGACATAGAAATAACATATAATGAGGGACACACACATTAAATATTTGACAATATCATAGTGTAAACCAATTGGCATGATCAAAAGTTGAAATAAGTATATAGAAATTGTAAGCTAAGGTAAAGTATTATTTACCATATATATATGACAACATGAATATGATATGATGTGATGGTTATATGTCATGCCTATATGTTGTTACGCCAAATGTATATCACAAGGATAATGTGAACAAAGTGTATAAATTGTTTTAGGAATTATGCATATATGTTTTTGTACTAGAGAAGATATATTTTTACATGATTATGTACATGTGCAAATGGTATAATATAAGTACAATCTTGACATAAGAAATGATCATGAACATAGTATTGCGTGCAAATAGAGTTCAAATATGGATAGATAGGTGCCTATAGGGAAAAATTACAGTTGCCACAATTTAGACCAATTGGGTCTAGAGTATAGTTGATCCCATTTGGATCATGAACAGCCTCGTTTGGGTTGTTAACCGACCCTGTTTGGGTCCACTTGACCGGTCTAGAGTATAGTTTGGCCCTATTTGAGTTTACCGATTTGATATCTTCAGATATCCACCATTTTGATACCTAACTGTATCTACAGTTCCCATTATCCATTGTTAGAACTAAGGCAGGTTAAATTCTATTTATAATACTTATCATAATTATTGAATTAAAGTATGACTTGCTTAAATATTATTATTGGACCATATGATTGGTTTGATTATAGAAATTATATGTCTAATGTAAATGTTTAGATGAGTATGTGTCAACAATATGAATTATGTATATTGGGATATTTTTTGTGCTCATTAATTTAATGCTTATATATACTTGTGATATTGTTAAAGCTACAAACTTGTTATCATTGAAATATATTTTATTTGTATGTGATACATATTAATTGTGTATGCTAATGACCGCTATCAACGGTCATCCTTTTTGAGTTATTCCTCACTAAGCTTTATAGCTTAGGATGGATTATTTTATCAGTGTAGGTTTAGTAGACAAGACTTTTATTCAGGGACGTTCTTTGCATTAGGAAGGGGCAACTCAAGACTGATAGGAATTGATGTAAGGAGATTTTGTAATAATACTTTGATATGTTTTGTATTATGGCTAATCTACATATGAGGATGTAGTTAATATGTGTATAATGAATTGTAACCAACTTACAGTATGACTAAGCAAGAACATGTGTGCACATAGTACCTAAAGTAAGATATACATAGCTGGGTATGCATGATGCTAAACATGAGATGAAGTATGCGAAAAGTCAAAGTAGAACCCATATATTTATATAATATAGCATGATATGAGTAATGGTAACAATATGACAGTATGATTGATATTATACAGGCATAATAGTAATGAAAGGCATGATTAATATGATTAAATGGATATGATTAATGGGGTAATAGTATAGGGGTGTTACAATTATGGTATCAAAGCCTAGGTTTACCCTTTTTTGGGTAATAAGAACCTAGGATTCTATAATATGGTATAGTTTCTTGTTGGTTGAATGTAGAAGTCCCTATTTTCTTATAAATAATAGATAGATAACTTAAGAGATGCTATTGAGGAATTGGCTAAAAGTAATAGACTGGCTATAACAAATCCTTCTAATCTTGGTTTTTTCATCATCCAATCAAAATGAGATCCCTACAGCCAATCCTGCAGAAGCATTGTTAAATATATCTCAAGATATGGCCCAAATTCTTCAAAGGATTATAGCACCCAAAGCCCCAATATCTAAAATTTGGAAGCACGGTGCAGAGGAGTTTTTAGGCACTAATCTAGAACAGTCAGAGGAAGCTAAATTTTTTTTGGAAAAGCTAGAGAGAATTTTTTATGAAATTCACTGTCCAACAAGTCATAAGGTGTCTTATGCTATGTCCTTACTTCAGGAAGCAGCCTATGACTGGTGGAAATTGGTTCTAAAGCAACCTCAATTACCAGATCTATTCAAATGGGAAATTTTCAAAGATGAATTTAGGAAAAAAGTATGTTACTGAAGCATATAAGCAAGAGAAGGTAAAACAATTTCTAAACTTGAGATAGAGTGTTATGTATATGGCTGAGTATGAGAAAGAATTCAGTCACATAGGCAAATACATTCCTGATGAAATGTTAACTAATGCTTTTAAATGTAGATAGTTTGAAGATTGATTAAATTATCGAATTAAAGAGAAGTTAATTGGACCTACATCTCTGGATATGGTTAATTTCACTCAACTTGTTATAGCAGCTTTGCGGGTGGAAAAGAATGAGATAGCTAAAAAAGAGAGAGAGTAAAGAAGAAATGGGTCCAAATATGGATCTTTTATTGGGAAAAGAGTTAGAGGAGTTCAAGGGAATTAGCCAGCTAAGTCTGGCTATAGTTCTACAAAAAAATGATAGAAGACAAGAATCTTTGGCAGCATCTAAGCAAGGTAGAGGACTTCAGGGAAGTAGAGTGGGGATAACCACCAGTATGTTCCTATTGTACTAGGCAACATTAGGGTAATTACAGGGAATTGGCTAAGGCATGCTTTAGATGTGGTAGTACTTATCATTTTATGGTCAACTGTGCCTCGAAGCGAGAGTAGGGTTTTGGGTAGCATAGTAGTAGGGGAGCTTTTAATGCACTATCTTCTAGTAGAGGTTGAGGTAGAGGTAGAGGATATGGGGGATCGAATCATCAGGGATCCCAATCCAGGAATGTGTTTGAATTAGTTGATAGACCTATAGCTCCAATTTTTCCTAGTCCAGCTTATACAATGAAAGCTCGAGAGGATCATAATGCTCTAATGGTTATAGCTGGTATTTGGTCTCTCTTTAATTCTGATATGCATGCACTGATTGATCCTAGTTCCGCTCATTAATATGGGTAGAAATATGTCTACTATACATGAATTGGATTATGATATTTGTGTAACCAACCCTTTGGGTCAAAGTGTTATTGTTAATAAAGTGTATAAATAGTGTCCTATTGTAATTCAAAGAAAAGAATTCCTAGCTGATCTTATTAAACTACCCTTTCGAGAGTTTGATATTATACTGTGTATGGATTGGTTGTCTAGAAATCATGTAGTGGTTAATTGTGAAACTAAAATAGTAACTCTTATTTAACATATCTTGGCATAAAAACAACACATAATGAGGGACATATACATTAAATATTTGATAATATCGTACTGTAAAGTAATTAGCATGATCAAAAGTTGAAAAAGGTACATAGAAATTATAAGCTAAGGTAAAGTATTATTTACCATATGTATATGATAACATGAATATGCAATGATGTGATGGTTATATTGTTAGTGTAAGCCCTAGCCCCAATGCATTGTTATAAAACACTTAAAATTAATAAATAACGCATTTGGTTTATCTATTGTATTCTTGTGCATATCAATTGATAGAACCATCTAAGAATGTTGTTTCAGTTTAAGTTATCATGTGTGAGGCACATGGTTGTAAGACCTTGAAACAATTGAGACTTCATTCTAAATATCCCTAGTTAGTCATTATTTTGGGAATAACAAATGAATTAAGACTAGTATGCTCTCTCTGAAAATATGAGTTATGTCTTACGGATCATAAGGACAAGAGTGTCAATCAGAGATCATAGATAAATGTTTAAAACATGGTATCTGGATTCGATCCATTCATGAGAACATTATATGGTACTAGTCATAAGTGTTTCTCATATGCAAGTTTTGCATCGGAGTTCTTAAACCTACAATCTCTATGAAACTCTTTATGAATTATTGTGTACTTTGACATACACCTAATGTACTCGTAATAGGGTGACAAGTATGGGTATGCTTGGGTATGCACTAATTCATGTTAGAGAGCATGAGAGAAGTAAAGGGATTACCCTTTTCAATAAGAGAGAAAATATCATCGGCCACTTTATCAGTGAACTGAGAAGTGTATGGCCATACTAAGATGAAATAATGAGTAATCATTATTTATCTGAGAGTTCAGTGTCACTGGAATATCAAGAAAGGAATTGGTATATATAATGATGACTAGTTTCATGCCTTATATTAATTCTGATATTTAAGGGTAAGGGACTATGCAAAATTGCATTAGGTCACTCAATGCCATTTGCATTTTTTTTTTAATTTGGAATGCTATAATATCTTGCTAGAGAATATATATAGCCTTTGGGTTAATTTATTAATTCATTGCCAATATTAAATAGACCTATAGGATAGCACACAAAACATTGGGATTAAAATATTTAAATAGAATATTGGGCATTAATTTGGGCTTTTAATTAAAGTCAAATTAATGTATGTAATGGGTATTAAAATTGCTAATTGGACCTTGGTCTATGAGAGAGAGAAATTCAGCCCACAAGGTTTAATTTCAATTAATTAATTATCTTGGATTAATTAAGTTAATTAAGTATTAAATCTTAATAGCATTTTAATCAAAATAAAACACTTAAATAGGAGAGAGAGTGGCCGAAATTCAAAGATAAAATGATAGTGAATTTCGGTACATGGATATCCTAAATAAGTGATAGATTTTTTATTAAATGTCTTATGTCATTTTAAATTAATTTAAATTTAAAAAAAAGAATTTGAATTAATTTGAATCACTTAATTAGGAAGTGATGGAGGCTGAAAATACTACCTAATTCAATGGGATTTCGGCATCCACAATATTTCCTAAACCTAGTGCTATAAATTAATGAAATGATTTTTTCAAGTTAGGCTTTTTCTCTCTCTAAGCCACCACTCTCAAGGGAAAATGACTCTTCCTTCTTCTCTTGGATTTTAGGCAACCATTGGTGAACCTTAGAAAGAATAAGATCAGGTCTTGTGTCTTTAGTTTAATACCCATTGCCAAATACACAAAGATTAGAGCTAGCACTCTAAGTTTTAAGCCTTCCTTGCAATTATGTGTGTGAGCATAGAGAGGGGTGGCATAAAGGTTGTTTCTTTGACATTGGTGATCAAGATCTAAAGCATATAAGTTCATCCTATTTGCTGGTCATCATCAAAATCAAGATTTGAAGTGCATTTCAGATTGTAAGTTTCAAAACCCTAAAATTGCATGTTTTCGATTCTTGTTGTGGATTGCATGGTATGTATGATCAATATTTTTATTTTTTCGCTGCGTGATCATCATTGATATGCCATGTTATATCCCATCATATATATCATGCCTATATGTTGTTACACCAAATGTATAATCACAAGGATAATGTGAGCAAAGTGTATAAATTGTTTTATGAATTATGCATATAAGTTTATGCACTAGAGAAATTATATTTCTACATGATTATGTACATGTGTAAAAGGTATAATATAAGTACAGTCTTGTATAAGAAATGAACATGAACATAGTATTGCCTGCAAATAGAGTTCAAATATGGATAGATAGGCGCTTATAGGGAAAAATTCAAGTTACCACAGTTTGGCCCAATTGGGTCTAGAGTATAGTTGATCCTGTTTTGATCATGAACAGCCCCGTTTGGGTTGTTAGTCGACCCCGTTTGGGTCCGCTTGATCGGTCTAGAGTATAGTTTAGCCCTATTTGGGTCTACCAATTTGATATCTTTGGATATCCACTGTTTTGATACCTAACTGCATCTATAGTTCCCGTTATCCACTATTAAGACTAAGGCAGGCTAAATTCTATTTATAGTACTGATCACAATTATCGAATCAAAGCATGACTTGCTTAAATACTATTATTGGACCATATGATTTGTTTGATTATAGAAATTATATCTCAAATGTAAATGTTCAGATGAGTATTTGTCAACAATATGAATTATGTATATTGGGATATTTGTTGTCCTTGTCAATTTAATGCTTATATATACTTTTGATATTATTAAAGCTACAAACTTGTTATCATTGATATATATTATTGTTGTATGGAATACATATTGATTGTGTATGCTAATAACCGTTGTGAGTGGTCATCCATCTTGAGTTATTCCCCATTAAGGTATGTAGCTTAACATGGGTTATTTTATCCGTATAGGTTCAATAGACAAGACTTTTATTCAAGGACATTCTCTACATCAGGAAGGGCCAACTTAAGACTGGTAGGAATTGATGCAGGGAGATTTTGTACTAATACTTTGAAATGTTTTGTATTATGGCTAATTTGCATATGAGGACGTATTTAATATGTGTATAATGAATTGTAACCAACTCACAATATGACTAAGCAAGAACATGTGTGTATGTAGTACCTAAAGTAACATATACATAGCATGGTATGCATGATGCTAAACATTAGGTGAAGTATGCGAACAGTCAAACTAGCACCCATATATTTATATAATATAGCATGATATGAGTAATGGTAACATGATGACTATATGATTGATAATATATAGGCATGATAGTAATGAAAAGAATATGATTAAATGGATATGATTAACGAGGTAGTAGTATGGGGATGTTACACTCAAAGTATGAAATGAATCTTTTGCAACATATAAATTACGTGAGAGCTATCAATTAAACCCATTTCTTCCTCATCATCATCAATCATGGACACGTGGAACCCACTAAAGGGCCAATTGAAAATCCCTAACATTGAAACTCGATTCTCCCTAACTTTTTTTATGGTGATCGCTTGACCATCATGAGGGATTTTGACCATTTGGTTCAAATTGAAGGACACACCTCCCAGCTTATGGAACTATGACCTCCCTATCAACAAAAAAAAGTTAGCAATAATAGGCAACAAAAAAACTCTACTTCCATTTTCACTAGCCCAGTCTTCACTACTTCTTTAAAGGTACCATAGCTTGTATCCATGAATTGACGTAAGCAGATATAGTCAAATTAGGCTCACTCAACATTGATTCATTCAATTCGAATGAAGGAACAACTATCGAAGGACACACATTAATCAGTGTAAGAAAATACTCAATTAGTAATGAAAATTAGCAACAAAAATTGTTGACTTTCCATTGCTAATCAAAATTAACAACATAAATTAGCAACATAATGAGAGGTTAAAGATTTGTCCATTGCTAATTTTTAGTAATGGAATTGATTTCCATTACTAAATTTTTGTATAGAAAAATATTTTTGGTACTATATTTAACAACAGAAATTACACGTTATGTTTCTAAATTTAACAATAAAAATTACAAGTCCAGTTGGTAGATTTAGCAATAAAATTAATAATTTTATCGGTAAATTTAGCCACCGTTATAAAAAATTGACAATGAATTTTTTTTGTTGCTATTCCATCACTAAAATATTGTTGACCTTTTATACAAAATTACTATTAATTTTCAATTTCAACATTTCATTACCAATAATTTAGCCCAAAGCACTTCAACACACTAAAGAAATCATTCTAATGGGAAAAGCAAAAGAAAACAAAATGTCAATAAACCCAGATGCCTTAACATGTAAATATGGAATTATGCATTGAATATTATAGCTTGTTCAATAATAGGTAGCTAGATCTATCTAGAGTACTTTGACACACACCAATACATAGCCCTCAAAAAGTCCACTATATAAAAAATATAGAAATATTTGCAATATAAGAACAAATAATATTACGTATCTGACTTTATCTTACAAAAAAAAATAAAAAATCAATTTATATAATTTGTGAATGAAATAGCCAAAAAAAATAAAAATCTGAATAGATACCCACAATGCAAAACAAATTACATGTGAACGACACTAGAGTATATGCATAAGTAGGGGATATTTTTATTGCTGCAATCAGGTATATTTTTAGCTACCAGCAGCAAAAGAAGTAGACCAACAACAAAATATCCCATTGCAATTCTCGATGTAACAAGATTTTTTTATGATAGAATAAAAACCATTCATGAAAAGGAAGAACCAAGATTTGGAATAGAAGGAAAAATATGAAAATGAATTGTAACAAGCAATAATGAAAATAGTCAATAACTCAGGAATAAGAGAACACAAGTTTTAAACCTTGTATAACACATCTTAGATTAAGGTATAAATGTAATTACTATGCATTCTTTGAATTCGTTAAAAAAAAAGAGCCAAGAGATTAACCAATATACACCACCATGAGTTTGTGTGGTACCACCTTCATCGACATGAACCTGAATTGCTTCTACTTGGAACAAAGACATATGTAAATGCCTATCATGTATGTCAAATGATAAACTTATCCACTCACATGTTAATATTTATCTTTGGGTAGCTTAACCATCAGAAACATTGAGTATGGAATATACTATGCTATAAAAATTTATAACAACATGTTGTTGGCTATGTATCTATAAACTACATGGAAACTTTTTCCTTATATCTTAAATAATGTGAAAAAATGAAATTTTGTACAACTAGCAAGACTTTAATTAAGTACTTCCTTGTTGTAGATATTATTAAACTACTCAAATCCAAATTTTTGTAGAATGAGTGAATGTTGTTTATATCTTATATCCTAAATAAGGTAGAGGGTCATGTATTATAGAGTACTATAAACAAAATAATTATAGGCTCTTTGTTTTTTTATGAAGAGTAATACCATAAAACAAGATCATGAAATGGAAATACATGTTTATAGAATATAAAGAACATAATATGAAACATTGAGTTTAAAGGAAATAAATTCATTTCATTACAGTCAAGTAAACATGCACATGTGGTTTATATCTTTTTTTATTGGTGTCATGTCTAACTGGCCAAAACACATTTTAGATAGACTAAAATTTCCTTGAACCACAGAAGACAAAGGATAAACATAGGCATCATAGAACCAGACTAAATATAGATGTTATATGTATGAAAGGAATAAAGTGTAATGAAATAAAAATAAATCTTACATGGCCACATATTAGTTTACAAGCAATAGCATAGCTTACCTAATGAAGGAATATAGTCACAAGCTTGAATGGTCTCAAAAGTATTGTTCTCCGTAACTACGAATAATAAAAGAAAGTATAATGCATATATTAAAAGAAAGTATAATGCATATACTTTGACAAGTATTGGTGATAATATAATTTACTACTAAAGCATGCAATTAAATTGAAAAAAATCTCTGAATGTTACTTTGGTTAATAAGATCTAGACCTTTTTCAATTTAGTGAAATCATTCCAATATTGAAAAGAACTTGAACTGGATTCATACAATACACAAATATTCATTACACATTAATTTTTATAGTCGTGGAGATAGAGAAATCAAATGCATTTTATATCTCCCAATAAATAGATTAAAGTCATGAAGAATAATATTATTGAACAAGCTATAAGATTCAATGGATAATCTCTCAACATTAAAGCAATTACATCATATTGGAGCTGTATCAATTCAGCATTACAAACAACAAAGGATCAATTACTAGTTTCACAAAGGAAGAACACAGAGAGCTAACTAAGAATAGGGGTCTTAAACTATTTATAGTTTTATCATTCAAATACAATTATAACTATCAGGTCAACTGCTTTAGGTTGAAGAGAAATTATAACACCCTAATTTCATAAACCAAATGATCACTAAACAATGTAAATCTTATCACATAACCTTAACTATAAAATCATTAGGATAGAAATACAGTACATGTTGTGCTACGATTACAGTCTAAAGACCTTGCTACAAAGATTACATAGGAATATTTTTTTTCTACACGTACAAATCAAAAGTAGCAATCCACATTGGCAAAACTTATCATAAACACAATCTCAAAATAGCTTCAAGGACCCAACTTTAAAACTTCTTTCATAACTTGTGTTGGCCTACTTACAATAGATGTCGACCTTAGAAAGAAATTCCAAAACCTAAAAACCTAAATTGATAAACACCCGTGCTAAGCTAAAAAGTTTAGTGGGGAACAAATATGAAAGACAACCACTCACCGTAATTGTCAAAATCATATAACATACATCAATTGAACATTAAGAATGACATGTTATATATATATAAGATATGCAATTTTAAACAACAATGTAACCCTACATTTAATTCAACATCCTTAAATATCAACATTGATTAAAATGATCTGTACATTAATAAATATAATCCATGCATTAGAAACCAAGGTTAATCACGTTGTTTCATATATCATATGCAATAGTTATACTATAATTAACTGTGATGTATTTATACTCTAGATTAGCCTGCTTACAAGTATAATAACACTGAAAGCAGTCATCTGTAATCACACTTAGTACGCTTTATGTATATAAATTTATTCAACATGTAATTAATTGATTAGAAAATCTTGACAAATCTAACAACCTCATGTAGTAAACAATAAAAGCATTTGAAAAGCTTAATAGTTAACTTAGCATGCTTGTAGTGTATACTGTCTGAGAATTCTTCATGCATTTAACTCATTTAAGCAATTTCAAACATTTGGAACCAACGATAAATAGCATACATATATCATGTGTTACTTGGTAACCTCTATTTACTTAAACTTTTGAAACAATACTAGCAAATCATGTTAGATATGTAATCAAGCAATATCCTTAACTCTTATATGATACTTGCTTTGTACTTTATACTTTAATGTTTGTAGTGTACTTATAGTTTAGCCTACCTAAGTTCTAAAGGTGGATAAAGGAAACGGTAGATACCCAAGGGTATCAAAATAGTAATCGATAAGATATCCGAGGATATAGAAATTATAGACCCAAATGGGGTCAACTATATGGTAAGACCAGTCAAGCAGTCCCAAACGAGGTCAACCAACAATGCAAATGGGGCTGTTTATGATCCAACAAGATCAACTATAATTTAAACCCAAATGGGGTCAACGGTAGCAGCTATAATATCCCTATAGGCGCCTATCTATCCATAGTTGAACTCTAGTAGCAGGCAAACTGTGTTCATGTTCATTTCATATATTATGCTTGTGCTTATATTATACAATTTCCACATGTATGTGATCATATATAAAAAAATACACAATCTCTAGTGTATATACATGTATTCATAAATTCATATAATAATACGAGTATCGGTATTTGAACATATATCATTGTGATCATGTATTTTAACGTGTTATTATTCAGGCACTACATGTGAACATAGTCATGCTAAACATTTCTTATTTCATTGTATAAGTTTATGTTCAAATAAATATTTACTCTATCATTAGAGTATATACATGTAAGCATAATTGCATATAACAAGCATGTACATAAGTTTGATCATATACGAATATTTTTATCTCAATATCAACAATTTTTACTTATGTACATATATGATTATATATAAACCTTTATCAAAAATCATATTACATGTCATATATAATTGAATGTGCTTCCATGTAGGCACACATTTAACATAACAACATTTAAACATTAATATAAAATACATTAAAAATTTTGCCTCTAAAATTTTGCATAGAGGCAGAATTCTGGATCCAACTTGTGTGCCAGTTTCCTTATACAAACTTGTTCCATATGTTTCTAGCTTAAGGAACATCAAAAATAATTTTAACATCATCTCTATAGCTCAAGATATTCACATTTTTCTGAATACTGTTCCTAATGATAATGCTAGGAATAGGTTTGGATTCAAGCTAAAATTTGACATGTTCAAAAATAGAATTAAGCTTAAATTCCTTCATATGAATTGTAGATTTAGAAGTCTATTTTTAATAGAATTTATCCTCATAGAATTTTGACCACTATACATGAAAATACATCTTATTTTCTACAATCTGTTCTAGAACCGAAATTAATAGCTCTCATGAATTTTCAATTAAATATTTGGATGATTATAGGCCTATTTAGTTCGAAGTCCCTCCTACAAATTTGTAGACATATTTATTATGTAACCGTGAACTTGTAATGGTTTTAATTAGAGTTTTCTAACTCAAAATTATGTCAAAATTACAACTATTAGTTCATAATGCTTTCATGTCTTCTCTTTTAGTAACACTTCTTAAAATTGTTTCTCTTGGCATTTGTTCCATATTAATGTATAAGAATATACATTGCCATTCCCTTAATTAGCTTTTACGGATGTTTCTTTAATAGACATTTGCAATTACATTAAATTTAAGTTATAGATAAAGTCATGATATAATAGGAGTTAAGAACACAATTACATTTATTCCAATCCTAATCATAGTATGGGCAACAACATTCAGGTGAGATAGCTATAGAGACTTCAATATCGATTAAATACAATTGCAAAATAAATTGCTTTCAATATTATCAAATTTGATATACTATGATAATTGTTATTATTTTTTCTTTTTATGAAGGCAATTATATTGTTTCTACTTTTTCACATAACTCTAAGCTAATGAAAAACATAATCTATTGTTAATATCAATTTATCTTATATATACCTCATCATCTCTCTTTATTATGAAATCAATTTTACTATATTGTACTCCTAAAAATTGTATATTATTTATGCTATTCATATTTTCTATAGGTTGTCAAACAATTTAAACTCTAACCCATTTAATGGTAATTATATGTATAGACTTAATGCTATGATATTAGACTCTAATTTGATACATAAAGACATCAGCATGTACTTACTCTCATATAATGACAAGCTATTAATAATCATTATGCTCATTTATATAATTTCTAAACAATCATATTCTTATGATTCTATAAGCATATAACACTTTCATTTATGTACATATCTATGTCATATTATAGATTAATTTATTAAGTTAAATTAATCTAAAAACCTTTAGTTCCTACTTTATAGATATTATAATTATCCATTAACATACTCATCCTAGTAAGCTTGCTTAATTAAGAACCTGTTAATTGAGTCCTTAAGTGATTAACAATGTATTTGTAATTGTTCCTTCATGCTAAACATACTATAACACCTCACTCTCTACTGCTCACTAACCAATTTTGCATCAAGTTTTTCACATGGAAAATGACAATTTTAAGAAATCTGTTCTCTTAACAATTGATCTTTAAGATCTTAAATTTATACTAGAAAAATTTCAAGCGTTTCTGATGTATATCCCATGAGTTCTAACATAAGAAACACTTACTGCTCCAATGATCTGCCAAATGGAAAAGGGCTACTGTTTTGGGCATTTTTTGAAACACCCTACATCTAAAGCCTTTATCATTCATTATACTATATATTTAAATAATGCTATATCAGGTTATTAACCCAATTCAAATCTACATACATTCATATCACCTAATTCATCTAATCAATCAACCTATTTATATATAAGTTAGGTGATTCTTACATCTTTCATGTACTTTGATTTCATATGGACAATGACTCATTATGCAACCTATTATCATAATCATGCTGGATTCAACTATCTTAGTCAATAAACTATCACGCATAGCATTCATCATTCTAGCATATATGAATATAAGCATTCTAGCTCCTAGATGCATGCATATACTAGCATTCTCACTTTGAGCTTAATACTAGCATTCTCACTATGAGCTTAATACTAGTATTCTCACTATCAGCTTATTACAACATTATCTTACATATGACATACATATATTATATAACCTTTTATACATATTAAACATGTTAAGAAACTTGTACAAAATTTATCAAAATCCTTACATCAACTTCTATAGACTGGTGTTGGTCTGTCCTGATGCAGAGAACGTTCCTGTGGAAAAGCCTTGACTATAGAACCTACGCAGATCAAATAACCCATGCTAAGCTATACAACTTAGTGGGGATAATAAATATGAAAGACAACAACTCACAGTGATTGTCAGATTCATTTAATCATACATAATTTAAAAACATTAAAAGTAACATATGAATGATAAGTATATGATAAAAATATAATGATTTTGATTAACAATGTATTCCTACTTTCAAATTAGTATCCATAATTTCCAACACTTCATAAGATGATCTGCACATATATAAATAAGCAAAAGAATATAATACATGCATAAGAAACTATGTTAATCATGATATTCCATAAATCATATGCCTTGTTATACTGTAACTGACTATGATCATTTATACTATAACTTAGCCAGGTTAAGTTCTAAAGGTGGATAACGGGAATGGAGAATACTCGAGGATATTAAAATTATAAACTCAAATAGGGTCGACTGTATGGTGGATCGATCAAATGGACCCAAATGGGTTAATTAACAACCCAAATGGTTGTTCATGATCCACCAGGATAAACTATACTTTAGACCTAAACAAGTTAACTATGGTAGCTGCAATATCCCTATAGGCGTCGATCTATCCACGATTGAACTCTAAATACAGGCAATACTTTATTTAATTTATTTTCATATATCATGCTTGCATTTAACTAATCAATTTTTACATATACATTAATAGGATAGCTATATTATTGCCATGGCATAATTATATACTCAAATTCATGTAATGCTTCACATACTTTATAATCATGCTATCTTCAAATATAACATAATTTACCATGCCTGTTCAAGTGCTTATCATAAACATGCCTTAACAATAAAGCTTTACATTATAATACATCATATGTATATAATCATGTAAAAAGATTCATAATCACTAGTATATCTATATACACATTAATTCATATAGGCATATAACAATACAAGTTTGAACCACTGAGCATAAATCATCATAATAAGTACTTTAGCATGTTATCATTATGGCACTACATGTAACCATGGTCACACTAATGTATTCCTCATTTCAAAGTACAAGTGCATATTAAAATACACATTTACTCTTCATAGGACTACATGCATGTAAATCATTTTCCATATAACAAGCAAGTATAAAAATTAAATCACATATGCATATTTAATATAATTTTCAATAATCTTTACTTACGTACATATATATATATATATATATATATATATATATATATATATATATATATATATATATATATATATAATTTTATCAATAATCATATCATATGCCATATCCAATTCATTGTATTTTCATATAAACACATTTTTAGCATAATTATATTTAAACCAATATAGAAGATAATTTAAAAATTTTGCCTACATAACTCTGCAAAGGGGAAGCATTCTGGATGTAACTTAGGTGCCCTTTTTGAATTTGAAGATGTTATTTTTAGGCCAAGTGATCTTCTACAAATTCATTCCCCTATATGTCTAGTTTCTAAAACATCCAAATTCATCACAATATCACACCTATAATTCGAGATATTCAAGAAACACCATAGGCTTTCCATAAACTCAAAAACAATTATTGTTACCACTTGAAAAATTCATAGAATAAAATGGAGAATGAATCAGCCTAACTTTACTTCAATAAAGTTCTGCTCCTATGTGTTTAGTTTACTCAAAATTTTACACAATAGCATTTTAACTGCTCTACCAAAATTTATGCCCGAAAAACCACAATCTTCTCCTTAATAGTTTAGCCAATTTTCACGAATTTCAAGCTAACATTAGACATTCATACAAATAGAATTAGACAATGCTTCCTCATATAAAATGTTCATTTATAAGTCTAATTTACATAGAATTCTACCTTATAGCATTCTGACCATTATACAAGGAGTTATATAACATTTTCCAGAAGTTATTCTAGAACTGAAATTAGCAGTCCTCTACAATTTCAAGTGAAATTATGATTACCATATAGACACATTTATCCCTAAATTGCTTCTACAAAGTTATAGCTATATTACTTATGTAAAGTATAAAGTTAAAATTATTTCAATTTAAGCTTTCTAGCTCAATTTATGCTTAAATTATAGCAACTATTTTTTGATGCTTATATGCTTATTCTTATCAATTCTCCTGTGAAATTTATATTCAAAATCAATTGATCAACCTACCATATAACAAATAATTTTTATTCTCCATTTAACCACAAACATACATGAGGGTCCTTAGAATCCCATACTTTTGCCAAAAATCCCCTAGCTTCAATCTTGTGCCTTCCCCTTTCTTTTGCTCTTCCTAACTTCTTCTTCTCCGTTCACAATAATTCATCCATTTAACAAGAATTTCCAGCATTTTAGTTACTCAAATCCCATCCAAAAATAAGAAAATAATGAAGAAGAAGATGATGAATTATCAAATTGATATGCTTACCTTAAAGTTTACACTAATTGCCTTTGATTAATTTCCACATGCAATGATTTCTTTAGGGATTTTCTTAGATGTTTAACAATGGATGAATGAGATGAAATGAGAGAGAAATTTTTGTAATTCCTCAACCATTTGCTGTCCCTCTTTCTCTCTCTTAATCTAATGATGACTACTTATAAAGGCAAGGGAAAATTCCATCTTCAATCCTTTCTCTTTTTGCATGTTTCACTAAAGCCTCTCACCTTTTTGCATTTTGTAAATTGACCTCCCCTTTTATTCCTTCTCTTAAATCAACCTCTCAATTTATACCTTTAATCACAATTAACCCTTGAGATGCCATATTTGCAAATTTACCCCAAAATTAATACTTCATACTTCAATTATACCCTTAAATATTTTTAAACTAGAATTTTAAATTTTACTTTCATGTAATTACTATAATATAATGAATTTATCACTTGTCTCACACCTTATATGAAATTCACAATCTAAATTTAATTTTAATTAATTATAACTCTATTAAAACCATGCATTTCTAACTAGGGTCATGTTAGGGGTCTCATAAATCTCTCCCCCTTAAGGAATTTCGTCCTCTAAAATTGATACCTATTTCAAAAAATTGAGGATATTTCTCCCTCATGGATGCCTCCGGTTTCCAAGTTACTTCTTGTACACTATGATGTTGCCAAAGTACTTTGACCTGAGGGATTTGCTTTTTCCTTAATTATCTGATTTCCCTTTCCAAGATTCCTTTCGATTCCTCATCATATGTGAAATCCGGTTGTAATTGAATATCTTGAGCTTGCAGCTTATATGACTCATTCAAGTGATATCTTCTAAGCATAAACATATGAAACACATCATGAAGCTTGGCTAATTCCATAGGAAGAGCCAATCTATAAGCCATTGGTTTGACTTTT